>QXTE01000107.1:2705940-3031485 GCA_003942145.1 Platysternon megacephalum
CCCCCCGGCCCCCCCGTGCACCCAGATCCCCCTCCCTGGCATCACCCGTGCACCCGGCTCCACCTTCTCCCTAACAGCACCACGGCTTGGGGCATCCCCCAGGCACCTGCGCCCCAGCTCTGTGCGCCACCGTCTCAGCCCTTGCCCCTCAATCCTCCCCCCCCTTAGTGCCTCCCCCGGACCCCGTGCATTGCAAGCCCCAGTGCAGTCAACTCCCACCTGCCATCTCAGGGCCATTCCTCCTGTGTAAACCCCCCCCCCCCCCCCCCCCCCCCCCCCCCCCCGGCCGCCCCCCCCCCCCCCCCCCCCGCACACTGCGAACCTGGGGGGCAGCTCCGGGGTCACCCTAGTGCACCTTTGTGTGCTGCCAACTTCCCCGGGGCAGTGCCCCCATGTGCCGATTCCCTGGCGCGCTAACCCCGTGCCCAGGGCAGTCTGCGGGCCCCTACCCTCCACCTCACCAGCATCCCTGCGGGCTCGCCCGCTCCTCAGCCACCCCCTTGCCAGCCCATGGCAGCTTCCGCCCCCAGGAGGGGAGCAACCAGAAAACTGGTACCCAGAGCCCCCCCCCTGTTCAGGCCCTAGCAGGGCAGTAGCTGGTCCCTTCTCATTACCCCCCACAACCCCGACCTGCAGCCTGGGTACCGCCAATAAGAACCTGAATAGAATTCATGCATCCCAGCCCTTCCCCCAAATCTGGCCTCTGCCCCCAGCCTGGCCGTGGCTCTGAACCTTTCCCAGCCCAGCCGGGCTTTGCCTGTGGGGCTGAGTGGAGGGGGGGATGGGGAATCGCCTTTGGAAAGTTTCAGTCTGGTTACAAAATGGATTTGCTGGGAATCAGAGGGAGCTCTGGGTAGGGGTGGCAGGACCCATCCCTGCTTCCCATGGGAAAATTTCCAATTTCCAGGTAGCTTTTTCCTCCACGCTCATGCTGCATGTGGATCTTTTGTTTGCTCTTTAAGAAAAAAAAAAGAAGGTGGAGCAGATATTTATCTCATGGGGGGGTGTCCTGCTGGGGAAGAACCTGTAGGGTAAGCAGAGAATACTGATTTCTAGGCCACGGATGGCATGGCCCCCTGTATGTCCCCCACTCCCCGAGTCCTGCAGATTATGTTGTCACCTGAAATGGTATTTACAAAGGTAACGGCTCTTGCCTCCTAACCACACTTTCCTGTGTGCAAGAGTCAGAGATTTACTCAGTTGTGTTAATGCTGGAACCCGTTCTGTTTGTTTCCGCTGTGTCTCTGAGTGCGGCTGGCTGCAGGGAGTCACTAGCCAGGGCCAGCGTTTTAGGGGTTGTGTGCACATTAAAGGTTTGGCCAAACTTAGTTATTGAGAGAGAAAAATCTGCAAAATGTTTCTTAAAATGCAAAGTTCTTCTCTTCCCAGCGAAACATCCCCTTGCAGGATTTGCAACCCAGGCCTTGCTTCAGGCTGGGAAGAAAAGCAGAAATGGCAACTGTCTAGTCAGTCTCTCTTCCGTGAATGAAGGGGGGGAAGCAAACAAAGGGGCGTTAAATCACTGCTTCTCTTCTGCTCGCCGTGGGCCTCTAAAGCATTGGATTCCATTAGTGCCACCCAGAAACCAGCGCTCTCTTGTGCTAGCAGGGCCTTTGTCGCACTCCTCTGAACACAACCACAAGAGGGGAGTTGCCACTCTCTTTAATGTTAGGTTTTGGATGGAACAAGTTTGGGGGCCAGTGGGAAGCTGCCCAGGTGTTCTCCTGCCCTTTGGTGTTTTCAGACCGTTTGTAGGTGCAAGGAGCGATCGGCTGGAGTAGCCGTTTACATGCCGCCTGCCTCCCTGGACGTGCTCCTAGCCACGGTTATGAGATGTGCAGTGCAAGGGGTACTTGAGTTCATCTTCTGGAGCCCCCTTCAAGTGGCTCTCAGGGAAGCTACTGTCCTGTACACCCCCTTTCTCCTGCCCCCCGCAATACTCTTCCAGTGTGGCAAGGTGCGTGGGGGGCTTCTTTCCTGTCAAAGCAAAGCAGAGGACGCAGCCGGTGACCGAGGGATGCTGGAAAGCGGGGGACGAGGGCAATGGTGCACCTCTTCTTCCAGCCATCAGTCCTGCTGCTAGCTCTGGCCCTCTGACTGACCCTTTCGCACCCTCCCACTGCCAGTCCTACCTGTCCCTCCTGTGTGCATTGCTAGCCCTCCTGGGCCCTGCACTGCCGAGCAGGGTTACAGCCCTGTCCTTGTGGGTGTGCTACAGAGAGTGTCTGGGCTTTTGTGGTTTGTTGGCAGGGGACAGCTCAGTCACCTCCGGGAGAGAACCCCAGGTTGAAACCCAGCGGCGCTGACTCCCAGGCCTTCAGACAGCGCCAGGCTGTTTGTTGGGGGCTTGGCTCTTGGATGAGACGTTAACAGTTACTGCATTGTCATTATCCCCCCTCCTATGACGCTGTTGTACTCTTTGCTGGTTGACTGCCACCCTCCACCCCAGAGGTGGCTGCATTTGAGGGGTGCTGCCTCGGCATAATTCCCAAAGTAATTTGAGTTGCAAGTCATTATAGAAACGCAAAAAATTATACACAGTCGATGATTGACAGCGAGTGGCCAAAGGTTTCCAATTACCCTGGAAAACATGCTGATTCCAACCCGTGCTAATTGAATCCAGGGCTTTAAGCACAAGCCCGTGGGGTTAGATGCGTCCTTTTCTTACTACCTGTCTGTGAGATGAAGGCAGCTAGCTCCACAGGCAGCTGGAATGGCTGCTGTTGGCAAACCGGGGAGTGGCATGGCTGGTGGGGGGGAGGGGAAGAGGGGGCTAATTGAGAACATTGTTTTTGAATTTGCGCCTGAAGCCCAAGTATCTCCGCTTTGAGCTCGAGCAGTGACTCACACGCTGGGACCCCGTCTGGCCGTTCGGCAACATGGGGGGGTCGGTATGTCAGAATTGGTGAGTTGGAGCACGAGAACCAGGATGTGACTGGTCCACTCCACCGGCCAGGCTGGGCAAAATGCAGAGAGCAGGTCCCGCTGCGAGGAAAAGCCACTTCGAGTTCTTCCCCCGTCCTTCGTTGTTTTCGCCTGCTGGGTTGCTCACAAACACCTGCAAAGATGGCTCTTTTTGAGCAACCTGAGTAGCCTGATGTGTCCCTTTAAGCTCCGCTGGGCTGTTTGGAGGGCAAACGCCCGGCCCTTGGTGCTGGTGAAGTGCTGGGAAGTTCCCCGTGCTCTCCTAGTGCCCACCCTGGCTTGGTTTGTGGCTCTGAGTGTCTGTTTAACAAAAGGTACAAGGTACTTTGAAGCCTGACTGGTGCATCGGGATGGGGGTCCTGCCTCCCATGAGCTTCTCCGCCAGGGAAAGTAGCGCGGCGTGAGGAAGCTAATGGGGGCTTGTAAGCGGCGAGAGGTCGCTGGCAGCACAGCGGATGGCTCTGAGTAGCTACCAGGTGGGCGGTGGGGTGCCTGTGACTGGAACCGCTTGTTCTGATCGGTGCTGGGCTGGGTGTGGGGGGCTGGGTGTGGGGGGCTGGCGGTGCTAGGCCTGCAGAGCTATAACCAGAAGGTGACGGATGCGGATGAGGTGCTGGTCAGCTGGAGCGTGGACCCGGGCGACGGCTAGCTCCTCCCTCCCGGTGCGTGTGTCTCCGTCCCTGCTTGCTGCGGGTGGGCCCCAGTTCTCCTTCCTGGGATACAGGCCTGCTCAGGATGTGCCACCTGGACATGGGACTTGGCTGGTGGCTTCGGGACCTGGCCCTGCGGCGTCGGAGCGGATCTGGATGATCGGAGCACAGGGGCTCTGAGATCCGTTCGGAGCCCAGGGCCGCCCTTAGGAGAGTGTCACAGGCAATGTGCGGGAAGCCGAGGTAAGCTCGGGAGGGACCGGCCCACCGAGCCGGGTAGAGCCAGCCTCGGCATTAGCAGCTCCTCTGCCAGAGCAGCCGTACTGTTCTCCCCCTCGCGCTCTGCGCCAGCCCCCTCGCTGGGGCTTAGTTCCTGTCTGAAGGGCCCTGCCTGCTCCCACTCCGGCCTGCAGCAGAGCCTAAAGCAGGGCCTGTTCCAGTCAGGAGGAACTGTAGCACCATCAAAATGGAGCTCTGCCCCCCCAAGTGCCGGTCTGTTGCCTGTGGACACCAGTCCCCATGAGTTAGGGGCCTGTCCCGCTGTCCTCTGCTAAAAACACACCACTCGCACCCCTATTCGGTGCGCTCCTCCCCAGGGGTGGCTGCACTTCCCTAGCGCTGCCTGCATATAGTCCGCAAAGCACTCGTGGCTGAAAGACACCATACAGACATGTACGGCTGTTATTTTTCCTCTTTAATCCTCCCCACCATGAACCCACCGCTCCCCAGGAGACGCGCCCCTCCCGGCTCCATTCGGCACTCCAGAGCCCTTTCGGAGGGGCTGTTCAATGGGGTAGAGTCGGCTGCAATGTAATCAGAACTGCAAAGCGCATCGGCCCTTGCTTAGCTCTGAATCCCGTGCGGTTCTCTCCAGGGAGGCTGCCCATTATCTGCCATCGATAATTTGGGGGGAGCGGTTCCTGCTTGGTCTCGTGCCATCGGGAGCTGGTGGTGCACTCGATTCCAGCTGCCTCGATAAGATCGTATCTGCTCACTAATAACCACGGCTGTGCCAAACCAGGCTGGGCAGGAAGGAAACCTTCAAACAATACAGCCTCGCACAGGAAGCCCTTCGCAGCCCTGCCACCTTCCGTGCAAAGGTGTCGAGCGGGTTTTCTGCTGCTCGCAGCCCAGCGGCTGCTGCTGAGTGAGTGCACGGTGCTGCTCGCTTTGGGGTGGGGCTTGATGTGGGGAGGAGGGGGGTGCTGGGGATGTAGATCGTGGGTGACATTTTCATAGCACCTCCGGTCCCGTAGCTTACAGGCAGCGTGCGGAAATGCGGCCACCTCTGGGGTAGCGTGCAGCGTAGCGGTGGAGGGAGGGGGAATGGAAGCTCCACCAAGTTCCCCGCTGCACAGCGAGGCTTGCCTTTCTCCTGGAGGGGTGTGAGGATTGGCTCGGACCTGTGCCACGCTTTGATGCCCACGCAGTGCTGCGCGGTGTGACGGGTGTGCCTATCCCGTGGGCATGGGCGTGGGTTAACCGACGATCGTAGCTGGAGGGTCTAAGCCCTGACCCTTGATGTGCCAGGTTTCTGCCTCACTCCCTTTGGGGGTTGGGTGTCATGGGGGGCGTGGGGACCAGTCCAACTGGGAAAGCCCAGGGCTCCAGAGAAGAACGACCAGTCTCTGCTCTACAGCAGAACCACAGCTTCTTTGCAGGGTGACCCCGATGCCCTGTTCATCAGCCCTACCTCCCCCCAGAGGAGCGTGTGCAGCGGGAGGGAGAGGACGCGGAGCAGGGAGCAGGGCAGATTTGACCTGGGAATGTTGCAGGGGAGTTACATTGGGGATGGGAAGGAAGCTACCTGAGCCAGGAGGGGGGGTGGGAGAAGTGACACCTTCTGGCTGGGAGACTCTAACAAAGGAGAGGGGGAGCGGGGGAGACCTGCTGGAGGAGTTTCTAGTTTCAGTTTGGGGCTGGGTGGTGAGACGCAGGGAACCCCAAGCTGGGGGCTAAGTTCCCTAAACCCCCCAGAAGGACTTGATTGAGGGGTTCTGGTTGTACCTACAAGTTCTGCTTGGGGCTGTGTTCCTGTCATCTAATAAACCTTCCGTTTGACTGGCTGGCTGAGAGTCACGGTGAATCCCAGGAAGAGGGGTGCAGGGCCCGGACTCCCCCACAACGGCTTTCTTGTGCAACCCCCGCGTCCCGGAGCTCTGCGCTGAGCTAATGGCTGGGCCCAGGCAGCACTGGCTGCCCCTTGCAACACGAGGGAGCGGGTCTGTGGAGGCCAATCTCCCAGCAAGTGCTCGCCCGGCTGCCCCCCGGGGACGTCCCCGGCTGCTTGTCACTTCCTGTGCCAACCAGGCCGCTCGGTCCATGTCCCCTTGGAGCTGCAGGGAAGGTGTTTGAAAACTCTTCCCCGTGGGTGGGGTGCACTGGCTTAGCCTGGGGGCGGGCTATGGAAACCAGGGCAGCAGCTCAGGTGATTGGAACGATCGCTGCTCTGTTCAGAGCGGCTCTCTCGAGCCAAGTCCTCGCAGGAAAAGTTTCTGCATAACACAAAATCCCTGGGCTGGTGTGGGCTGATTGGGATGCGGCCCCCACACACCTGCTCTTCCAGCCCCGGGTCGCCCCCACAGCTCTGTGGATGCCCCTCAAATCCTGACCCCCCAGTACCCTGCTCTTCCAGCCCTCTGTTTTTGCTGACCGGGGTCCCCAGAGGTGAAAGCACCGGGTGCAAGGCGGGGCCCTCGCTTCGTCCTCTCTCTAATAGAGATTTCAGCACAGTTCAAGGGATCCCAGCGCCAGCCCCTGGACTCTGCCCCGGTGCTCGCTGAAAGCTCTGTTTTAACGGCGGGACGGACCTGACGCCTCACTCTCCCTCTGGTCAGCGAGTGTGTTGCAAGTTCCAGCCTGGGTGCCAGGATTCCCGCTGCGAAGAACTGACCAAGGACATCCCCAGAACAAGCCGGGTCCCTCTGCTCTGTCACCTCGGGTTAATCATTGTCCCTGCCTCCAAATGACACCCTGTGACACCCTTCCCGCTGGGATCCGGCTCAGTCCAGTCAGCGGCTTTGAGCTGCTCCAAGCTCCTCTCCTGCCTGTGACTTCGTCAGCTTCCTCTCCCCTTTCTGGCCCGCTGATGCAGCTTTGCTTTCGCGCGTTGTAGGGTTGGTTTGGTCCTAACCAGCAGTGGCATCGCTGTTCCCCCACCTCTAACGCACCTCCTGCCACGGCACCGGCTCCACCCAGCCCAGGGCCGGTGCTGATCTAAGCCACTCTGACCAGAGCCTCTCCCCAGCCACTCGCAGTGCTGTGTAACCGGTCTGCGTGCCGAGCATCCTGGGACTTGGGAGCTGGGTCCGTAGCATGGGGCTTTCGATGAGCTGAGAGCCCCTGGTCCTTGCCATTCCTGGGCTGCTACCAGCTCCTCCGCTGATGCAAAACAGCAATGCAATAGCAGGTGGGGAGAAGGGTGCATGGAAGCCGACGGGACAAACGGGGCTCTATTGAAACCGGAGGGGATGGGGGCGTCCCCCCTTCAGAGAGCCGCTGTCGGGAAGCGAGATGGAGGAGCGGAAATTCGGGCTGAGGGAAGCTGCAGGCTCGGTACCAGACTTGCTGTCGCTGTGTGTGAGCCAGGTGATGGGAGCTGCTTTCCCCTTCTCTTTGTCCCTGGGCTCACTCTGTTCTTAGCTAGGTGCCCCTGGAGCAGTGCAGAGCTGCTGCTGCTCCCTGCCCCGGGGAGCAGGTGAGCGGCTGACAAAGGTTGGAATAAAAATATGCAGTGACGAGTGCACCAAGAAAAAAGGCAGGCCGAGCAGGACGTGGGCCTGCCTCTGGCTGAGGAAGGGAGTGGGAGAAGATCCCTGCTGGAGGGGGTCAGCATCAGGAGTTCATCTGTCATCAGCCAGTCACGCTCTGAGGTTTCCCGATCCGGGAAGGGAGGCGTTAGATATAAGGGAACTGGAAGCTAAAGGAAGGTGGCATCTGCCTGAGCCGTTGTGTGTCAGGACTTGTGTTGCACCAGTGTAATGCCTTAGGGGGGCCTGCTGTGTGCATGGTGAGAGTGTCCCTGCCCCAGTGAGCTCGCAGACCCGACAGAGCAGGGCAGTGCGTTGCCCACGGTCGTGCCAAGCCAGGGGTAGAACCCGGGGTTCCTGAGGCCCTGTCCAGTGCTGTACCCATGGGACCTTTGCTGTTGCTCCCGTCTGTGCATCCCTGGGAGAGGGTCACGCCCTGCAGGGTGATTGCTGCCTGGCTCTGTGGCAGGGGCCGTGCAGTGCTGCTGAGGAAAGCCTGGCCGAGCACACGAGACTTCCACACGAACGGCCCACCTAGCCTAGTGTCCTGCCTTCCGACAGTGGCTGGAGCCAGGTGCTTCAGAGGGAACGAACAGAACAGGGCAATCATTGAGCGATCCAGCCCCAGCTTCTGTCAGTCAGAGGCTTCGGGACACCCTGAGCATGGCCTGGTGTCCCTGACCATCTTGGCTAATAGCCATTGATGGACCTATCCTCCAGGAACGGGTCTAATTCTTTGTTGAGCCCAGTTATACCTGTGGCCTTCGCGGCATCCCCTGGCAATGAGTTCCGCAGGTTGGCTGAGCGTTGTGTGAAGCCGTCCGTTCCGCGGTGTGGATTGCATGCCATGCGCCCCTCTCCCTTTTCTTCGATAGGGTTCGTGTCACTGGGGCAAGGCCAAGTCCTTGCCCGGTGGAGGGCGGGGGAGCCTGTGTTGGTAACATGCCAGGAGCCCAGCCCTGCATAGGAGTGAATCGCAGCTGCCCACATCTGGACCATGGACCTCAATCCGCTGCTCTGCTCAAGCTGGAGCGTTGCATGCTGGGACCTGTCGTCTCTCTGTGACCCACCTCCTGGTAAAGATGGCCCCGATCAGTGGGGGCCTGTGCTTGAATCACCATGTTGATTGTCTGTGATGGCTGTCGTGGGCCAGCCCATCTATAGGGGAATTACAGCTCTGGAAAGGGAGAGCCCTGGGCGGGGAGGCGCTGGCACCGTTCGTTAGGACTGCAGGAGTAATTGCCCGTTAGGGAGAGAGATGATTCCTGCTGGTGCGTTCTCCCTTGCCGCTCAGGCAGAGAACTCTTTAACAAAGAGCCCTGCAGCGTGGCTTCCCCCGCAGCCGCCTCCCGCGCTCTGGCCTGCATTAGCTGGAGTAATCGAAGCCAGCCTCTGAGATTCGATCGGGCTTGGCAGGCAAGCGGGGCCGCTAATGACCCTGGAGCCCTCGGTGCTGGGAAATGGCTGGGCAAGCGGGGTGGGGGGTGCAGTAGCAGGGTCTGCAACTTGTTAGCGTGTGTGTTTAGTTCCCACAGCACCGCCGGGGGGGGGGAGAACCGCAGGGAGGGGGGGTCCGTGCGGCTGACACCGGAAGGTTCAGCTCCATGGAACCCCGGCCCATCTGGCCTTGGAAGCTCAGTCCACGATTCTCCCCCCAGGACGCTTTTCAGGCTGTGGTCGACTGATAGTTTACAGAGAGATGAGGCGGCTGCGGTAACATCTCTCGTATCCTGGGACCAGCTCGGCTGCCCCAAGGCCGCACGCTGCACTGGAGGATGTTTTTGGGCCCTTTCTCCTTTCAGCCACGTAACGACAGTTTCATGAAAGGCTCCAGGGCTGCGGAGCCAGAGCCCCCTGGAACTGGCGCTGTGTTGTGGTCCCGGGAAACACGGCGGTGGAATACGAGCGATGTGCTAACGATGCTCTGGCTCCGTATCTCCTTCCTGGCTGGCCCCACGCTGGGTGGGGGGTGAGAGCTCCGCAGGACCTAGGAAGCTGGCCAGGCGCCTAAAATCTGGGGCGGGAAGTCCCTGGTGGAAAGGGACAGCAAGAGTCACACCCTAACGCACCCCCTGCAGGGCCGGGAGCGGACTGTCCCTGCTTCGTGGGTGGGGAAACTGAGGCAGAGCTGCGCAGCATCAGTGTTGGGTCTGGGGCTGTGCGTCTCTTCCCCTCGAACGAACAGCCATTTACACCGGAACCATTGCAAATGTGAGCCATTGTTAGTGTAAAGATTGTTGTGTGGATCTCTCTCTCTCTCACACACACACACACACACACACACACACACACACACACACACACACACACACACACACAGAGTCTCTCTCTCTCTGTCATGGGGGAAGATGGATGAGTGGCGCTGGGTCTACGTTCCTTTCACTAGAAACCCCATTCTTGCCCTGTCCGGCCCTGTAATGAACGAGGCCTCTATTGTTAACGTGTCATGTGCTCCCTGAATTATGGGACCACTTTGCCCTTCTTCGAATTCAGTGCCCCGCTCCCTGCTTTATGGCCTCAGCAACCTGCACAGAGGGGCCTGAGATGCCACTTAATCAAAATGTGGAATACTGAAAAGGTCACGGCAGGCCACTGCGCTTCAGGGGGAATAGACAAGCCATTAAGATGTCAATCGATCTCTTTAATGACAACCTGTAACTAGCCAGGAAGCAGCCCCACGCTATAACCGACTTGTAGCACAAACGAGAGGCAATTCAACCAGATACGCCCTCCTCTCCAGGCGTCCCTCGGGAAGTCTGGAGCCCGATTCTTGGAGCGCTCTAGCTAGCGGATTGCATGCTGCCTGGGGCAGGGACTGCGCCAATGTCTGTCTTGCAGGGTGATTAGCGTGCTGGAGGTGCTTAATACGTGCTTGCTGTTTTGGAGAATCCTTAGGGCCTGGTGAAAGGAGACACCCTTTCAGGTGGGAACGGTCCTGCCTTGGGTCACGCTGGGGAGGGGGGTGGCAGGAAGGCGGGGGAACGGGAGCCAGTGGATGTGCTCTTGCCTCCTAGTTAGTCTGTGTTTCCCTGCTGTCCCATACAGGCTGCTCCCCCACTAACCCACCCCCTGCCCTGGCAAATGCTGCTCTAGGACCAGCCCTAACCATCTGAGAGCAGAACCTCGATTTTGTGAGCCCCACACTTACAGGTGCCCATCTCTCCCAATTGTTTTTCCTGACCGGGACTGGGGTGGGGAATCACGTAACAGCGACATTGATGGAGGACAGGGCATCATCCTTTCGCGTTCTGTGCGCTGGCCGTGGCTTCGCCGTGGTCGACGGGCAGGAGAGCAGCGATGCAGCGCGCCAGCTGGAACTCGGGGATGTTCTGTTTTGTGACTCTGTCGATTTTTCGAACTTCTCAATCCCCCATTAGTTTGTAAAAGAGGGGTTCTGCCGTACGTGACCCAGTAAGAACGCCTCATGCCGGATGGGCCAGTAACGTGTCCTGCTGGCCTCCATATAGAAGATAGGTCTTGGTTAGGTCCCATGACGGTGACCTGCCCTCAGGATTTGGTAACTTTGCTGGACGGGAAGCTAGCAGATGCCCTGGCTGGGGGCAGTTATGCTCATGGTCACGTCTCGGCTTTCACTTACGTCATCTCTGGCTCTCATTGGATTCACTCTTCCCCGCTGTTGCTTGTGGTATTAATGCAGCCGCTAATGGGGATGGAGCAGGGGAAGTCTGGGGGGAGGAACAAGCAACAGGAGCAGCTGAGCCGGAGAGCCTGGGACGGGAGATGCAGGTGGCGTTGCTCCGGGATGGGGGAGACCCCAATCATCTGGCGCTACCTTCCCCAATGTCGAATGGGGGGGGGGGCCATCGGGTCGTGCGTCTCACTCGATGCCTAATGGAGACCGATGAGGGCAGAGACTAGTCTGAGGCTCTCGTGCCTTCAACGTGGCAGGCCTTAGATCCGAACCAGACACCCTGAACTGACAGCTCGCAAAGCAGGGGAGCCAGAGGCTCCATGTGTGAAACAGATGCACCTTGCCAGGCACATCCTGCGCTGGCTGAAGCTGGAACGATGTGCCGAGCTGCTGGAGGAGTTTTTTTAGTTTGTTTGGTGCTGGGTGGTGGAACGCCGGGAACCCCAAGTCTCTGGGGTCTAAGCTCCCTGCCCCCCAGAAGGACTTGACTGAGGGGTCCTGGTTGTACCTACAAGCTCTGTGGTAGCCTGTGTTCCTATTGTCCAATAAACCTTCCATTTTACTGGCTGGCTGAGAGTCACGGTGAATCCCAGGAAGAGGGGTGCAGGGCCCTGCCTCCCCCCCCGCCTCCGTGACACCTGGTGCACCTGGCACAGAGGGGCAGGGCTCTGGGTGTTTCTGGGGCAGGCCC
Organism: Platysternon megacephalum; assembly: GCA_003942145.1. NCBI lineage: Eukaryota > Metazoa > Chordata > Testudines > Platysternidae > Platysternon > Platysternon megacephalum. The sequence continues at coordinate 2,717,608 of QXTE01000107.1, forward strand.
AGTCCTTGTGCTGTGTCAGGGTTGGGTGCAGCTTCACCGCTGAGTCCGTGTCCTGTGGGGGGAGTTGCACTGTGATCTCCCACCTCTGTGCAGCCAGGGGCCTCTGCTCCCCAAGGCCAGGCTGGATGGAGCCTCCACATTTATTTGACAAATACAATTTGCAGAATTTTAAAATATTTTGGCACAGAATTCCCTCAGGAGTATGCAGCGTAACTGTACCTGTTCGCTGTGAGAAGAGACCGGGAGAAGCTGAAAGGAAAGGACAAGTTAAACATTACTTAGACAAGGCCTGATGAAACCCATCCTAGAATACTTAAGGAGCTGACTGAGGAGATATCTGAGCCATTAGCGATTATCTTCGCAAACTCATGGAAGACAGGAGAGATTCCAGAGGACTGGAAGAAGGCAAATAGTGCCAATCTGTAAGAAGGGGGATAAAGAAAACCCGGGGAATTAGACAGGTCAGCTTAACTTCAGTACCTGGAAAGATAATGGAGCAAATAATCAAGCAATCAATTTGCAAACACCTAGAAGATAATCAGGTGATAAGTAACAGCATGGATTTGTCAAGAACAAATCATGTCAAACCAACTGGATAGCTTTCTTTGACAGGGTAACAAGCTTTGTGAATAGAGGGGTAGCGTAGATGTGGTATATCTGGACTTAAGTAAGGCTTTGGATACTGTCTTGCATGATCTTCTCATAAACAAACTAGGGAAATGCAACCTAGATGGAGCTACTATAAGATGAGTGCTTAACTGGTTGGAAAACCGTTCCCAGAGAGTAGTTATCAGTGGTTCACAGTTATGCTGGAAGGACATAACAAGTGAGGTCCCACAGGGATCGGTTCTGGGTCCGGTTCTGTTCAATATCTTCATCAATGATTTAGATAATGGCAGAGAGAGGACACTAAAGTTTGCAGATGATACCAAGCTGGGAGAGGTTGCAAGTGCTTTGGCGGATCGGATTAAAATTCAAAATGATCTGGACAAACTGGAGAAATGGTCTGAAGTAAATAGGATGAAATTCAATCAGGACAAATGCAAAGGACTCCACTTAGGAAGGAACAATCAGTTGCACACACACAAAATGGGAAATGACTGCCTAGGAAGAAGTACTGCGGAAAGGGATCTGGGGGTCAGAGTGGATCACAAGCTAAATATGAGTCAACAGTGTACCACTGTTGCAAAAAAAGCAAACATCATTCTGGGATGTATTAGCAGGAGTGTTGTAGGACAGATACAAGGCTGATTAGGCCTCAGCTGGACTATTGTGTCCAGTTCTCGGCACCACATTTCAGGAAAGATGTGGACAAATTGGTGAAAGTCCAGGGGAGAGCAACAAAAACCATCGAAGGTCTAGAAAACATGACCTATGAAGGAAGATTGAAAAAATTGGGTTTGTTTAGTCTGGAGAAGAGAAGACTGAGAGGGGACATACCAGTTTTCAAGTACATAAAAGGTTGTTACAAGGAGGAGGGAGAAAAATTGTTCTTGTTAACCTCTGAGGATAGGACAGGAAGCAATGGGCTTAAATTGCAGCAAGGGAGGTTTAGGTTGGACATTAGGAAAAACGTCCTGTCAGGGTGGATAAGCACTGGAATAAATTGCCTTGGGAGGTTGTGGAATCTCCATCATTGGGGATTTAAGAGCAAGTTGGACAAACACCTGTCAGGGATGGTCTAGATAATACTTAGTCCTGCCTTGAGTGCAGGGAACTGGACTAGATGACCTCTCGAGGTCCCTTCCAGTCCTATGATGCTGTTACCGTTTGAATGCTGGTGGAGGGTAGATGCGTGATGGGTGCCAGTCGGCAGGGCTGTGTGAGACGAGTGTCTGCGTGTTGGTGCCTGGGGGAGGAGTGCACCCACGGAAATCTCCCTGAGGATCCACAGCTGTAACCCTGGCTGGGGTGAGGCAGCGCCAGGACGCTTGTGAACCGTGCACCAGGTGAATTCCCCGAGGAAAGCAGCCCGGCGCCCAGCACCAGCTAAGGGACAGGCATGTTTGCTGACCGGTAGCAAATGCGTTAAATACAGCCGAGGCGGAGGCCCTGGCTGGCTCAGTGCAATGGGATTAGGGCCCTTTCATGACTAGGCTACTCGGCTGGGTCTGGCCCAGTTGGCAGGGACTGAGAGCTGCTCCCATCTGTCTGCCGCGCTCGGTGCAGCTCCCCTCGGCCGTTCCCTGTCACATCGGCTCGGATTGGCCATGGATTGAACCTGACGTCGCCCCTGGACCCAAGGCTGTTCCTCCCAGGCAGGGCGAGGTGCGCTAGCAGGGTGAATGGTCTGCGGGCAGCTTGCACGGTGGATGCCTGGGCTGGCCTTGCTCCATGGGTGGAGAGGGCTTTGGTCTCCAGCGCTTGTGTCACACACACACACCCCCACTCCCATCTCTCAGCCGGAGTAACCCCCCTTGGGGAGGGCAAGCGCCCATCCTCGGCCAGGGTCGCTGAGTCTCGAGCTGCCCACTGGCTGGGGGAGGTCTCGCTAAAGGGGCTGGATCGAGAGCTTTCTCCAGCCCAGGACAGAGCTGCAGCCTCTTAGGCTGGGACAGCTCTGGCCAGAGAGCTCCCCGCTCCGACCGCCTGGCCGCCGTGTTAGGACCTGACGGGGCGCTTGTCTGGGCCGTGTGTGAACAGGCTGGGCACGCCTCGGCCAGAAGTGGCTCGCTGTGGGCTGGGAGATGCCTCGTGCGTTGGAGCTCTGGGGCCGGGGGTGTTTCATCAAATGCTGCAGCTTTTCCCAGCGCTGAGTGTGAGCTGGTCGCTGCTGGAGCCCAGCGGATGGTGGCGAGCAGCCCCCTGCCGGCATTGGCCCTTTCTAGGGAGCCTGCGAGCCGAGGACCTCGGGCGCCTTAGCTTTGCTCTCGCGTCCCGAGCCGTGGTACTGTGCAGCCTGCATGGAGCACGCACTGACTCTGGCGTCTCTCCCTTGCTTAGTCCCTGCTGTTCCTGGGCCTGGTGGCTGCCGTCTGCCTCGGCCTCAACCTGCTCTTCCTCACCATCTACCTGATCTGCCTGTGCGGCTGCAAACGAGACGAGGAGTCAGAGACCAAGCGGCCCAACTCCTGCTGTGTCACCTGGACGGCCGTGGTGGCTGGCCTCATCTGCTGGTGAGTGTCCTGTGTGACTGCTGCCTTCGGAGCCCAGCTGGCAGGGCTGGGGGAGACCTCGCAGCCACAGGCAGCATGGCCCAGTGGTAAGGCTAGGACTCCTGGGTTCTATTCCGAGCTCTGCTACGGACTTGCTGTGTGCCCTTGGGTTAGTTCCCCCGCTTCTGTGTCCCCAAACACCACTTCCTGGGGGATTACGGCTGAGGTCCTGGCAGGGGACCAGACGAAGTGGACAGAGGTTCCTGGCCATTCTCAGCGTGGCTCGGTGGGAAGGAATTTCTAGTGGGGCACCTAGTCACTGAGGGCTGCGTGAGCAGTTGATATTCACAACACACACACACACACACACCCCGCGCGCGCCCGGATGCCAGGGTGATGGGCGGAACACGGACTGTCTTGCAGCTGGGGAGACGGCTCCCCAGAGAGGGGAAGGAACATGCCTGTGCGAGCCAGGGGCGGGGGCTCTGCTCCCATCCCCCCAGCCCAGCTGCCTTCAGAGAGGCTCTCGGGGCGGCTACCCCCCAAGCCTGAGTCGCTGGGGGAGGAGGAAGAGGCAGGCGGCTTTTTTTCCCCCGTGCCCAGGATCCTCCTCTTCTCCCCGCTGAGCTGCCTCCTGACCCAGGCTTGGTCTCCCGCCCATCGCTGGATTTGTGGGCCAGCCGCGCACGTGAATCGCTTTGATTAGATCCAGCTCTCAGAGGCTTAAATACCGATTGCTCCTCTCTGGGCGTAGGCTCCTCGGTCCGGGGCTGGAGGCTGCATCTTTGCCCTGGCAGCGTCCCGTCCCTGCTGTACCTGGTGGCTCTGGGCCCCGTGGGCACGCGGCCTCCTGGAAGTGCTGGCTAATCCCGGGGGGCAGCGGGGAGTTGGGGTCACTAATCCCAGGCCTGAAGCAGATGGCAGCCTGCAGCCTGACACAGCTGGCAGCCTTTGGTCACATGAGGCTCAGGGTTAATTACCGATGGAGGCTGGGTCAATTAGAAAGGGGGGGCAGGGAGTGGGCCCCGGAGGGGTCCCAGGCGGCTGGGAGAGGCTCTGCTGGGGGCAGTGCCATTCTGGGGTGCTGGCAGAGAGCATCCCTGTGACTGGCATGGCCTGGCGCTCCCGGCCTCGGCCTGGCACGGCAGGCCCGAGGGGCCAGGAGTGGCATGACTCTGAGGCCAGGGCAGCAGTGAGTGACTGGGGGACTCTAGAGGAGTTAGTGGCTCATCCGGTTCTGGGTCCCGTGTCTGTATCTAAACCTTCCCGGGGCAGGGCGAGGCCCAGGAGCTCCCGCAGCCACTGCTCTGCCCTGCGTGGCACCGTCTCAGCTCGGCAGCACTAAACCCGCTGGGCACTTCTCCAATCTGCTGCTTGGCTCTCTTGCGGTGGGCGGGCAGCTGATGCCCGTCTCCTGCTGCCTGGTAGTTGCATGTCCTCACTGGAGGCGTTTTTAAGCCCTCCCCCAGTTTCAGAAGCTTGTAAGAAAATTTGCCAGCAGCCCGGGCTGGTCAATATCAAATCCTGCCGGTTCGTCGGCCCGTCCTCGCCCTGCCATGCAGGTCGTGTCCTGGGGGTTAGGGCTGCTCTGTTGCTCTCTGCTTTGCGTTGCCGGGAATCCCCTTCTCAGTGCATCCAGGCAGGGCTCCTGCCCCAGGCGGCGGGGGCTCCTGATTGCTTCGGCGTGATGCGCTCCCAGGGGAAGGGAATAAAGAGATGGTTCTTCCCTCGCGTTAGACCAGACAGAGAGTTCAGTGTATGGCAATAGACCCGCTCTAAAGAGGAAGCAAACGCCACTGATTAGCCCAGCATGACCTTCCCGTGACTGCCGGCTCCCCCCACTCCCCGGGCCCATTCCATGTGACTTCCAGGGACGGCTGGGCTCTGATTGCCAGCTGCTTGGAGAGGAATCCGTGTTTCCTCTTCTCCAATGACAAGCAAATGCAGCCCAACTTCCTCACTCCCCTGGGGCTTCCCGAGAGGCTCGTGAGTGCCACGGGCAGCAGCTGTGCACCGCTGAGAGCGCGTCTGGGCTCTGGCGTTGTAGATTAGGGTGAATGCAGCGTTTGGAGCTGGCATCCCCCCCCCGGTAGCCGTGCCAGTGGCCCCATGGCTCTGCCGGTGCTGCCCCACCTGCCCTTGCAAAGTTTGGCTCCACCACAGCTGCTGAGCCCATGTGCCCAATCCGGTGCCCTTCTGGTGTCGGGCTACCCCGCCGCTGGGCCCCAATCCCCTACCATGGCAGCGCTGGGTCTCTGCCGAGCACAGAATCCCAGCCGCACCAAAGCTGCCATGCCAGGTGCCCGTTCAGGACACGGGCAGGACTCAGACTCATTTCATTGGTGAGCAAAGGCAGGATTGGAGCCCAGCTCCCAGGGGCGTGTTAACCCTCTGTCGCCCCGGGGGAACACGGTGGGAAGGGTGGTGCTGTCGGCGCACTCCCTTGGCTAGGGTGCCCTGGCACTGCCCGGTGCCTGGAGAGGTCTCGTAGCTGGCGGTTGTGAGCTCCTTGCGCGTTAGAAGTGCTGGGGGCGGCTGGCGCTGCTCCGGGCTGTGGGGGCCCGTGGAGGGCTGTGGCTTGGGGAGGAGACCGAGCCGGGGCTTTATAGCCCTCCAGAGGCCCCCAAACCCACATCCGTGGCTAAGTGGAGCCTCTTTGGAGCAGAGCGCAGCCATTAACAGGCTAATGGGGAGAGCTGGCTGCTGTCCATCACGGTCGTTGACAGCTGCACCTGGGAGTGGGGGAGCAGCGAGGCCCTGCTTCCCGTGCCGAGCACTCACTGCTCCTCCCTTCCAGGGCCCCCCAGGCTCTCGGTCCCAGCAGCCCGGCCTGCTATCGGGGGCCCTGTCCTTGGTGCGCGTGCTCCCCGGCTGGGAGCTGCCGCAGCACTTCACCTTGCTCTGCGGGGTTCACCCCACGTGGCGGGCCGGGCCCCTGCAAGACAGGTCCGTAGGCCACAATAACGCCCGGCGCTCCCTCTGGGAGGCCCTCAAAACCCTGTAACGACCCAGCTCTCTGGCTGCCCGGTGCTGTGAGACATCCCTGCCTTCCCGCTCAGGACCCTGGCGGGGGCATGCTGGCTCTGTTAGGGGGCAGGGAGAAGTGTGCACATGATACAGTGGAGCACCTGGGACACGAGCAAAGCCCGTAGATCCCTTCGTCGGCTCGGCTCGGCGCTTAGACCGGGGTGGATGTGGAGAGGACGCTGCTGAGGCAGGCAGCAGAGCTGACGTCGCTGGAGCTTGAGCGGGTGCCTATGGCATGGCTCCTGGGCTCGGCACTGGGTCCCGGAGGCCAGCTGGCTCGCAGGGCCACGGAGGGGCTAGCGGGAAACCCAACTTTCACTCCTTGTCCCCTCCTGGGGATTAACCAAGGAGCAGGTTTAATCGGCGGCAGCGTTTTCTTTTCTGACAGATTCTCTTAATCTGCTTTGCCAGGCCTTGCGGCCTAAATCTCGCAGCATTTGCAGGGGCTGGCTTCAAATCCAACCTGTGTGTCTGGCTTCGAGCTTCGCTAAGCCCCAGTGGGAGCAGAGAATCTCCTCTCACCCAGCCGGAGGGGCACCTCTGCCTTCCCTGGGACCCAAATCGGGGGTGTTGGCACTTCCGCCTTGAAGCACCTGGATGCTCGTGCTCAGCCCAGTCTCGGGTATTTCTGTGGCTGCAGTCTCTGAGCACCTCCAGTGAATTTATCCTCACGACACGCTGGTACAGACGGGAAACTGAGGCACAGAGACCTAGTGAGTCACCCAAGGCCACATCACAGGGAACTGAACCACTGGGCCGGGGTGCGCAGGGCAGCGCTGGCAGTTCTGCAGGTGCCCGGTGTCTCCTACCCTGCTTGTGCCCAGCCTGTGTCTCGAATGGGGCCCGCTCACTGTGGTGGCTGGGGAAGGGCAGGAGAGAGGCAGGGGCAGGCGACGAGATCGTTGACCGGGCGCCGGGCAGCTCCGGGCTGCACTGACAGCTATTGATGGCTTTGTATCGAGGATTGAGTCCCAGCTGTGGGGCGAAGGGGAGCTCTGATGGGTGGGGATCTCAGTGAGCGGCGCTCCTGCGGGGCGTGGAGGACTCGGGTGACGCCCTCCCTTTGCAGAGCAGGTACGGCCGGGGCAGCGACGGGGCAAACCTCCCCTCTCCTGCTCAGCAGCCTCTAGGGCCCAGGGTGATTCAGTCCTGATGCCTCTGAACCAAACTCGCCCCGGCCGCACTGCCGTGGGAGGGCAGGGAGAAGCGATGGTATAGCTGCTTGGGAGGCGCATCCCTGTACCTGGCCTCGCCCCGTCCCCTTAACGAGCCCTGAGCCACCTTCCTCCTGGTGACGCCCCGTTCTGGAGGAGGGCACTGGCCGGATACAGCCCCGTGACACCCGCAGAGACCCTGCTGCCCTGGCGAGCTGTTGCGGGATTTTCAAGGCCCTGGGGGGAGAGGCGTTCGGGGGCTTCGTTCCATTTCCTAGTGGGCTGGTGTCGCTGTCACAGCTGGCATCAGCTGGCCGTGTCGGAGGCCCAGGACTGGCTACTCCCCCCAGGAGGCCCGTCCAGCTCGGGTGAGTCACGTCTCATGCACACACTAAACGTGCTGTAACGGTGCTCAGAGGGCTGCCTTTCATCCGCCTTCCTCTGGCCAGAGCCAGGCCAGCAGTGGGTAACATGCCCCTGGCACCTAGAGCCAGCTGTGCCGTTTCCTTCTCCTCTAACCTGCGTTTTCTCTCGTCCGTAGCGCTGCAGTGGGCATCGGGTTCTATGGGAACAGCGAGACCAACGATGGGGTGTACCAGCTGATCTATGCCCTCGACAACGCCAACCACACCCTCTCTGGGATTGACACACTGGTAAGGGCCTGCAGGGGTCAGCTGCACAGGTGCATTGTGGGATATTCAGCCCGCATCTGAAGCATCTGCCGTTGGCCATTCTCCCTGGCAAGCACTGGAGCTGGTGGGTCGGTCGTTGCGGCCTGGGGAGAGCCCAGGACTGCCCCTTGCGGGGCGAGATGCTTCTCCTGGGGGCTACGTGTGGCTTTGGAAGGATGCCGGGCATGAGACTCTAACATAGACAAAACCATCACTGGCTCTCAGTCCCCGGCCCTCGGTCTGTTACAGAGCTGGTGGGTATCGTTAACCAAGGCACAGAGCAGGGAAGTGATTTGAACTGAGCCAAAAACAGAACCCAGGAGTCCTGGCTCCTAGCAACTCCCTCTTCCCCCCCCCCCTCCCCCCGGGCTCTAACTAGTGAACTGTGCCCGCTCCTCGTTCTAGCCACAGCATTACTTTACAAGCTGACGTGCTGGCTTTCTCCTGGCTGTGCTTGGCCTGGCCATGTTTTCCCAGCAGCCACGGCCTTGCTGCATTCACCTTGCCTGCGGGGGTGCTGGGCTCTCGGGATACAATAGGCCAAGGAAATTGGGCCAGAACCTATTGGCCTTTCTGGGAAACTGGCTGTTTTTCCATCCTCGCTCCTGCTGTAAGCTGCTCGGATGATATAATCGGTGGGTCTCTTGGACGGGCCCTGTCTTAAAGAGACAGCTGTGTTCCTCCAGAGATTACGGGGATCAGCGGGCATCTCCGCTGCGGGGGCTGGCCTGGCAGCTTCCTCCTGCAGCTGCTAAGCTGGCTGAGAAATTAAACCTCTGAAAAACCAGGGGTTTATCCCAGCGAGTCGGACTAGGCCGAGGCTGCGCTGCCCGGCGTTGGACACTTCTGGAGAGCCACCAGCGCCAGGCATGGCAGAGGGGGTAACTCGGAGAATCCTCGTCGTCCCCTCCGGCGCTCTGCGGGGGTTCCTCGGGGCCTGTCCTGCATCCCCTTCTCTCCTCCCTCTGCACCTGGGTGATCTCATCCGCAAACCCCCGTTCAGCTGCCATCTCTGTGCTGACGACGCACGGATCTGCCTCTGTCTCCTGGCCAAACGCAGATCTAGCCCTGTCTCTCTGACAGCTCCCCAGGGGTGTCTGGCCACCCGCCCGAGCTTAGCATGGCTCTTCACCATCTTCTCCCCGCTACCTCCTGGGTCGATCGATCGTGCCCGTACCTGGGTGTCCTCTTCACCTCAGACCCCTCACCAGCGGCTCCCATCCAGCCTGCGTCTAAATCTCGCCAGTTCTCCCTGAGCTACGGCCTTGCCTTTTCTGGCCATCCACACAGCGAAACCTCTCGCTCCGGCGCTCGCCAGCTTGCATCTCGATCACTGCAGCGTCCTTCTCTCTGCCCTTGGCAAACGGTGTCTCGTCCCCACTCGGCTCCGTTCCGAATGCTGCTGCCACGATCTTTTTCCTAGCCTGGTGTCACGGAGTCCCTGGGCGATGCTCTGGAACTGCTCCCCACCAAGCCAGTCAGGACTTTGGGGAGCCTCCTCTCCCTCGGAGCAGACTGTCTTCAGGGCAAGAAGCTCACAGGTCTTCACCTCCTGGGTCTCTCCTTGGAGCATTCAGCATATGCCCCTCCGTGTGCTTCCCACAGCGAGTCCGCCCCGGCGGGGTCCTGGGGAAGCCAGAGGTCCTGCACACACACCCCACTTCGCAGTCAGACGTGACTCTCAGCCAGCCAGTAAAACAGAGGTTTATTAGATGACAGGAACATGATCTAAAACAGGTCTTGCAGGTACAGACAACAGGACCCCTTCAGTTAGGTCCATCTTGGGGCCCCAGGGGGGCCAGAGCCCCGTCTGGGCACCCCTCCGTTTCCCCAGCCAGCTCGAAACTGAAAACCCCCCTCCAGCCCCTCCTCCTCTGGGCTTTGTCCCTTTCCCCGGGCTAGGAGGTCACCTGACCTCTTTGTCTCCAACACCTTCAGTTGGCACCATTGCAGAGGAGGGGCCCAGGCCATCAGTTGCCAGGAGACAAAGTGTCAGGCATTTATGTACACTGGCCCTTGGCTCTGCCACAACCATACACCCTTATCCCACCACCTAGATACTTAAGAACTGCATAGGGGAAACTGAGGCACCCACACAGTATTCAGAGGAAACATTAAGAACATTCCCACTTCGTCACACCTGGCGCTTGGACCGTGGCACCGGTCTCTGTGCCTCCCTCCGCCGGCCGCCTCTTCTCTGGCACAGCACACGGAACTACTTGTCTCTACATTCAAAGCCCTTCACTGCCTGTCACCACCCTCACCTCTCAGGCGCTATCAGCCCATGAGCCCAGCCTCGTGCGCCCCCTTGCGTTTTCAAACCAGCCCCTTTGTGCTTTCTCCCACGCTGCCCCTGGTGCTTCGGAGGAGCTCCCTGAGACCGTCCTCAAAGCTCCCTCTTCATCCTCCTTCCCCGCCCTCCTCGGAACGCCCCCTTGCTCGGAGGCCAACGGGAAAACTTGGCAATGGCGCCGGAGCTGGTGAGCTGAGCGCACTGTGCATCCTGCCGACCAGTACTGGCTCCCTGTGCTCCCCGCTCGTGTGTCTGGATCCACCTGTCGTCTCTTGTCTTGTACTCAATCCCCACCTCAGACAGCTTTCGCTCCGTCTCTCGGACCGGTTTGTACAGCACCTAGCGCAGCGGGGTCCTGGCGCTGCGGCCGTGCACGGAATAGTCTGTCCTGACGCCCGGCGAGGCTGGGAAGCGTCTGCACATCTGCCCGGCGGAGTCACCGCTCTCGAGGAGTGCAGCGGTGGGGATTGTGGGGCAGAGCTGGGGGGTGAGGAAGGCAGGAGAGACCAGCAGGAGGCAGGGTGAAGGAGCGAGGCCAGGACGGGAGTAACAGGGGAGCTGCTGGCTAGGGCTGAGATGCGTCGGCCAAACAATTTGGCTCAGCTGCAGCGCCGCTGACGACCGAGTCGGCGTATTGGCACAGTCTCGTTCCCACGGTAACGTACCCGGGGGCCACGGGGCTCTTGGGATCGTGGCTGGGAATCCCCTGGGGTCTCATGCGCGGGGGGGAGGCAGGCACAGGTTCTGTCATCCTTACCCCCAGCAGTGGGGCAAAGGGCACAGTGCCCTGTGCCAGCCCTTGTTAGATGGCATCTGTGGAGATACATATTGGCAGGCTCTGGACCCCATTGGCCATGGAACTGGTAGAGGGGAGGGCAGCCTGCCTGCCAGCTGGGTGGCATGCCCTGCCCCGGCTGCTGCAGAGCAGGATGGTACTTGCCTTCCCTACAGGCTGTCGGGGCTGGCCATGGGCCCGGGAGAGCCGAGCTCGGTGCCCGAGGCAGTGGTTGCTGGTTCTGTGCTTAGCAGGCCTGGGCCCGGGCTGGCGATGGTTGGTGAGAGCTGGTAGGGGCACCTGGACTGCCTTGGGCAGCGGCAGCGAGGGGCTGATTCCGGGGCACCAGCCTGATAAAGCAACAAACAACAGGGCATTAGTGACCCCTCGGGTGTCTGTTTCCCCTTTGTGGGGTGAGCCGAGATGGGGATGCAGGACTCCTGGGTTCTGTGCCTCGCATCTTCCCCGACACGCTGTGTGACCTGCACGAGTGGCCTGAGGCAAAGTTCCCAAGTGTTCGCAGCCCCTGAGCAGGTTGGGTCTGACTCAGGGAGCCAGGGGCTGGCCAGCCACCTGGACGGAGCTGAAATCAGCGGGAGCTCCCAAAATCGGGGGCCGCTTCTGTTAACCGGGTGCAACACCCCTGGAGATGCCGTGGGTGCGTGAACACGAGCACTCGGCAGTGCCCTGGGCAGTGGTGCCACCCCGTCCTGTCTCCAGCCCTTGTGCTGGGCCTGGCGTCCGGGGAGCGCAGGATGGTGCCGTTGTGCAGGCTGCGTGGAGATGGCAGCCGGCCCTCTGGAGCGGCGGGTTTCTTTCAGAGCCGGAAGCAGCGTCGCAGTCATCTGAGTGACGTATCTAGGTCAGACCCCAGCTGCAGAACTGCTCCTCCGCGGCACCGTGTCGCTAGATCCCAAGCTGGGAGGTTTTCCTGCAGAGGGGGCTGAATCCCCCGAGGCACAGGCAGCTCTGCAGGCAGCAGGCTGCTCCACCCCCAGGAGCTGGTGTGCCGGGTGTGGCGTCTGCCTTGGCTTGGGGGGAGCCCCACAGCGCGACCAGCCAGGCCTTTCCTCTCCTGCCCACGCCGTCCGGCCTCGCCCACGCCAAGCTGTCTGTCAAATCTCCCGCTGTCATGCCAGCGCCCGGGGTAGTGACCTGGGCACCGGCAGTTTTGCCACTGGGGCGACTCGACCTGCCCTGGGTCGGGTTGGTCGGCGTGGGGGAAATGTCTGTACGAGGAGCCCCTTTACAGAGCTAATGCAGGGGCTGGATTTAAACCTGCAAATGCTCCCTGCTGCCCCGCTTTGGCGGGTGAAGGGGGCCTTACAAACAGCCCCATCAGGGGCCCCTGAAGTGCCATTGGCTGGAAACAAGGGTCCCCTCTGCCCTTTATAGACACCGGGCTGAGTGGCTCGCTAGTGTGGGGCAGCCCTGCCCCCACCCCCTGTGCCCCTGCGCGGCGCTCGCCCCTTCCTGCCGGATTACGCCATGTGGGGGCGGGAGCTGCTGGCTGCGGAGCTGGCCTGGCCTGGGCAGGGCAGTCTGGGCGCCGGGGCTGGGGAGGCAGAGAAGCAGATGCTCTGGTATGAGTCAGGCCCGGAGCCTGTTCCCAAGGACTCGCCCGGCAGGTCCCTGGCGCTCTGTGACCCCATCCGTAGATCAGGGAGAACCCGCCCCGTTGGGCAGAGCTCTGCTCCTGTTGCTCGTCGGCGGCTTGTTGATTCTCTGTCGCTGCAGAAGGATCGGAGCCCAGCCCGCCGAGGGGGTCCCTGGGGCCAGCGCTGGGTGGGATGGGGCAGCGCAGGGGCCAGGCTCACTGTTCCTGCTCCTCTCCCCTGGGCAGGTCTCGGGCACCACGGTGCAGATGAAGGTGGGGCTGGAGCAGCACCTGGCGCGGCTGAACGAGATCTTCGCCGCGCGGGGCGACTACGTCCAGACCCTGAAGTTCCTGCAGCAGATGGCTGGCAACATCGTCCTGCAGCTCTCGGGGCTGCCGGTCTGGCAGGACGTGAGCGTTGACCTGACGGCTGTGGCCGGCCAGGTGGGCTACGTGGAGTATTACAGGTGAGCCGTGGGCGGGGTCTGCACGGCACTGTGGGGCTGGGTAAATTCCTGTCCGGTGCCCTGGCTGGTTGCTGCGGTGATGGCACTGCTGAATTGGGGGCTCTGCCGATTGGATTTCACCGTCCTGTTGCAAACCTGGCAGGGAAGGGGCTCAGGGGTGCGGGGAGGGAGTATTGGGGGGAGGGGCAGGAGCTCCCCAGCCAAATGGAGCAGACCCCGGAGCCGTGAGTGCAGCCGTGAGTGCGCTGGAGTCGAGGATTTTAATTGGCTCCTTTGGCCCTGGGCAGAGACTCTAATGAGCAGAGACGGGCTGACTTCTCCCTCCCCTGCAGGGTTAACGAACCAGACTGAAACCGGAGCGCCCGTTGGGCTCCTGCGCCTCGGGGGGGAGCGAGCCAGAGACAGGGCGTGCTCCCCAGGCGCCGGGGCTCCCGCTAGCTCCCCACAGACCCGGCCCGCGAGGGCTGCTGCAGCCCCACTTCGCCTGGTGTCGGGAACTGGCTGCGCCCAGGGGCTGTAATTGGCGTGTGTGCACCGTGCCCCATGGAGCCCAGCGCGCTCGGGTCGTGTTCAGCGATGTAGCGTCTGACCCGGGGAACAGAGAGTTTAGGCTGAACCTCGAGGGGGAGGTGCCTCCAGCTCTGAGCGAGTCTGTCTGCCCCGAGGGAGAGCAGAGGAGACCCATCCCCTGGGGGTCTAACGTAGGGAGCTGACCAGGCCTGGCTCCTGGGGTGCTGGACTCGATAGGACCAAATGCGTCTCCATCCCCGCCCATGTGGGCAGCCCGTACACCCGTCCTGCCCGAGCCAGCGCCGTCCCATCTGCCTCCGTGGCAGGGGGGAAGCCCTTGCTCGGAAACCAGCCACGGTGGCAGAGGCGTGAAGCGTACGACAGGCACAATGGAAGAGCGGCCGGGTCAGGGCCGCGGGTGCACGTCTGTGGCCGTCCAGGGGAGTGCGGCTGGCTCTGGGGTAGATGGCCCTCCAGGGACGTGGCTGGCTGCAGGACTCTGACAGCCTTTCCCCTTCCTCCCCCGGGCCCAGGTGGCTCTCCTACCTCCTGCTCTTCATCCTGGACCTGATCATCTGCCTCATCGCCTGCTTGGGGCTGGCCAAGCGCTCCCGGTGCCTCCTCACCACGTGAGTACCCACTCCTGCCCCACTGTCTGGCGGGGGGTGGGCACTGCCCGTCCGGCCCCAGCCTCCTGCGCTGCGCCGAGGCTGCTGCTAGCTTGGGGAGGGGAGATGGGGACCTGCCCTTCCCCAGGCCTGGAACTGGCCCTGCGCCTGCCTCCCTTGGGTTGGCACAGGGGCCCTGACGCACCTGCAGGATGGACGGTGCTGCAGCACCGAGAGCCCTGCTCTGCCCAGGGGTCAGCTCCTGCCCCCCGAGCAGCAGGACAGCGCTGTTATGGTCAGTGCTCGATAAGAGAAACACCCCCCTTCCCAGACTGGGCCAGGGTGGATCGTTAGGGTGCTTCAATTCCCAGCTCTCCCGTGGCAGGCGCCCCCTACCAGAGCGTCCGGCTCAGAGCCCCGCCTGGGACAGGAGAGCAGGCAGGGTGGATCCTTGCCGCGCAGCAGCTCGAGCTGCAAACGGGAGACAGCCCGAGCCCGACTGCAGCGCTTGTTCATAATTCAGCTGCCGAGCAGGCTGGTGTTGAGGGAGGCTGGTTCTTGGGGTCACTTGCTGGCTGGCCAGGAGACGGGGAAAAGGCCAGGCGGGGCGGCTGGGCGTTGCCCTCAATCCCATAGCATGGGCGCTCTCCCGGCATGGCTCCAGCACCCTGTGGGCTCCTCTACAGCCATCGCCAGCCCAGCCCCGAGGAGAGCAGCTGTTGCCACTGGCCCAGTCCTGGCACATGGGACCCCAGGGGTCGGCCTGGCCAGCAGGGGTGGGCAGCTTGCTGGGTGCTAGGAGTTACGATGGGCCAAGGGCCCGGCCGCCATTGTGCATCGTAGCCTGGAATTGCAAGGGGTAGGTGGGGATGCGCCAGCAGCAGGAGGGCAGAGGGTCAAAGGTCCTGACCTCTGAACCCTTACGGGCCACATGCCTTCCGTCAATGGCAAATGGTGGGTTTCCCGTCCCCACATTGGACCATCTGGCTGCACAGGGCTCCCCTTGGGGCCAGTTTGCACCACTCCTTAGTTGCTCACGTAAGCGTGCAAGGCCCCGGTGCAGCTTGGCGTGATGGGGAATCGGAGCAGTGACTCTCCCAAGGTCGTTGGTGAGTCAGTGGCAGAGGCCCAGCCCGTGTTCTATCCAGTCGAGACCTCGGCCCCTGGCCTGGCCTGGGCCCTGGGAGATCTCGGGTCCCCGTAACTTAGTTGTCTCCCTTTCTCCCGTAGGATGTTGTGCTGCGGGCTGGTGACGCTCATCCTCAGCTGGGCCTCCCTGGCTGTGGACACCTCTGCGGCTGTGGTGAGTGAGAAGGAACAGAGCGGCTGTCTGGCCTCGCAGTGTGTGCTGCAAAGCGGGTGTTAGCAGGAGTAGTTCAAGGCCTGGATCCCATTAGGACCCCAAGCAGCTGCTGGGTGCTTGTAGGCCACTTTTTGGGGAAGGGAGCAGGTCTTGCTGATAGCTGGGCGCTCACTGGCATGCAGCTGCCAAATCCCCGTCTCTCCTGTGCTTCGAGCAAGCGCGACGATGAGCCACGGCGGTGCAGGGACGCGGCGTCTGTTTCTCCCCCCTCAGGAACCGGCCCCTGCTCTGCTCTGGATTTGGGGGGGGGGGGGGTTAGGAGTGTCTAGTCCTGCAGTGCCTGGGACTAAATGCGAGATCCCGAGGGTGGTGGTGGCAGAAAGGGGTGCTCCCCCCTCACGCCGGGCACGGGGCCCTGTGTGCACACAAGCTGGCAGCACCGTGCGAGAGGGGCTGCACGAGGTGGTGCCGGAGCACGGGTGTAAATAGCCCCCAGCTCTTGGTGGTTCGGAGAGGCCAGAGGAATTGGGCTGGTGTCTGCTGTGCGGGGCGTGGGGAGACCTGCTTGGGGGACAGACGCTGTAAAACTGGTCCTCCACCATCTGTTAAAATGGGCCCAGTTTTGTGTGTGGTGGAGCTGCTGTGGCAGGGGCAGCTCCTAGTGACGTGCTCCCCCCCCCCCCCCCCCCCCCCCCCCCCCCCCCCCCCCCCCCCCCCCCCCCCNTTTCGGAGAGGCCGGGCAGTGCTGTGAACGTGTCTTCTCTGCTTCTTGCAGGGCACCAGTGACTTCTGCGTCGCCCCGGACAAGTTCATCATGAACCTAACTCGGGGTGATCTCAGTGCAGGTGACGGAATCGCCTCTCTTGTGCGTAGCGCTTAGACACGGGCCCAGCGTGCCTGGCGGGGTGCGGCTCTGGCGCCAGCGGGGACGCCAGTGGGTGGACGAGTGGGGTAAGGGGCAGGGCCGTGTAACTTGCAGCCATCGGGGATTCCTTGAGGGCTAAGCTCAGCCCTGGTGTAAGCAGAGGCAGCTCTATCCCGCTACGCCAGATTGGTGCAAGTTACGCTGCATTGCTGCTCGCGTCCCCACCTGGAGTGGAACTGAAGCCAGCGGGCACGTTGCAGCATGACTTGGCCCAGTGCCACCAGCAGAGCCGCCCGTCCCCGTCTCGTCCAGGCCACTCGGGAGAGGCGAATGGTTCTCTTGGTAACGGCTCCTGTGCAGAGACGCTGCCTTCCCTGCTCCGGTGCCGCGGGGCCGGGTACCCTGTCGGTGCTGGGGAGGGCTGGAGGGTTCTCTCTGGCTTGGGTGAGAGGCGCCCAGGAGGGGCGGGCCGCATGTCACCCTGGTTTCCGACGTCTCCCCTTGTGTTTGCGTTGCAGAAGTGGTTCACTACTACCTGTACTGCAGCCAGAACCTGAGCAACCCCTTCCAGCAGGTACGGAGCCCCCCGTTCCCTCCTGCAGCGCGGCCCTGGTGCCTTCTCAGCCGAGGCCGGCGCTGGAAAGAAAACCAGCCCGTGCCTGGGTGCTCCCCCTTGCAGTGCCTGTGGGGGGTGGGAGGAGAGGGGCTGACTCTGCCTAGGATTGGGGACCAGAGTGGAGAAGGGGTTGGTGAGGAGCCCAGCCTATGGGAGTTGGGGCAGGAATGCGGCTCCCGATACCCTGTATCCCAGTGCTCCATGCATTGCCAGCGCCAACCGCAGCCACAAGACAAGTCCACGTAGGCGCCTTGGGGTGGAAAAATCGAGGCATCAAGCTCTCTTCCCGGGCTTGTTCTGGGCCTGGGATCTGCAGAACGGGCGTAGCTGGCACTGGCTGGATTTTCCTCTCCAGGGTTACAATGCCCAGCTTGGCTTTGGGTCTTGGCAGAGGGGGGGTTGCTCTTCCTGCCCTCCCGCGGGTGGCATGGGCAGTACCATAGAGCTAGGTCCTGTTTTCTGCCACGCAGGCCCTGACCATCTACCAGCGCTCGCTCACCACCATGCAGATTCAGATCCAGGGCCTGATGCAGTTTGCGGTGCCCCTCTTCCCCACGGCCGAGGTAAGGCGGGGCCTGCGCTGGGCAGTCAGATCCGGGGCAACGGTGGGGAGGAGAGGCTGCTCCGTGCTTCCTCATACCAGGAACCGAAACCCATCCCGTTCCCTCTGCACAGCTGTGCATGCCACCCGTCGTGTGTGCCCAGCGTTGAGCCCACAGCGTGCCTGGCTGCCTTCTCCCCGGCCGCTCTGCAGGACGGGCACGGCTCCTCCTGGGCTGAGAGCCAGGGAGGGGAGCTGGGGCGCAGAGGGGACAAGGGAGACGTTCTAGCCCCACCCTAAATCCTGCACCCGAGGCCAGAACGGTTCAGAGGTGTCTGGAACGCACAAGACGTTGGGGATGAAAGTTGAGCTGTGGCCAGGGCAGGGGGATTATCTCTCAAAGCTCCGTACATGCCACGTCCCCAGCCTCCGCGTTTAGGGGAGAAGCAGGGCTCCCCCGGCCTGTCCTGCGGCGTGCACCAGCTCCTGCCCCCATCCCCGCCTGTGCTGCCAGCTCCTCCAGCTGCCCTGTTTGCCCAGCTGTTCTCAGTGCCTCTGCCTTGCTGCTCCTCTCTCGGCTGCAGAAAGACCTGCTTGGAATCCAGCAGCTGCTGAACTCCTCCGAGACCAGCCTGCACCAGCTGACGGCCATGCTGGACTGCCGGGGCCTGCACAAGGTGGGTGGGGCGTCTCTGCCAGGGCATCGGGGGCGGGGGGAGCTTTCCCTCCCGTGACGTGCCACCCTGGGGCTGGCACCGTGCTGCCTGCCAGCCCAGTGGGAGCACGGGGGGAAGGAGCAAGACGGTGTGGTCTGTCCCCACTTCAGGATTACCTGGACGGGCTGATGGGCGTCTGCTACGACGGGGTGGAGGGCTTGCTCTATCTGGCGTTGTTCTCCCTGCTGGCCGCCATGTCCTTCTCCACTCTCATCTGTGCCACGCCGCGGGCCTGGAAGCACTTTGCCGACAGGTGGGTCCGATCCTGGGATCGCGCCGCCGGTGCCCGCTTGAGGCGGATGGTGGGAGTCGTTTAGCTCCCCACCGGTCTGGGGAGCTGGGCTGTAATGCTGCGTGTGGCCGGCCAGGCACCACCCAGGAGTATGTGCCCACAGAGGGTGGGTGATCTGGCTCAGTGCCATGGACAGCTGCCTGCCTCCTTGCCCTAGGAGCTGGCTCTCTGAGCCGCCTTTCCCTGGCACACTGCCTGCCTCTGGCTCCTGGTGAATCCCGGGGAGCGTTGCTGCCAAGCCCTGGGCCTGGGCCCTGAACGCTTCAGGCAGTGGAGGAGGGCGGCTTGGAGGGGAGCTGAGGGGGGTGGCGGGAGGAGGGCGGGTTGGAGGGGAGGTGGGGGGGTGGCGGGAGGAGGGCGGGTTGGAGGGGAGGCAGAGGGGGGGGGCGGGAGGGGGGGGGCTGGGAGGGGAGGCGGAGGGAGGCGGCGGGGGGGGGCGGGGGGCTGGGGCGGGCCGGGCGGGGGCGGGGCTGGCGGGGGCCGGGCCGGGGGGGGGGGGGCTGGGGGGGGGGGGGCGGGAGGAGGGCGGCGGGGAGGGGAGGCAGCGGGGGGAGGCGGGAGGAGGGCGGCGGGGAGGGGAGGCAGCGGGGGGTGGCGGGGGGGGGGGGGCGGGAGGAGGCCGGCTTGGAGGGGAGGCGGGGGGGGGGTGGCGGGCGGAGGGCGGGTTGGAGGGACGGCGGCTGGGGAGGGGGGGCGGGGGGCTGGGGCGGGCCGGGCGGGGGCGGGGCTGGCGGGGGCCGGGCCGGGGGGGGGGGGGGGGAGGGCGGGTTGAAGGGGAGGTGAGGGGGGTGGCGGGAGGAGGGCGGCGTGGAGGGGAGGCGGCGGGAGGAGGGCGGCTTGGAGGGGAGGCAGAGGGGGGTGGCGGGAGGAGGGCGGCTTGGAGGGGAGGTGGCGGGAGGAGGGCGGGTTTGGGGGTCCTGTTCTCCACAGAGCAGGCACGAGGCTGGGCGAGCTCGGCCCGGGTTCAGACTCCACGGCTGTGCTCTTGTCACAGCCCCTGTGCTGAGACTGCCCAGAGAGAGGCCCCTTTACCGTCCCCAGGGGCTGCCCCACTGGGCCGGCCGTGCTCCCGGCGTCGTCAGAGGGTGACTAACGGGCCGCGCTGCCCCTCCTTCCTTCCAGGGATCGGGATTACGACGACATCGACGAGGAAGATCCCTTCAACCCGCAGGCCCGTCGCATCGCCACCCACAACCCCACCCGCGGGCAGCTCCGCAGCTTCTGCAGCTACAGCAGCAGTCTGGGCAGCCAGACCAGCCTGCACCCGCCAGCACAGACCATCTCCAATGCCCCAGTGTCTGAGTACATGTAAGGCTGCTCCGTCCTCAACACCCCATCCCCCCCCTCGCCCGCTGGGGAACCCCTCCGGGGTGCTGGGCCAGCTCCTGCCATTGCAGGCTGGGTGCTCACGGACTGGCCTGCAGCTCACGCTCAGGAACTCCAGTCCTTCCCCGGCAGGACAGCTAGAGGCACCGGGGCTGCTGCTTGGAGGGGCCTCGGGGGGCTGTTGGGGAGGCTTAGAGCGGGGAATATACAGCTCTCCAGCTCCGAAGGGTGAAAGCCCTGTGCTCGGATCTGGTGTGAAGAGGAGGAAGGCTCGTGGGAAAGATCGGTGCGGCCCCCTCGCCTCTCCGCCCCTCCTTCACTGTGTCTCGCTTCACTGCTGACTTCTCCCTGGGGGAAGGCTCAGCGCTTGGGGGGCAGGGAACTGCTGCTTGGGAGGGGTGGGTTCTGTGCCCCACTTGGCTGTTGAGTCCCCGTCCTTGGGAAAGTCGCTTCGCCTTGTGGGCCCAGTTGTCTCCTCAGTAGGAGAGAGAGAGGACTGATAGGAGGTGGGGTGTCTGTGTGTGAAGCTCTCTCTGACCCTGGGGTGCCCGGTGCTAGAAAACCGCAAGCTATTAATACTCCCCACAACCGTCCATGGGTGCTGAAGGCGTTCTCGACCCCACTGTTTGTCTGCTTTACAGCCCCCTGCCTCCCTCCTCCAACCAGTCCCAGAACCTCTGGGCCAGTCCAGTGTTTGTGGAGGGGTCTGGAGTGTCCCAGATCCCCTTTGCATGGAGGTGCGGTATCCCACTCCATGACTGTCCTCCGACCCAACGAGAGAGGGAATTGGCGCACCCTCCCCCTGGTGCTGCTAATGACGAGAGCCCTGGGAGATCTGGTCCATTCAGCAGACTTGTCCTTCTGGGGTGGTGCTCGGTCAACGTGGCTTTTACTCCGTCTCCCCACAGGAACCAGGCTGCGCTCTTCGGTGGAAACCCGCGCTATGAAAATGTCCCGTTGATTGGAAGAGGCTCTCCTCCCCCTACGGTACGATGGGCATCTGAAGCCAAGTCGTTTTTATAGTAGGGCCTCTTTGCTTTCTCAGTTTGTATTATTTTAATCGTGTTGCTAAGTGATGGGGAATCCTTCCACTTCATCAGAAACCAAAGGGGTTCGTTTGCTGAGCTAGTGATAATGGCTCGTGAACAATTCCTCTTCCAGCCCCTCTTGCTCTTGGGCGTTAATGGACGTACCCTGTCCTTTGAACACGGTACCTCTGGCAATGATAATCCCAAGCCAGGAATCAGCGCGTTCAGAAATGGAATGCCGTGGCAGGAAGTCCCGCCTTTTGGACTCGGAGGTGGAACTTCTTGATACGCCACTTGAGCAAGAGGGAGAAAATGGCTCCTGAAAAAGCAGGTGACTCATTCCCCACAGCTCTCCAGCTACATCCCCGATACGTCATATGGCTTCATTTGATTGCATCTTGTCATGACCTTCTGCTTGGTGCCATATTTAAAAACAAATGCATCCGTATCTAACTCGTTAACAGATTCCTTCTCCAATCTGTTAGCATTGGCTTTTTTGGTTTTTAAAATAAACAAAACAAAAGGGGCCATGTGTCCTAAACATTTCAGAAGACAAACTCAAGTTTTGCTTCATTTGCTTTGGTTCTGATCTTTTTTTTTTTTTTTTTTTTTTTCCGTTTCTCCCAAGATTTTTTTTAAAATGTAATCACTGTAACCAAAACCTGTCTGCATTTACCTGGAGTGTTTGGCTTAATGTTCTTTAAAAACATCTTGCCTGCTAATGTTTGCTTTGTTTTTGCATCAACTATTTTGGAGCTATGTTGCCCATCAAGAGTAAGTTTGGGGGGTTTTTTTCTTTTCTGTTTTGGGATGGTCATTTTGTTCCCCTAATAACGTCCATCGTTTTAGCTGTCCTGTCTTCCATTTTGTATATTTTCTTTGTCTGTGTTTTTCTGTTCATCGGAACAGAAATGGGAAACCATTGACAGTAGGTGCTCTGCCCGGGGTTCTGTGTATCTCGACACCAGCCCAAAGCCTGACTCCGCCTGGATTGTGTGGAGGGCTCCCAGATTCTCTCAACCCATTGGAGTTCTTCAATACACCCTCCTTGTGCTCCTACCGCAGGAAGGGAAACTAACTAGGACCAGGGACTGAAACTGATCAGGGGGCTGTTTGGAAAATCTCCGTCAAAATGCCCTTTCCACAGAAAAGGGGAGACGCTTTTCCCCCCTAATAATGCTTCCACCTCTCTCTGCCTTAATAGTCTCTTCCCTGCCCTGTCTGAGTGAAATACGACCAGAAACCAGGATGAGCGTTGACCCCAGCTGGAGTAAATCTAGCTGGAGGAGGTGGCAGTAACGCTGGGAAGGAATTTTTAGAAAATAACTTAAGTATCTGATCCTCTTTGCCCGGCCAATATTCCTCAGAGCTGCTCCCCACCGGCTTCTTCTGGGAATGAATATGCTGTGCCAGGGGGATGCCCCTTGCAGTGAGCTACAGCCTCCATCGGTGGAATTGCTCAGACACCGGTGCTCTAGATGACTCGGGAGATCTGGCGTCTGCCCAGAGCAGCTTGCAATTAGCTGTGAGAGCACTTCGTACTAAGCAGTGTCTGTTTAGGTGCAAGGGCTTCCTGTTCATGGCTGAAATGCAGGCCTGTCATTCAGCTCTGCCCAAAGGGGTCCCAGCCAGCCCTGCCCAGTCAGACGGCTCTTGTGTAATGCCCCCAGCATGCCCCGGGCCCCAGAATGCCTTCACCGGACCCTGTTGCAGAGGCTGCTGCGCAGTGGTTTATTGGGGGGGTTGCGAATGGGGACTAGGCCGAGACCTGCTGAACTCAGGATTTGAACCCAGACCTCCAGAGCACACGTGCCTTTCAATGGTTTCTAGAAATCATTAAGCTCCAGCCTCGATAGCATCATCATTCATTAATTCTTCCATGCATTGGTTGCTTCCCCCCACCGAAGACGATGGGCATTGTCCATGAAATCCCGTTAGACACCTCCATCTCTGGCTGTAATCCCCCCGGGCCGGTGTCATCTAGCCTATGGCTAGGCACTAGGCCGTTGTGGCCAGCTCATGCCCCTCCCGGCTCTTTGCCATCCTTGCACTGAACAGTCTAATCGCAATCCCCGAGGAAGGGCTCTCAAGCTTTTGAGTTCCAAAATAACAAACTCTGAATAATCTTCCCTAATGCCTTGCCTTGGTGGGGACTTTTTTCCCTCCCCTCCCCGCCGTTTAAACTAAATGGCTAGAGAGAATTTCCTTTTGCTTTGTTGTTGGGATGGGAATTTCTTGAGGCTCTGTCTGCTCTAGCCTCTCCCTTCAAATCTCCCATCCTTGCACCTGCCCCAGGGCAGCCAGCCCCAGTCCCCCTGGTTCTGTGAGCAATGCTCATGTCCTACTGCAGAGTTAGCTCGGGCGAGCGACACCCAGGTTGGCCTTGCCTGGGTGTGAGCAGCCACACTGCGAAGCCCTGCTGGAGTTACCGTGTCCTCACTGGTTCTGCGCTCCCACGTGTGCGTCTTCAGGGCCTCTGGGGTATCGCATCGTTCTTTGTGCTAAGACATTCTGATTCATTCAGTGAATTGTGGGAGAACTTGTCTGTCTTAATAATATAATATAATATATGGAGATATACCAATCTCATAGAACTGGAAGGGACCTTGAAAGGTCATCGAGTCCAGTCCCCTGCCTTCACTAGCAGGACCAATTTTTTGCCCCAGATCCCTAAATGGCCCCCTCAAGGATTGAACTCACAACCCTGGGTTTAGTGGGCCAATGCTCAAACCACTGAGCTATCCCTGCCCCCCAAACGGGGGGAGGCAAACGGGGGGAATTGTGGGAAGGCACTGGAGGAATATAAGCACTTGAATGACTTGGCCTGTGTCCATACTGCAAAGTGGGCGGGTTTTAGTTTGTAGCCCCAGAGGAGCCAGCTAGCCCGGGTTGGAAGCACCGCTGAACTCGGGGTCAGTGAGTTTTGTGTGTGGATGGGAGAGGGGCAACACCTGTGTAAGAGCCTGTTAATGCTGCAGTGAAGACAGACCTGGCTATGTCTAGGATTATTCAGAGCAGGGTTAGCTGTCCAGTGCTCCCACTGATGGAGCTGTCGGTGCTAGTCTGGTGGCGAGTGTGAAGCAGGCTAGTGCAGATGCAGCCTTCCATTACCTTTTCCCACTGCCTGTCTCATCCTACGGGAACTAGAATTGGGACCGTTAATCTCCATGTACTAATAATTCAACAGAAGGTCAGCCGGCAAACTTGTGTCCTATAGAGGGAGTTCTGTGAGCTGTGGCATCCTCACACTATCTCTGGCGTGTCTCGGTGCATTCCTCTTCCTTCATCCTCTCCCACAGTGCCCCACTCAGTGAATGGCGCGCACACGCTGTGCGTCACATTTGTGCCTTTTCCCTCTTGTGTGGACATACTGTCCACCTGCACGTGCAGTGTGTTCTGCTCCGGGGGGCAGCCCGGCATGGCGCAGTTCTTTGCAAGGAGGGGTCATCCCAGCAAGCGTACCCCTTTGCCCTCCAACTTGCCACTGTCCAAATCGTATTTGGTAGACATGGAAACCAAGCACTGATACGTGTTGCCGTAGTCAGGGTAGAATTACTGTAGAGTGACGGTTCCTCAATTTTTCAATCACAAAGGCCTTTGTACTCATCATTAAAATCCCATCACCTCAGCGCAGTTAGTATGTGCCCTAAAAGGAACATTAGGATACTGCTTGGTGCTATCATAATAAAATAAAAGTAGAACAAAATATTTAAAAATCAATTCCTCCTCCATTTATCAAGACCTGTGAGCCACCTAAATCAGCTGCTCCTTGTCTCTCCTAGGCGGTCGAAATATCAAATGATGCAGGGGAATAGACCCATTAATTACTAAGGGACTGCTGGGTGGCTTAGAACCCACACCCATCTCTGTTGGGTATGTTAGGGTTTCTTATGGCTTAAAGACCTGAAGGGAAAGTGTTGGAGTTTTTTAATTAGGGTTTAGAATTTCCCCTGCTGTATTTACAGTTCAGTTTCTGAGCTAGGACCTGAAAATCAGAAAACAAATGTGAGTAATCTCATTTCGCTGTCCCAGCAGAGTGAAAAAGAAATGCTAGAATTGGTGTAAAATTAGATAATTAAGACATAAATAAAATAATCTCTTGTTTTACAGATAACACTTTAGATTTCACTTCACCAGGGTAGGAAACTTGCCCATAAATAGGATCAAATTCCTCTTACTCATGGGATCTTGACCGATAAATAAAGGACTAACTCAAAAATTAAAACGCAGAGACTTCCACAAATCCACTTGGGACTTCACTGTTGCTATTGATTTCATGTGGAAGTTGCCCAGATATTATGGTGATGGGTGGCAGAATAAAACCCTCAGATAGATAGGTTTGCAACTGAAGCCTACTCTTGTACTTACTTAAACAGACATTTCCAAGTTCAGCAGCACGGCTTCTACTACCGAGCGGCTCACCTGATTACGGATCATAGACAGAACATATTTCTTAATCTCCCTCTTCTCCTCCACAGTACTCTCCCAGCATGCGAGCCACGTATCTTTCCGTCAATGATGAGCATGTAAGACATTACGGCAACGAATTCCCAGCCTAATGCGTGCTCTCCCTGAGCAACTGACAAGAGATGAAAACACAAACAGCGTTTCTGCAACGGAAACCAAAGGCAACTGGAAAGCGCATGAAACAAAAAGGCCTCTTGCTGGAGAGGAGAAGGGACAGGAGCCGACAGGAGAGATCTGGAGCTGGTTCTGGCTGAAGGACAACTTGCAGGTCAAAAGCTGATGGTTGCTGGAAGCCCAGAGCATGTTCCGTGTGCTCTGCAGATCCCTCCTGTATCATCTGGCAGCTTTTGCTCACATTTAGTCTTCCTCTCTGAAGTGCACATGGGACTGTGCCCACAGCCTCCATTCTCCAAACTAACTTCCCTCACGCCCTTTGCTTGAAACCTGGTTCCCCTCTCTCCACCCATCCCCAGCGTGGAGCAGGGATTCCAGCTGGCTTGTGATACAACAGGCTAGGTGCTGCCTCCTCTCTGCCTCCCCGGCCTGGGGGGCTGGATTTGAAGACTGAAGCAGCTTTGTGCATAGGGGTGGGTTCCTCTTTGCTTCCTATTTGCACCAACTTGGGGTTATTTTATGTCATTGGAGGGCCTTTGGCGGGCTTCCTTTTATAACTAGTTAGGTGTGAATAACAAGACCAGTACACTGTCCAAATACACAGAACACAGGCACATCCACTGTTCAGTATCGTGCACAACCACCTTGCAAAGTGGGGAGATGCTCCTCACTCCTGCAGCAATGCAATACCAACCACTAGTGATTCCAGCTTCCTTTTGAGGGTCCCAGCGGGTGGGCTTGCACCCTGCTGTCCTGTGATGGCACACTCTCTGTAGCACCTGTTTGGTATGTACGGTACCAGACCTACACACTTCCCTTCACCTGTCTCGCGGTCCCTTTGCTACTGGAATAAGCCAGGATGGTCTCAGGTATTAGAGACTTCAGAATAAGTAGAATAATTATTTGTCCTTGTATTGTTTTTTGCTGGTATCTTTTTTCCACCAGTGGTTTTATCGACTATCCAAAGAACAGACATACACAGCACATTTTTTTGCCTTTTTTAGAAGGTTTTTTTTAGTTTTGCATGGTTTTTATATAAAAATCTTTTGCGGGTCTTGTAACTTTTTTTTGGCACTGATTTTTGTTCCTAGGGGCTGGCTAAAAAAAATAAAAATGATTTTTTAGAAAATATTTTAATCCAAACCCTGAGATAATTTTAAGAATCGTGTGAGAGGCTGCATCTCGTTCAGGCCCTTTTCTCCTGCCACTCAGCGTGGAGGGTGGCAGCCACTTTTGTCCCATCGTGTGATGGGAAGTTGCAGCTCTGCGACTCCGTCCCCACCGCCGTTGAAATGGTGTTAGCAGCAAGCGGTAGGTGGCACCACTTTTAATTCTGAGGAGTGTGGACATTACTGAGCTAAAGAGTGCTATAGACTAAACCCAACAGAGGGTTCTCAAGAAAACTCCCCAGTTCACACTGATCAGAGAAAACTGTTAGCAACAATAGTCTTGTAACACAGTTGTTGCCAACACTATTTTCTCTCTTAGCATAGACAAGACCTCAGTTACCTCCTCTCCCTTCCATAATCAAAGAAAGTACAGGTTCACCCTTTGCCATCCTCCTCCCGTCTCCTTTGGGCAGTAGCGGCGCCAGCTCTTCCGGCGCCCTAGGCGGCGGAAGGTCCTGCCCCCGAAATGCCGCCCCCAAATTTGAACGGGCGGCCGGGGCGCCGGCGCCCCAAAATAGCAGCACCCTAGTCAACCGCCTAGGTCGCCTAATGGGTTGCGCCGGCCCTGCCTTTGGGACAGGAGAGAATACCTAGTCAGCAGTGGTGGGTGAGAACTCATTTCTGGATTCAGAGGATTAAAAGACCCAGATGGAAAGAGAGATTTTCTACCCACTTGATCCATCTGGGTCCGTCCTCTTCCCATGGTTAAATACAGCCCTAGCAAAAGCATTTGAGCTCCATTTGAAATCAATGAGGTTGCATCTGCTTGCACCAGAACTGAATTTGAACCATGGTTCCTCCTAAGCTGTGCCGCTGCACCCCCTACAAGACTGCTCTCAAACAGGGAGAAAAGCCAGCCTGCAGCCACCACCTCAGAACAGAGCAATTGGTCCAGGGTTCGTTCTACCCAAGCACAAAAAAACAGAGAAACTCTCAACCGTGGATCATGCCAGGTTGGTTGGATGGCATTGGCCCAGCCTGCCCTGCTGATGCTGAGCTATCCTTCCACATTCATTTTTGCTCTTCCTAGCCTAACACTGTGGTTGCGATGCTAAAACTGAACAGGCTCCTCCTCCTCAACTGTGCGGAGCTGCCCTCCCAGGCATGCAGATGCCTTGTGGAGGCTTTATTACCTGTGGCTTTTAAAGATAACTGTAAATATCAGGCACCATAAAATTGTTTGTACGTCCATGTTACGCGTGACTAGCGCTAGGGTATGGTTGAAAATCTTCATTTTTGCTTTTAATGTTTCAGTGTAACAGTACTGGTAGAAGAGCTGTTTTTAAACGCATGTGAATTAACCTCATTCTGGGCTCCTTGGAGGAACTGGGAGTCCTGCTTGATTTGTATGTACCCTCCAGGAAGGAGACAATAAAAACTTGGACTAAACATTCATCTCCTTTTGATCCTTATTAGGGCAAGATGGTGTCTGCCAACATCTTCCTTGACTTGCATAGATGAGGCTTCAGTCTATCCTAGCCTGGTCTCCAGAGTTGGGCGCACACTGCAGCCAACAGTTAGCTGCAGGAACAGTTTGCTGCAAATGCTGAATTGAGTATTTTATCTCCGCAGTCCAAGATGTCTTTTGATTGGGCACAGGTCACGTGATATTGCTTCCATTCCCTGACTGACTGAGTGTCATTTATAATCCGGTTTCTGCTGCAAATGCTCACAATCATGCGCAGATTATTTAAATGTTGAGGTGCTCTAGTCCTACCCTGCTATTCAAACCTACATAGATCTGTGGGTTTGAACTTGGCTTTCTGCCAATGGACTACAATATTCACTTCATGGTTTGCCTTTGCGGCAAATATTCACGCCAGCAAACGGATTTGCTAGAGTGTTTGCAAGGAACACAAATGCAGTTAAACGAAAGTTGTTTAAAAAGTCTCTGGAATGCGGGGGGGTTCTCCCACCCCCCGTACTTGCCTAGTTCTAATTGTTTAATTTCAGAGCATGAGAAAGTTCTTCCCGATATAAGGATGCTAGGGCCCAGCTATTTGATAGAGAGAGCAGTGCCACCTTATGGTATAACTTGTTTGTGCAATACAGTGGAACCTCAGAGTTACGAACACCTCGGGAATGGAGGTTGCTCCTAACTCTAAAATGTTCGTAACTGAACAAAAACTTACGGTTCTTTCAAAAGTTTACAACTGAACATTGACTTAATACAGCTTTGAAACTTTACTACGCAGAAGAAAAATGCTGCTTTCCCTTGATTTTTTAATAGTTTACGTTTAACACAGTACTGTGCTGTATTTGCTTTTTTTTTTTTTTTTTTTCCCCCTCTCTCTGCTGCTGCCTGATTGTGTACTTCTGGTTCCAAAGGAGTGTGTGGGTGATTGGTCAGTTCGTAACCCTGGTGTTCGTAACTCTGAGGTTCTGCTGTAGATGGATACCGCACAATGTATTTAATTTGCATTAAATTAAAAACACCCAGGTCGACTACAGTTAGTGCCATCCAACTCACGTTCGGAACCCACTTGAGCGTTGCAAATGTTTAGTTTTTAAATTGTTTTGGACAAATGCCAGTATCTGAGGATATTAATCTAGGTTTTTAAGAGACTGAAATGGCACCACGTGTGTCATGGTTATTACCAAAGCTGTTTTTTATGGCCAGGATATCAAATTTTGGTTTTATTGCTGCTAACAAGGATGGCAGTAAAAGCTCCAGAATGTGGGATCCACGGAGCAGTTTACAGCACAGGTAGGTGCGGTGCCTCAGCTGGGATCTGGGTGTCTGAGGACAGCTCAGTCTCTCTGGCCCATTTTATTCTTGACCTATCTGCTGGAGCTGGACATGCCAGCGGGCCTGGCTATCACAATGGCTGGTTTCATGAGGTAATGTGAAATGGGCAGTTCTAAACAGAGGCTACCAGTGCCATGCCTTTCCTAGGAATTCCCATACTGTGCTAAACCCATAGTCAATCTGCCTCATTATCTTCTCTAACAGTGGCCAGCACCAGATGCTTTAGAGGAAGGTGCAAGAAACCCCATAAGAGGCAGTTGAGATAATCTTCTTGTTAAGGAAGTCTCCTCACATCTAACCAAGATTGGCCTAAATCCAGAAGCATAAAAATTCTTATTCGATCAAAAACTTTTTAGTATTGGAACTCTGGATATTTCTGTTATCAATATAAATGTCCAGTTCCTCCATGAATTTTGCTAAATTGTTGGCTTCAATATCCTGTGTCAGTGAGTTCCACAGTCTAACTTTGCATTCTTTATTTCCTTTCTCCATAAGCAGTAGCTTGGCAATCAGATGTTAACATCTGATCATTGCTAACCTGGGACAGGTTCTATATCCCGTTAGTACAGTACAATTTTGAATAACAGGATTTTAAAAAATTGACATAAAATATTCAGGGATGGGGGAATTTCTGTTCTTCCCCACGCATCCCAAAAATGGGGGCCATGGCAAATTGTGGAACTAGGGGAAAGATGTTTTGTCTCAATGCTTGTGGGCAATGCACATTCCTCCTTTAGCTGTTAAAAGCTATTTTAGCCACAGCCAGGGTGTCAGGTGAATTGACTGTCCTGTCTTACTAAGGGTCGCAGTAGAGTTCAGCATTCTCCATCTTCCTCCTCTGGTATCCCAGGATTCTTCCAGTGACTCATGCTTTTACTGGATGGTTTCCAATGCCATCTAGTTTTCACACTGAGCTCTCCTCATTATGTATTCTGCTCAATCTCTCCCCGCTCCTTGCAGTCGTGTCTGGAAATAAGCTGCTGGTAGATAATGGCTGTTTGGATAGTGAATGGGACTGCTTATAACTGTTAGCAGCACATGGCTGTTGGGTCACTCAGCGCTGTAATAAATCATTAATATGATGTAAAAAAAGTAGCTGTTTTTCCATCTGACTTTTTATAAAGCCCCTCATCTCTGCACTGAACAGCTGGGTGGGATGAGATCTATTCCCTGGGGTGGGCTTAGGCTGAAAGCTGTTCACTTCAATCAAAACTTCCTCAGAGTGTTGGGGTTTTTTCCCCTAGGAAGCCAGTGCGTTTTAAATGTTGGCTAACATTTAATAGATGAAAATAATGGTCTGTGTGCACCAACGTGCAGCCAGTTTTCTTTCAGCTCCTAGGTTCCCAAGGTGGGGGTCATGACCTGCTCCAAGGGCTTGTGATCATCATTCTGTAGGGCTAGATGGGCGGAGCCCCGACCATACTTTTTTCTGGTGTAAATTGGGATTATGCTCTGGTCCAGGTGGAGCCGCTGCTCTGCCGCTGTATCTCAGTCCAAACCGGCACCATCCCCTCCTGTTCTAGCCTAGGCCTCCATGCAGTCCTAACGCACCTCCGGCCTGAGCTGCCTCTAGCCTCTTCCACCCCCAGCTTTGGGGGAGCGCGTCCGGCCACCCTCCCGCCCTGCTGTGCCGCGGCTTCTCGGAGCAGCCGGCGGGGCCCCGGCCCCTCCACGTATGGTTTGGGCCAGTAACTAGTCTGGGGGCCCGGCGGGGCCCTGGCCCCTCCACGCATGGTTTGGGCCAGTAACTAGTCTGGGGGCCCGGCGGGGCCCTGGCCCCTCCACGCATGGTTTGGGCCAGTAACTAGTCTGGGGGCCCGGCGGGGCCCTGGCCCCTCCACGCATGGTTTGGGCCAGTAACTAGTCTGGGGGCCCGGCGGGGCCCTGGCCCCTCCACGCATGGTTTGGGCCAGTAACTAGTCTGGGGGCCCGGCGGGGCCCTGGCCCCTCCACGCATGGTTTGGGCCAGTAACTAGTCTGGGGGCCCGGCGGGGCCCTGGCCCCTCCACGCATGGTTTGGGCCAGTAACTAGTCTGGGGGCCCGGCGGGGCCGCTGGAGCCGCGGCATCCCAGGGCAGCACTGAGCCTCTTCCCGGGCTGGTCCCACGAACTCTTCCCACCCAGCAAAGGCCCCGTGCGTGGCCATGTGCCGGGAGCCAGCCCGCGGCGGCGTGTTCCCCAAGGCAGGCCCAGGGTGCGAGGACAGGCCGGGTGGGGCCTGAGGGGGCAGGGGCCTAGGGCATGGTGATGGGGGAGCAGCACTGGGGGGGGGGGAGAGGGGATGGGCCAGGCCCCTTCTTCCAACCCCCGCCCCAGCACTGGCACGTGCCCTGCTCCCTCCTGTAACAGCCCTGCTCTGCCCCGCCCCTCCCCCAATATGGCGGCGGCTCCCGGCCCGTCACGTGACTGCTCCGCTTCCAGTCCCTGCGGGCGTTGCTGGGCAACGGGGACACGCTGCCCGCGGCTGCAGAGAGCCGGGCCCGGAGCGGATCTGCCCCCCGCCGGGTAAGGGAGGGAGGGGGCCCTGCGGCTCAGCCACCCCCCTTGGGCTCCACCCCCCCGGGTAAGGGAGGGGCCCGGCCCCCCCCCCCCGGGTAAGGGAGGGGCCCTGCGGCTCGACCCCCTCTTGGGCTCCTCCCCGGGTATGGGAGGGAGGGGCCCTGCGGCTCAGCCCCCCCCCCCCCCCCGGGGATGGGGGGGGGGGGCCCGCGGGCTCCCCCCCCCCCCCCCCCCCCGGGTATGGGAGGGAGGGGCCCTGCGGCTCGACCCCCTCTTGTCAGCCCGGCCCCCCTTTCTCCTACCCAGCGCTGCTGCCCCCTGCCGCGGGGCGCCCCTCGTGCAGCGCCGGGCACAGCGGGCACCGATGTGCTGGGGCTCTGCTGGGGCAGTGCATGGGCCAAGGGCGCCGAGCGGGGCCTGGCAGCCGGGACTCCTGGGTTCGCTCTGCTAGGAGCCGTGTGTAGGGCTGAGGGCGCCGAGCGGGGCCCGGCAGCCGGGTCTCCTGGGTTCGCTCTGCTAGGAGCCATGTGTGGGGCTGAGGGCGCCGAGGTTTGTACTACTTTAACTGTATTGGTTTGATATTGTATCGTTACAGAGGTCTGACCCTCTAGCATGGACACATTTCTACCAGCATAAAGGTGCTTGCCTCAGTTTATTCCTGTAAACACTCCTGTAATAATGATTAGAGGAATAAGCTCTACCAGCGTGAGGCACCTTTATACTCCTATAACTGTGTCCATGCTAGGGGTGTATGGTTTTAACAATAAAAAAAACCACCCCCTCCCAACCGAAATAGTTAAATGGGGACAAAAACTGTGTAGACCAGGGGTTGCTCTTTAAAGGCCAAGGCCCCCATCTCATGACTGTGCAATCATAGGTCAAAGGGAATGGTGGGAAAGGCTGTTGCATGCTAGATCCATGTAAGAAAGTAGGGATACGCTTACAAAACAGAGCAATAGAAATCAGAGGGGCAAGACCCACTGGATCATCCAGTCCAGGATTGTTCCCTAATTTAAACTCTCTCATCATTTCTAAACACAGAATGTAATCCCTTGCGGTAGGGACTACATCTTTCTGTGTCCCCCATGAAGCATCTGCTGTGCAACACAGCAGTGAAACGGTAAGTTTGAAGCAGTGCAAAGGTGCAACGTTTCCTTCTCCCTCGCCTCAGCAGGCACCATGGAGATCGTCTACGTGTATGTGAAGAAGCGCAGCGAGTTTGGCCGACAATGCAACTTCTCCGACCGGCCGGCCGAGACCAACGTGGACATCCATCCAGACCCAAGCCAAGCCGCAAACTTCATAGAGAGGGACCCCATTGATGCTGCAATACAGTGTGCCAGTGATATGTCGGAGCATGAGGTACAGTGGGAGCAAACAGAGCTCTCTTTTAATGAATACTTGCTTGCAAGGCTCCCTTTGACAGGATAAGAGGGATGTGTCGCTGATGGGGTTGCAAAGTTGGGTTATGCTCAGCAACGCAAGGTGCCTGTAGTCAGTGATAAACTGGAGATCTTCTGGGACCCCGTTTGTAGGAGGACGATATAGGTATCAAGATCTCCTCTGGAAAAAATACAGTGGTGCTGCTGGTGTAATGATGGTACGGTATTCAGAGAAGTTTGCAATGATATTATCTCAGGGTTCTCACCCATCCCAAAATTCACAAGATGGAGCTAATGTTTTCATTGCTTCTCCTGCAGGACAGTTAAGAGCTCTGAGTTTGTCTAGTGGTTAAAGCAGGAGACAGGGTTCTATTGGTTCTGATTCACTGTGTGACCTTGGCAGCTCTAAGATGCTAAGACATAAAGTGGATTTGATCTTAGCTACCTCACAGGAAACCAGGTGTGAGACTCCATGGATGTTTGTAGCATGGCTTGACATCCTCCGAGGAGAACCACCGCCATAGCAGGAAAGAGACTAGTGTGTTGCAAACCTGGAATTCCATGAAAAAAGGGGGCGGTTGGGGGGTTCTCACTTCTCTACAGTCAGTGATGGTAAATGAAAACGATTCATGAATGATTTCTTAAGAGCTCCCAGAGTCGGACTGATCCTTTGCAAAGCCAATCTGCTCCGCTTGGGTGAGATATGAGAAGCTACTTTGGGTTTGAACAGTGGAGAAGTAGCCAATAATTCTTCACTCCAATGCTGGCCCCTGTTTGCAATCACATTGTTGGAAACCCTCTTTTCCTGTGTGGGGAGTAATAAAAGTAACAACTTCGTTAGTTCCATTTGTTAACGTTCCCAGATGAGCTCTGTGCCTCCCTTGTAATTTGCCCAGTATAAACAATAAGGGATTGCTCAATTATAAGGTGTAATGCTGCATGATCCCCACTGCACTCCAGTAGATGGAAGTTGGGTGGGAGCGCTACGGACATTTGCTGAAGTGATTGTCCATAATTCCATTGTTAGCCACAAAGCGGGGGGACTACAAGTTCAACATTTGGTTATGGCCAGAAAAGTGACTGTAATGCTGGCAGCTTCTCCCCATCTGCGTAAGTGTGTGTTCAAGTCAGATCTGCTGGTGGCACTGATGAAAATAGTGTTTACTCCCCTTTGCCCTGCAGGAGCAGTGCAGCCGGAGAGGAGTGTGCAGGGTTCTAGTCTGCCTTGTGCATCAGCAACCGAACAGCCTGTTCTATTCTGACTGTCGGCATAAGAGCCATAGAGAAGAGGGCTGAGTTTTGAGAACCCAGGTGGAGTTTGCAGCACTGACAAAGCCAGGGAAATCTTGATTGGTAGTCTGAGCACTGGCTGGATCTGGAATCAGTGAGGGAGTAAATGCTAGACCCCACAAAGTCAGCTCATGGAGCAGCTTTAAAAACCAAGCCCATCAGCTTTGTATCTTGCCTCTCTCTCTCTTTGTGTAACACTTCAGGTCAACACGGAGAGATTTGAGATGGAAAATGAGGGGGTTAACCACTTGGAAGGAGGGTGGCCAAAAGACGTCAACCCACTGGAGATGGAGCAGACCATTCGCTTCCGGAAGAAAGTGGAGAAAGATGAGAACTATGTCAACACCATCATACAGCTCGGCAGTGTAAGGCCACTGTCCCATCCCTTCCTCACCCTCTGCCTGTCTGCATGTGTTACAGCTCCCTTTCCCATCATGCTCTGCTTGCTGCCTGCCCTCCCAAGCCAGTAGCTTTCCCAAATGTCACATCACGGCTTATTTGCATGGCTTGCTTCACAGCTGATGGAACATTGCATCAAACAGAACAATGCGATCAATATCTACGAGGAGTACTTTGACGATGAGGAGACAGCAGACGTAGCAGATGAGCCTCCGTCTGCAAAAACCATCAATGTCTTCAGGTATTGGCAGCCAGGAGGTGCTACGCTGTGTTCTAAGCATTCACTGTTCTGTTCCAGTCCATACTGACCATCGGGCCAGTTGAGGTGGCTACTTCAGTTAAGCCTGCGCTGTTAAACTGCATCTGCTGACAGGAGAGGGATAGCTCAGTGGTTTGAGCATTGGCCTGCTAAATCCAGGGTTGTGAGTTCAATCCTTGAGGGGGCCACTTAGGGATCTGGGGCAAAAATCTGTCTGGGGATTAGTCCTGCTTTGAGCAGGGGGTTGGACTAGATACCTCCTGAGGTCCCTTCCATCCCTGATTTTCTATTCTAGGAGCAGGCATAACTGAAGCAGCCATCACAGATCCTAGCAGCAGTCCATCTCAACCAGAATTAACTGCAGGACATCCCAGCTATTTGAATGGAAGGCTGTAGGTACAGCCTTTCTCCTGATAGAGACAGTCTCTCTCTGCACTCGGACCAACCCTGTCAATTTCATCCTTGGAGAGTAATATATAAATATAGACTGGGCCGCGCAGAGGATTCAGGGGGCCTGGGGCAAAGCGGGGGAGCTGCGGCGCTTGTACTCACCCGGCAGCGGTCCGGGTCTTCGGCGGCATTTCGGCAGCGGGGGACCCTTCAGTCGCTCCGCGTCTTCAGCAACACCGAAGGACCCGCTGCCGAAATGCCGCCGAAGACCCAGAGCGACTGAAGGACCCCCCGCCGCCGAAGACCCGGACCACTGCCAGGCCAGGGCTCGCGGGGCCCCTGCAGTGCCCGGGACCTGGGGCAAATTGCCCTACTTGCCCCCCCCTCTGGGCGGCCCTGAATATACATGCTCCTTTAGGTATTTCCAAATAATTCTTCTGGGGGTGGTGATTACTACAAGAGTTTCATGCCCCGCCTCACTCTGATTATTTGTTCCGATCACTGAAAGCAGACTCTATTTTGAGCAGTAATTAACATGTCCTTCAAAAACCAGTCAAATAATCTTCATATGGGGAGGATCTAATGGACTTGGGGTATTATGGGGCTCTTCAGTGAGTATCCCAGGTTTTAATATCTTTTGTACCACACAGTGTCAAAGGAATCTTCCTTCTTTTGTTTCTCAAAGATTTTTTTCAGTGTTAGGGCCTGTGTAGTAACTTTTAAAAGTTAGATCCTGGAATGTAATTGAATTTCTATAAATTTCTAACTGGAAAGGTTTATTAGCTCATCTAGGTCTTCCTTTCACAACCCAATGCAGGATTGTTTCCTGTAATCAGTACTCAAGGGTTTTAACCTGTTTTAATTGAGGTTCCCGCCACTTCCCTTGGGCAACTATTGCATAGCCTGGAGCATGACAAAATTGTTAGCAAGTTAATGCCATTGTTTTTTTTATCAAAAAGGGATCCAAATTTAATCAAAAGGACAGCCACGCATCTCTCCTGGCACCCAGATGGAAGCAAGAAGCTGGCAGTAGCTTATTCCAGCCTGGAGTTCCAGCGAAGCTCTAAAGATATGAGCTATGAGTCATACATATGGGATCTTGGTAAGAAGGAAAAATGCCAGAGTTAGTAATGCTTGCCACTAACATGGTCCTTAACATCTGTTAAGTGCTCTGAAGGTATTCACTAACTCATCCTCACAACACCCCCCGGGAGAGTAGAAAGGAGGTTGACTCCCGTTTTACACATGGGGGAATGAGAATTGGGGTTTAAGGTATCTGAAACCTGACCAAAATATGGAGAACAACCTGTAAAGACCCACTCTCTGCAGGGCCAGATTTACACCTTACGTGCCACTAGGCACAGCATCTTCAGCGCCCCCACTGCCTACAGCTGACCTTTGTGTTTTTCGTAAAAAATGAAACGAAAAGAAATATAAACACAGCCTCCCTGGGAAGGCATGAGACCCTCCACCACGCATGGCGATCCCAGCCTGAGCCGGGGCGCAGCCCACCTGCCCCAGGAAAGGCGCAAGGGGGGGGACCGTACCTCTCCCCACGACGAGCAGTCCCCGCGTGTCTTCCGTCCCTCCCGCAGCCTGAGGTGGCAGCCGCACTCCGGCTCTGCCCATGTAAATGAATGAGGCATTGGCCACGCCCCTCCCTCTCCCTCACTGGCATGGGGTGGAGGCAGCAGGGTGGCCGAGATTGGGAAGGAGCTGGGACGCTCCCAGCCAGCACCTTCAGCAGCCACGCCCCCCTGGCCACGGTTCACAGCGCCCCCAGGTGGGCTGACTTGGATGCTCACCCTGCTCCAGCCCCACACACTGGGCAGCCACCAACCCCCACCAGGAGCCTGGCCGCCCTCAGGGGAGCTGTATGTGTTAACTTTTAACCCACTTTTAACTTTTAGGCGCCCCTAGAACGCCGGCGCCCCCGGTGCCTAATTGGAAATCCGGCCCTGACTCTCTGGCTTCCCAGGATAGAGCCCTTCTCGCTTTTTCCAATGAGCTCAGTTACATTTTCCAGACACGCTGGATTGTTGAAGTAGCTTAATTGCCCATTCTGTGAAAAAACAAGAAGCAACACAAGCCCTGGGTTGGGAAAATCGTCTTGCTGAGGAACTTCCCAGGTGTATAGAACTTCAGTGCAGTGGGGACGGGAGGGGTGGACGTTAGAAGCAGGACTCAGTCCACCACTGAAAAACAAAAGGATGACAAGCAAATGGTGGAGTGTGAGGAATGGACACCTCTTCCTCCCCCCATCCTTTCACATGTGACTAGACCTTTCACAGCCACAGGGGGCTGCAACCCCAATCTGACAGATAAGGGAGCTGGATACCTTCCTTCTTCTCCCAGCTGTCTGTCTAGGGACTTGCATTCCCAGCAGCTCGGAGCTCCTCAGTAATGGTCCCATCTGCTTTTTTTTTCCCTTTAGAAGCAAGGTGCTAAATGGGAGAAGAGTCCTGCAGAATGGAGGCAGAAAGCGAGCAGTCAATGCAACTCTCCTCCTCTTTCTGCCCCAAGACATGGCATGGCTAATAGTCTGTTTTGGAGGGAGACGATGAGGTGCATTTTTATCTGAGGCAGAGAGAGGAATTGCTGGTCTATTTCAGGCCCAGAACTGGAAGTCAGGACTCCTGGGTTCTCTTCCTGGCTGTTGTGATACCTTGGGCAAGTCATTTCCTCTCTCTACCTCCGCCTGTACAATGGAGAGAATACTTGTAAAGTGATTTCAGGTGAAGAGTGCCGCATAGGTGCTAGAGATTACTCCAGATTAGTACATTGTAGTAATGGTTTCTACCCTGCCTTTCGCTAGCGTTGATGCTGGGCTAGATGCTGGAAAGACATGGGTTCTGGAGGTCACTGGCTAGTGTCCAGCATTCCTGAGCTGAATTAGTTGGAAATGTTGTTTTCCTTCTGGGCTTCACTCAAACTTTGCTTTTCTCTATTTTGTCCCTTCCCGGTAGAAAATCCCAACAAACCAGAGCTGGTCCTCAGGCCTTCATCCCCGCTTGTGAGCCTGGAATACAACCCCAAAGACTCTCACATCCTGGTTGGAGGATGCTATAATGGACAGATCGGTAAGGGACATGGGTTGTATATAAAGCAACGCTACCGGGGGAGCTGCTTCATTTTAATTCTGCGCTAGCCTTGCTCCAGTGCTAATCTGCACAAAGACTCCTTAGTGTCATTCGCTCCAAGGCCTGGAATACTGAATTGGAACACACGTTCACCTGAGTAGGCAGCAGGTGGTGGCCGTGCAGGCGATGTGGCTAGATAATTCACCGTGATGTGACAGTGATCCGGGCGAAGCCCATTCTGTCAGTGGCGGAGGTGGGTTGCCCTGGACGAGGAGGCTGTGTTGTTTCCTAGAACACCCACTTAAAAAAAGTCGGCCATTTCATTTGTTTATCCCTCAGAACGTGTCAGGCACTTTCCAGATGGGAAACAGACACGGATGTAGCTGGTGGAATGTTCTGAATTACTAAGTAACTTCAGTGCTAGTGAAATCAGCAGTCCCTGGGGACCGGAGGCTCATGCTTGTCCATAAAACAGGTACAGCCCAAACAGTGGCAGTAAGAGCTTCCTGTGCCCTCTACACGCACTGCCTGGCTCCAGTGTGCCTCAGCCCCGTTATGTAGAATGGGCAGGTGGGTCTCTGTGTCCATCCAGTCTGCCTGTGGGCGCTTGTTCCTTTCTGCCTCTGACCTGCTGGAGTCAGTGCAGTGGGGATGGGAGGTGTGGGTAAGAGAGATGTGGACAAGGGATCCTGCTCAAACCCAGGGTTGCAAGTTCAATCCTTGAGGGGGCCATTTAGGGGTCTGGGGATTGGTCCTGCCTTGAGTAAGGGGTTGGACTAGATGACCTCCTGAGGTCCCTTCCAATCCTGATATTCTATGATTAGAAGCAGGACTGAGTCCACCAACACCCCTCAGCATTTTATATATTGTCAACAGTAGTCCAGATGTATCCCATTGACATCAGTGGGGGAACCCCCCTCTCCCCCACCCTGGGATGACTCTGCTCCGTAGTGTTCAAATAGCTACCATCGCCAACACAAATGTTCTCTCTGGCGATGCCCTGGGCATGTCTTTGCTAACCAGAGCGTCCTTCTCGGCTGCATGGCTGTAGATACACCGTGTCATCAAGCAGGCTAGAGTTGAGGACAGGAGGCGGCTGTTGTTGAGCCTGCGTGCTGTACAGAACACTGTGTATCAGGTAGCTGCTGGTGGGTAGCGTTACCTGCTATTGCTCGCTTCCCTGCTGATGTGCCTCGGGAAGTGAGCAGTGGCATTAGAAAAGCTCGGAATAATTGCCTTCATTTCATTTGTAGAATAATTTTTGTTCCCTTGTTTTAAACATTAAAAGAGGCTCCCCCTTTGCCAGATCCATGTCAGATTCTATTATTTATTCAGCCACGCAAGCCTTTCAATTTAATTATGCTCATTTTTATGTTTTCGCTGCCCTTTGCAGCTGCAATCTGATCTGGCAGGGCATACATTAGAAGGACATTATCATGCGCTCCTTAGGTGATGGAAGAGAGAGTCGATTTCACCTCATCCTTCACAGGGCTCCCCAGGCGTGCAGCTGATGGCCCAGCAGAGCACACGCTGTCACATTCAATTGCTTAATTATAACCGAGCAAGAGCAAGCGAGTGCCACTCTGCCATGTCCGCAGAGAATCAACCCAGATGCCTAACCCTGGCAAAAGCAGGGCCGGGCAAGTCATTTACACCCAAAATGGGAGCTACCTTTATGCTGGGCTAGGGATTCTCCTCAGCAGCATCTGTGCCTGTCTGATGCAGAGATCTGCATATATAACACCCACTGTTTATGTAGGACCTCCGCTGCTATGTGCTCCTGCAGCGCCGTTAGAGGGTGCATGAGTTACAGGCTGTGGAGTGCTTTGACGCCAGCCTGCTATGGGACCTTGGGGCCTGGATTTAGAAGGGCCAAGCACCCAGACCACCAGCTGGAGTAGATGGGAACTGGGGATAGTGGTCATCCCCTGCCTCTCCAAGGGCAGTTGGGACACTTGGACTTTCCTACACTGGAGTTTTTGGTTGCTGGTGTAGCTGCATCAG
Organism: Platysternon megacephalum; assembly: GCA_003942145.1. Taxonomy (NCBI): domain Eukaryota; kingdom Metazoa; phylum Chordata; order Testudines; family Platysternidae; genus Platysternon; species Platysternon megacephalum. Next base: position 2,758,294 of record QXTE01000107.1, read on the forward strand.
TGACTTGCTTACCCCAGCGTCAGGCTGCCCTGGGGAACCCACCGTTTAGCCTTTATTCAGCCCATCCACACTAGGAGTGGCAACAGTTTTGCTAGGTCAGTGTTACTATATTGGCGGCTAAAAACCCCAGTGTAGGCGAGGCCCAAATTAGTGGCTGGTTTGATGGCTCTTTTGCGATGAAATGCACAACGTAAGTGCCGGGTAGTCGCAAACCCTGCTCCTTATTCCTGGCATCACTGGGACGCTGCTGAAGTGAGAGCCAAAGGAAGACAAACTCCACGTTAGAAAGGAGGGGAAACAACCCATGGGAGCCAGGTGGAGCAGAACCAAAACACTGGGGGGAAATGGTTATTTGCCAGGTCCTCTCTGGGAGCTGCAGCCAATGGAGCGGGGCAGGGGATATGACACAGCTGACGGTCTCCTCCCCTTCACAGCTTACTGGGACACCAGGAAAGGAGGACAGCCGGTGGAGCTTTCCACCGTAGAATTCAGCCACAGGGACCCCGTGTATGGAATGATCTGGCTTCAATCCAAAACCGGCACAGACTGTTTCTCCGCCTCTACCGATGGGCAGGTAAAGGCCAAGAGAAAAGGCGGTCTGTGGTCTCCGCACGGCCAGCACCTGGCATCACCAAACGGCCACATCTGACTTGGTAGCACTGACAGTCTCTGCTCAGAGGAGAGTTAGTTTTCCCCGGCACACTCTACTGCCCCCCACCCACAGAGAGGAAGCGTGGATGCACGTGTGTCCTGCCATTGCAGGTCCAGTCATTCATGTGTTTGAGTCAAGAGCAGCTGCTACCTGATGCTGCGTAGTAAAAGTGCCAGCATCTCTATACGAGAAAAAACCTCTGGGGATTTGAGAGCGAGCCGCTCTGATGTCTCCCATCCCCTCCGCCAGGTCCTGTGGTGGGATATCCGTAAGCTGACCGAGCCCACTGAGATACTGGTGATGGACATCAGCAGGAAAGGAGTCTTGGAGAACGCTTTAGGAGCCATCGCGCTGGAGTTTGAACCAACCATGGTGAGGGCTGCTTGCTGTCTTTCCCACCAGAGCTCACGTTGGAGGCTTTGTCCTGTGGCAGCCATTGTTCCAAAGACCCCAGGTGTCCCAGGGTACTTCCCGCTCAGGCTCAGGGTGCTGAGCGGGGCTTAGCAGGCTTGTGCAGTGCTCCTAGGCCAGAAGCATGGTGGCCAGGATGCAACGCTTCAGGGAAGAAGTACCCAGTGGTGGAATCCTTAGGCACCGGCTTGGGTTATGGCCAAGGGGATGGTGAGGAGGGAACGTACATGCCTGTTGTATTAATTTAGATGGAATAAATGGGCCAAAATTACTGTCTGACATTAACCAGTGTTAAATGAGGTCTGGGGTTTGGTATACAGAGGCATTGGCTTGCTTAGTACTCTGGTAAACGCACGGTTAGGAATCCTTTTAACCTTTTATTAAAGATACAGAAAAGAAGGGCAAACGGTGAAAGCCTTTGAAATGTAAAGTGTTAAGTGAGGCTTTCATTTTAAAACAGCCCTTGTTCCCTTTCCCTTAGCTGGAGAGAGTCTTTAAAGGGAAACCCCCTTGTTTGACAGGCTCTTAGATGGTATTAAAGGTGGTAATAATTGTTCTTTTGGGGGAAAAGAGAATAAGTGAGTTGAGCTGGGCTGGAGCTGGCATTGTCGCTGCTGTTGTTAAAGTTCAGTCCCATTTCCTTTATTAGACAAACCATGACACACACCCGGAAAAGGGGGTGATAAAAGAACAGCAGAGATAGAAAATGAAGCTTCTGTCTCTGATGTTGACTCTCACTTGCAGTCTCGCTGCTGGAAAAACACAGGCACAGAACATGGTCTTATCAGCCACTCCACGTTCTGGCAAACTTTTACCAGCACGGGGCTGTTTAGGGCACTTTGTTTAGCTGCCTTTTTGGTCAGAGGCTGTCAGCAGTATTGTAAAACGTACAGTCTTGGGATGGCTAAGCCAGACTCTTATTACACAGAAGGAAAGAGAGAGAGAGGAAAGAGAAGAAATAAGGCAGAAAAGGAAAAGGACACATGGAGTTGCGGGGAGAGAGAGAGACACACACACACACCCCAGATGGTGTTTGGGATTCAGCCAGGGGAGGTGGCGGCATCAGCTGGGTCTCTCTCTCTGCCCCACTCTGGCCAGGACATTTCTCAGGATTAGAATTAAGGTGGTCGGGGGTCCCAAGAGGCGGTGGGGATGGTAGCCATGATGGTGAAGCTCACTCCAGCAGACAGTTTTTCTCCCAAAGTCTTTCTTCAAGGACCCCAAAAGGCTGTGATGGGGCAGAGTAGCCCGTCCTCTCATTATTTTGTCCACCAATTAGGCCTAGTTTCCAACGCATCAGTTGTGGTTCACTGATTTCTGGTTCCACGCTTTTCTCATTTACTCAGCATGATCTTAACACAGTCCTTGAGCTATATCAGGAGGCCTTTGTGTGTGGACTAATTCAGTCTGTCTGCCTCTGCACCTTTCCCCATCAACACTTGTTATTACAGGTTATTGGGACATCTTATGAACTTTCACACACTTCCGATAGCTGAGCTCACAGTTAGGGTGAGCAGGGGCTGAAGAGCGTGAGTACCAATTTCAGGGCAGACTATTAGGAACCAGGGCACGAACCCCTTATTGTTCACCAACCAATTACCAAGTGCAAACTCCTCAGGCACTATAACAGCCGTAACTTGGAGTCACAGACAGTCCTCTTGAGTACGCCAATCTGTCTCACCACCCAAGTCAGCCTGCCTTTGCGATAGATGGTCCCTTACACCAAGAACCACAGCAATATTCAGGTTACTCCCAGCCCCAAAGGACCAGTCACTTACCCCAGGTCAGTTGCACCTTAGATCTCACACCAAAGACAACGCTTGTAGCCAATCCTATAATAAACTATCTAAAGATTTATTAAATCAGAAAAGGAAACCAGAGGGTTATTTACAAGGTGAAAGCAGGTAAACATAGAAACACAAATGAATTACAATCTTAAGTTTCAAAAGATAATAGAAGCTTCTATAATAAGCAAGCTCTACGTGTTGTTTAGGGCTAACTCAGTGTATGCAGCTGGGGATCTCTTGCTTATGCCTAGAAAAACTTGCCTCCCCAGAGTCCCAAGCAGCACAGAGATAATCAGTTCCTCTTCATTAGGGGTTTTATTCTCTTCTTCACCCACTCTTTTGGTTGCAAAGCTCAACTGATGGGTGGAGTCCGAGCCATGGCTCATCTTCATGGGGAGGAGGCAGAATAACAGCAAAAGTCTTTTGTCCTCTTCCTGACAGTATGTAGGGAAATTCCAGCTGCAGCATTCCACATTAGTCCATCTGATATTGATGGACTTTTCCCGTTGGGAAGGGCGTGACACCTTCCGTTGAAGATCAACCCGTCACACTAATTAATGTCTCTCTCCTGTCTGGTGATTGACACAGTCACAGAGGTTCACAATACAACTGCTCAAATATGACTTTACAATATGGGATGCAGATGCTATAAGTGAGCTTAATGCCGGCTGCAAGTCACAAGCATTCAATAAAGTCTAAACACTAAATGCATTTGTAAAGCTCTCAGACCTCCTTTAACAAACATACCTACTTCACGCAGCGCACAGTCAACTTGTGGAACTCCTTGCCTGAGGAGGTTGTGAAGGCTAGGACTATAACAATGTTTAAAAGGGGATGGATAAATTCATGGTGGCTAAGTCCATAAATGGCTATTAGCCAGGATGGGTAAGAATGGTGTCCCTCGCCTCTGTTCATCAGAGGATGGAGATGGACGGCAGGAGAGAGATCACTTGATCATTGCCTGTTAGGTTCACTCCCTCTGGGGCACCTGGCATTGGCCACTGTCGGTAGACAGATACTGGGCTAGATGGACCTTTGGTCTGACCCGGTACGGCCGTTCTTATGTTCTTATGTTCTTAACAATACTAACCCCGTTGAGCCAGACAGATGCCTGCTAAGTATTTATCCGTGTTCAACTGAGCCAGGGGGACCTTGGCATGAGCTCGTACCTGGCCTGCCAGCGTCGCATAGGGTACATTTGTAGGCCCAGTTAGTATGACATCTCATACGGTCCTGGCCTTGTGTAGGGTGCAGCAGGCAAACCAGGTTCTCGACACACTGGTTTATATTTCTCAAACATGTTGATTGCCTGAGCTTCCACACCGTTCACATACTTCATTACCATGCACCACATCTGTCTGCATTCAGAGTACCTCCACTGGCTTCCATGGGGTTACTCTGGATTTACATCAGCGGTGCTGAGAGCAGGATGTGGGCCCACGTGGGTTGTGTACAAATCTGCTTGAATTTCAGAGAGAGGCTGGCCAGTGCCATAAAGCATCTCGAATGCTGCAGGTGGTAATCTCTGCGCACAGCATGGATTTCCTTCATGGAACCAGCACTTAAGCCAAGAATTTATTTATTTTCTCCTGATCTTGGCATGCAACTAAAGGTCTCTGTTAGAAGACTGGGGTGATAATGGCGTGAGACTGTTGTTTGTTGCTAAAGTGGAGTATTTGCAGCATACACAGGGCTCTTCCCTGGGCAGCCTGCTGGGTTCTCCATTAGTACGTGTAAATTATCCAGTGTTGTGTTTTGGCTTCCCTTTCCCAGCTATCCCTGCAGTTGGACAGGAAAAACCAGATGTAGACTCCAGAGCCAGCAGGGGCCTAGCCATGATAAGCATCTTTATCTGTGCAGTGCAAGCCGAGCAGTGCTGTAATCGCCGAGAATGCAGGGTTGCGTAGAGCCGGTGGGGGGCTGCAGTTGATAAGTATCCTGCTCTGTGTGCACAGACATTGGGATGTTTAAGCGATGAGGCCAGCAGTGGCTGAGAGCTGGGGAGCTGCTTTGACACTGGCTCTGCAGAGCAAACCTCAGCCACATGGAAGTGCCTTTGGTTTAAGTGTAGCCCTGAAGACAAAGGAGCCGAGCTGTATGTGACAATGTAGGGATGGGGAAGGCCTGTTGGATGAGACTCCATCTCTCCAGCAAGGCATCAAGAAATGTAACCTCAGTTTATATACACAGTACATGAAGCGTAAGCAAAAAAAAATAACTTGTGCATGTCCAGGGAAATGCCAGAATTCTAAGCAGTCACTTGACCTTCAGCGAATTCCACGCCACTTTTGCCAGCTTCGGGAAGCCGGAGTTGGGCTTATTCCTAGAACAGTGGATCTCGCCAACAGCGCTCTAGTTAACGGTACACCTGCCAGTTTTCAATGCCAGGTTCACTTCTCCTCTTGATGCACGTTGGAAGAAAGTTTGCCTGCATAACTCCTACGGGCATTACTTGGATCCAACTACACCCTCGCCCTCCACTCATCTAGAGGAGAACAAACCCCCTTGCTGGGACCTGCCCTTCATGTGGGAGATCCTCTCCTGCTGGAAGAGCATCCCCACACCCAGTGACAGTTGCGTTCCACTGTGTTTCCAACCACAGCCGACCAAGTTCATGGTGGGGACGGAACAAGGCGTGGTGATCACCTGTAACCGCAAGGCCAAGACACCTGCTGAAAAAATAGTTGGCACATACAGTGGGCACCATGGCCCCATCTATGCCCTGGCAAGGAACCCTTTCTTCCCCAAGAACTTCCTGACAGTCGGGGACTGGACTGCTCGGATCTGGTCTGAGGACAGCAAGGAATCGTCCATCATGTGGACCAAGTAGGTGATGGATTTTATTTTGCACCTACTGTTTCTGTCCCTGATTTATAGACACAGGATGGGGTTTCAGAAGCATCTCAGTGATGGAGGAGCACAATTCTCAGTTAATTTTAATGGCACTTCAGTGCCTGAATCACTGGGCTTTGGAAATCCCGCCTGCTGCCCCTGCGAGAGGTGGTGGCAGGAAATTGTTTCTCCCCCGACAATTAGGTTTCTTTAGATTTCCCCCTGCAGAGCCACGTAGTGAAGACAGAAGCAGAACAGGAGTGAAGGGACCTGGATTCACTCTTTGTCCAGTTGTATGTCCCAGCCTCCGTATATGTGAGAGGCAGCTGCCTAGCGTGTCTAGCACAGCAGTGCATGGCGTGTTAAAGCTACGCACTCGGGGAATGTGGCAGTTACTCCAATGTAGCATAGCTCTTTCACATGGATTCTTCAGCACCAAATGGGGTGAATGTGTTGTTCTGAGAGCTGCTGGATTTGTTGGCAGGTACCACATGGCTTACCTAACAGATGGGTGCTGGAGCACTATCCGGCCAGCTGTCTTCTTCACAACCAAGATGGACGGGACCCTTGACGTCTGGGACTTCCTCTTCAAACAGAACAACCCCTCCCTCAGCGTGAAGGTTGGGTCAGAAACACGTCTTCTTTTACCTTTGTGTCTCCTCCTCGCCCGCTGGGTGGGAGCTGCGGGGATCTGAACCATTGCAGGGATGTGGTAGGTGCTTCGCAGACCTCTCGGGAGGCTGGTGGAAGGCTGCACCCAGGCAATGATTTGAGTTGTCTGTGTTGAGTTCTGCAGCAGGAGTGAGCTAGCAAACGCATCCTGGCCAGCCCGGCCATGGAGGAAATCAAGTGGCCAGCATAAGCTCTGGTGCACACACGGGCACTCACCAATGTCTCACTGTTTGGGCAACCCAAACCTGTAGGAAAGAAATGTTCCCACCAAACTTTTGCTATGTCCGTGTTTCCAATGTGCCCATCCTCGTAGTGGCATTCCCGTCTGCAGGAACGAGGCCTCCCTCCTCCCCCGTTTAGGCCATGTCACACGTACGTGAAAACATCTCTTAAAAATCAGTTGCAGCGAGTATTAATGACTAGTGCCTGAGGCGCTTGTGTCAGTCAGTCCTGACATGCTGAGCCTGCCCTGAGACAGGCGCCCTGACACTCTGGTGATGGGCAGCACCTAAGCAGTAAACTCCCCAACTGGTCCTTCCTCCCCAGGTCTGTGACGAACCTCTCTTCAGCCTGCGTCTGCAGGACAACGGGCGTTTCATTGGCTGCGGCTCTAAGCTGGGCACCGTGACCCTGCTGGAGGTCTCTTCCGGGCTCTGTACCCTGCAGAGGAACGAGAAGAACGTGGCCACGGCGGTGAGTGTCTCTCGTGCCGCAAGTGGTAGCGTGGGCCTGGCTGCGCTCGCTGCCACAGGTGAGCTCGGGGTCTGCTTTGAACCCGGACGCTTCCAATCTCCCTCGTAACGTTTGCCAATAGAAACTGGCGTGATGCAAGCGGTTGGCATGGATTGTCGGTAGCGGTCTGGGAGTACAGTACGTGCACCCACATCAGGGGTTGCTCTGGGGCACCCAGGTTGTCTATACACAGAAGCTGCCCTGTTTAACTTCAATTGGATTAAAACCAGATTTAGTTAAACCCATGCAAAGCCCTGTGTGGATGCACTTATATCTGTGTAAGTCTGGTTCCGTGGGTTTCACTTTGCCCCCAGGCGTAGCTAACCTAGGTAAGAGCGTCCACACACAACGTTGCACCAGTTTAACTAAAACGGGTTTCAAATCCAACCTGCCGTTAAACCAGTGCAGCGTTGGGTATAGTCCAGGCTTCCCGCGGGGTCTCTCTGGCAATAGGACAGTGCAGTGTCAGGAGGGGTACAGAGGTAGGCAATCCTGGGCCCATGCTGCAAAAAGGGGGGCATTCCGGTGGCATTCCAGGTCTCACTAACACCAGGGACACGGACCCCTGCGTTCTCCAGCCTTCCGCCTCTGCGCTGTGCGGGGCTGGCACTCTCCATTCCCCTGGTGTGTGGAGGAGTTTTAAGACAAAGACTCGCCCCTGGTGGCGGGCACCACGGGAAACACTTGGGTTCCTAAGTAAGTGACCTGATTTCTCCAGGGTGCTGAGCACCCCCAGCTGCTGTGGCAGTTCCTCGTCACGGCCCATGGAGTAGGGTTAGGTGCCAAGCTTTAAGCCCTGGAGCTCATCCTGAGGCACCCTAATCCGACAGGGTGTAACAGCTTCACAGCGGGGGCCAAAGCGCCAGAGACCCCACTCGCAGGGACTCCCCACCCCGTGCTGTGTGAAGGAGACATGTGGCTGATCCCTGGATGGAGAGGGATTGCAGGAATGCCGAGGGCACGGCTAGTTGTGGGCCTGCTGTCTGGCAGGAGGGGCTAAGTGCGTGGGTTCCTAGGGGCTCGGCTTCAGTTCAGGAGCCAGGATTCCTCCCCACAGCCCTGTCGCTGGGGGCCCAGGTCCCCGAGCCCTAGCCCCCTCCTGCCCCCTGTGCCTCTCAGATGTTTGAGCGAGAGACAAAGCGCGAGAAGATCCTGGAGGCCCGGCACCGGGAGATGCGCCTGAAGGAGCGCACCAAGGCCGAGGGCAAGGAGGAGGACGTGAAGGTGGAGACGGAGGAGGAGAAGCCTGAGGAGCTGCTGGCCAGAGTCCAGCAGGAGTTCTTCGAGATCATCGAAGCAGAGATCAGGAGGAAGGAGCGGGCAGCCAAGCTGTCGAGAGCCCAGGTAGCACAGAGACCAGGTCTGCCAAAGGGATGGGGGTGTGGCGCTCCGACCGTGATGCTGCATCCTGGAACTGGGGTCCAGGAGGCAGGTAGATGAGCTCGGGGTGGGCGGGGGAATGACGCAGCACATCACATGCTGTGAGGAGACCAAATGGAAGTGCAGCTCTGCTCTGCAAGGGCCCTGTGATGAGGGACTTGCTGATTCCAAATCAGGTGGACTCGGTTAAAAGTCAGAGGTGATTTCCCTACCTACCAGTCCTGCCACATGTCTTAGACCTGTGACATTTATGTCAGCTGTCAAGCGGCAGGATTCCTGTCTGAGAACAGGGCAGGGAGAGCCGAGGAACACACTGCTGTGGCAGGCTAATGGGCTGTTTGCCTTTGCTTTCATTTCATTGCAGGGGGCCCCGATCCTCTGACAAGCACTTTGCTGTGTCCCGTAGGTTTGATGACTGTGAGCCTGGCACTGCATTGTTCACCCCATTGTCACTGAACTTCTGCAGTTATTCACTAAACCCTCCAGTGCTGGCTTCCCCCCCTGAGAGATCAACTGCACTCCTATGGAGAAGCTGATTTCTGACTGGCTGCACTGTCCCGTTTACTGGTGCGCTGCCTGTTCTGGGGAGCTCTGCCGGGCTGGCACAGATTCCACAAGAACGGGGGGGCTGATTTTTATAGAGTTTCTAAGTATTCACTGATAAAAGGCCAAAGCAACAGAGCTGGGCAGGGAGCCTGTTTCAGAGAGCAAGAGGGTCCGTAAGAGCAGGTTTTCCATGCCTGGGGTCTTGGAACGCAATGATCTCCCTATTCCTTTCAGGCGAAGGAAGTTACAGATGAAAACGAGGACGAGGACCCTTACAAGGTCAGGATACACCCCAGGGTACCCCCCTTTTCCCTACCGTAGACTGATTCCCCGTTTCTACCCCCCAGACTCCTGAAAAGCCCCACACTGCACCCTGTGGCATTTTTCAGTGTCCCTCCTCTGAGCACCCCAGCTTGCCAGTCACACGCCAATCCCCATGTGACATTCACACAGGAGCCAAAATTAGGGGCACCCCTGTCCCAGCCGTACAAAGCCTAATGCTGTAGCACAGCTGGGGAACGCGAGTCCGTCTCGCCTGCGCCGCAAGAGGGAACCGTGTACCTGGGTCCCACACGTGGCAGTGCCCAGAGTGTAGCTGGAGCCCTGGGTGCTGTGGGAAAGGAGGGGTTTGTATTCTCAGGGGGAGGAGCCCAGCTTTCCTCCTTCCGACCAGCTCCACTCGGGATATGCTGTGGGGCCGGTCCCCTTCCTTAGGATACCAGGCAGGTTTGGCCAATCCTTTATTCTCAGCCGCTGCTTCTTTCCCTATAAACTTCCCCTCTCTCCTTGCACGTGAGCAGCTAACACTACCTCTCTGTGCCGCCAGCCTTCTTGGGTGGCCCCTCTAAGGCCGCCATCCCATCCCTTCGGGCAGCTGCCTTGGGGCTGGCATGGGGAGGGGGCTTCCTGTCAGCTTCCATCCAGTGCAGCGCTCAGACCCAGGCGTCCTGCGTGATGACATGCAGCATAGCCAGTGGAGCCAGAAAGAGGAAGCGTGGATTCAGCTCCGCTGTCTTGTGAGCCTGCTCACTGCATCTGTAACAGATTTGGAGCCCCCCTCCCCTGGCTGGCAGGGCATTGGGATGCTGTCTATGGGAAGAGACTCTGGGCCCCAGGAGACCCTCCTTGGCCTAACCCCTGTTCTCTATCCACAGGAGGAGTGAGCCTGGTGTGTGGATCGCACAGTCGCACTTAATTTATTCTCGTACCAGTGCAGGTCGTTTCCCCTTTTGATCTTTTCTACAAGATAGACTGGATTAATAAACAGCAGCGTTTTTAAGCCATGTCTGGTTGGGTCCAACAGACGTCAGGGTGGCGGGATCTGTATGTTACAAGCCGCTTTGCATCCTGGACCGATGAAAGAGGCAGGCGCCACTGTCTGCCTAGAGACCGTGCTGTCTCCCCTACGCAGACCCACAGGCTGAGCAGCAGCAGCAGCCGCTGGAGGTCTGTGCCGTGTTCTCCTTCACCCAGCTGCCCACAGGAGCATGGGACATTCCCCTTCCCCTCAATAAGCAGGTGGTTTTGTGACATGACAAAAGACCATTGGCTCCTCTGCTTGTCCCAACATGCACCCTGCAGCCACTGCACCAGCGATCCCAGCTGGGGCGGCCCGTCTAGTCTGTCGAGGTTCCCCTGGGACACTCGTCCACGCAGGATCTGCCTCGGTCATGGAGCTGATTGGCTGGTTCCAAAGCCGCAGGCACACTCCCGACTCTCCTGCTGACAGCAAAGGGGCCAGGCGCTGGAATACTCCCCAGGGAGGGCTACGAGGATGCACCGCGTGTGTGTGTTTGGCTGCAGGCGTGCATGTGACCCGGAGAAGTGGGGACTGAGTGGCTGGGGAGCAGCAGCAGGAAGATGATCATGGCAGAAGCAAAGCCGTCTTGTATAAATACAGGTGCACTGCTTCGGTAATTTGCAGACCTGGCTAGAAACTTCAGCCGGGGACAGAGAGATTCATGGCTGTAACTTCAGTCTGTTCCGGGCAGGAGCTTTCTCCTCCTGAAGCTGCTGCTCCGCGGGGAGAGCTCAGAGCTGCGGAGCTCCCGTGCATTGCCCTGCGGAAAGGCCTTTCCAGGGTCTTGCAGTTGGGAAAGTGAAAGCAGCTCTCCGGGCCGCTCACCCAGCCCGGGAGCTGCATGAGAAAGCGTTTTTGTACAGAGCCCCTTCTCCATGTGGCCTCTCAGGCAGGTCAGTGTAGTCATCCCCTTTGTACAGATGGGGAAACTGAGGCACTGAGCGAGGGAGTGACTCACCCAGAGCCAGGAATAGAACCCAGGAGTCCTGACTGCATCCGGCAGAGCAGACTCTGTCCCTCAGTAGCCCTGCCCCCTAGCTCCTCCCCCAGAGAGGGGAAATCCCTCCTGCCCCATGCCTGTTCCCATCTGAGTGTTGTTATTGCTGCTATTTATTCTCTGTGTCACCGTAGTCCCCAGATGGCCCAGTCGTGGAGCAGGGGCCCAGTGCGCTAGGCACTGTACAAACACAGAACGGGTACGCGTACCCTGGACATACGCAGAGGTCTGCTGGGGGGACAGCAACTCCTCCAGAGATTTGCCTAGTTTTACAACAGGCTACGTTAAAAGCACTAGCGAAGTCAGTACAAACTAAAATTTCATACAGACCATGACTTGTTTGTACTGCTCTATGTACCATACACTGCAATGGATATTTATATTCCACTGGATTCATTTTATAATTCTGCGGTAAAAAGGAGCAAGGCAGCGATTTGTCAGTAAGTGGCTGTTACACTTTTGTGTTTCTGTGTCTGATTTTGTAAGCAAGCAGTTTTGAAGTGAGGTGAAACTTGGCGTCCGCAGGACAAATCAGACTCCTGAAAGCGGGACGGGAGTCCGGAAAGGTTGCGAGCCGCTGTGCTAGAGAAGGGCAAGCTGGCGGAGGGGCTCCGTGCTCCAAGCGCCAGGCTAGGGACGGGATCACTGACGGGAGACAAGCAGGGAGATGGCACGTGGCGAGGCCAGAGGAAAGGAGGCTGCGGAGATCGCGAGGTTGTGAGCCTGGTGGGGACAGGGAAGGCCGTATCTCTGCAGAAAGAATCTGCACGGGCTAGATGGAGCCCCTCCCTCCACCAGTTTCTCAGCCACTAGCCCAATCTCCCCAGTGCGGATTCTCCCTCCCCCCTGCTTGCCCTAGCCTGAGGGGAGGGGTCTGGCCCCACAGCTGGGAAAGGAGCCCAGACTAGGAAAGGGGGGGGGGATCCTCAACCCTCCCCAGCAAAGCTGTGTTCCCCTAGGGAATATGCTCGTTCCCAGCTCTCAGCCGCCCGGGCCTTAGCCAGTGTCGTAGGTGGGTCGGTGGCAGCCAGGGCTCCTGGGTTCTACACCCAGCTCTGCCTCTCGCTCTCGGTGGCCTTGGACAAGTCATTTCCCCTCCTTGTGCCTCACTTTCTCGCGCTGTAAGGGGGGGACGATGCTGAGGCTGCTCCAAGGCCAGGCGCCCTAAAAACCCAACGGCACTTTGGGGCGACAGCAGCCACCAGAGTGTGCTGCTGAGATCGCATGCGATGCAGCCAGCTCTGGGGTGAAACGAGGCGCACAGCAACCCAACCCAGCAGTCCAAGGGCAGGACGTGAAGAGTCCTTTTCTGATGGAAGTTGCCGGGGAAGCTAGGTTAGTAACATGTAATGTCCAGAGAGAGATTTGGACAGGATCCCTCCTTTTGGTAGATGTGGCCGGGGATCTTTGATTCCCTCAAGAGGCCAGGCCTCAATTTTCCGTCACACCCAGACACTGGGTGTATTTGCTGCTTGGGAAACCAACCAAGTGATTTTATGGGAAATAAAACTCTCTGCCCAGAAGCCAGGTCGCCTGCTGTCCCGCAAACGCCGGGTGATCTCAGCCCTGCCCACCTCCGTCTGAGCTTGACGCCAGCTCCGCAAATGGCCACTGTTTTCTGCTGAAATAGACACCTTTAACGAAGCTGCAAATTAATCCTCAGTCGCTCCCACAGGCCACACTGGTGCCAATCAAATCCCCACAGCGCCTCCTACCGTCCTGTCCAACTGGGGCTCTGCCTAGGGACAGCTGCTGCCTCCCTCTGTGGGAACGTCTGATTCTGTTTGTTTCAAAAGAGCCTGGTTTGATTTCTGAGTCTGAAACCGCCTGGTACATCTGGATTCTGGCCAGGCTGTGTTCTTCCAAGCTATTGATTAAATCCTGCTGATGATTTATAGCATCTTTCCATTCTGTTTCTCCGCGTCACACAGACGCTGGCTGGTGGGGCTCAAAGAAAGGGTGTTAAGGGGTGAATGTGATGCGCACAACGCTCACCTTTCCATCACACGATAAAAGTCTGTCATGGCGCTGAGCTGGAGAACTGGGAGTGAAACTTCAGAGGAGAGTCCTGCGAGAGAGAGAGACGCACACTGTCCCCTCTACCCACACACGCTGTCCCCCTACTCTCACTCTCTCAAGGTGCGTCTACACTGTAAGCTTACTCCAGACTTACTCTTTTTTTTAGCCCTAAATTGCGTCTACACTGGAAGCTGCTTCGTGACTTTTACACCTTTTTTTAGCCCAACCCTCTGTCCACCCCTGACAGTCCCCACACATAAACTTTCCCCAGAGGTCTTAACCTAGAAGGACCCCAGCTGGGTGAGCAAGCACAGGTTCAAAGCACACAAAAGCATGGGTGTCTCTAAGGTGCGTCTACACTGCACCAATCTTACCGCGGGGCGTGGAGTGCACACGCTGCACCTTCCCCAGCACGGACATCGATAGCCGTGCAGATGGTGTGTCCCCTGCACGGCCAAGCGGTGCCTCCCCCATGGACACGGCTGGTGTTAGCAGCGTAGTGTCCCTCTGCCTTCCCGCGGCCGGAGCCGTCACAGGCGAGTAGCTCCCCACCGCAGGGTGGACCCGGCCTGCTGTGCACGCCCCCTACATGCCGCCACCAGCGCTGTGCAGTGAAGACGCGGCCTGGGTTGCAGTAAGAATGTAGACACCACACCCGGGCACTTCCCGCAAAGCCACGCTTCATGCCCAGCGCCACGCATGCCCACTTGCTGGACAGACGCAGTTCACACGCCCAGCTCCCCTGTGGCACAGCTGCAGGGCACGGGCATACACACCCACCCCACACCCAGCTCTCACACACACACACACACCCCACACCCAGCTCCCCTGTGGCACAGCTGCAGGGCACGGGCACACACACACACCCCACACCCAGCTCCCCTGTAGCACAGCCGCAGGGCACGGGCACACGCACACACCCCACACCCAGCTCCCCTGTGGCACAGCTGCAGGGCACGGGCACACACACACACCCCACACCCAGCTCCCCTGTGGCACAGCTGCAGGACACGGGCACACACACACACCCCACACCCAGCTCCCCTGTGGCACAGCTGCAGGGCACAGGCACACACACACCCCCCACACCCAGCTCCCCTGTGGCACAGCCGCAGGACACGGGCACACACACACACCCCACACCCAGCTCCCCTGTGGCACAGCTGCAGGGCACGGGCACACACACACACCCCACACCCAGCTCTCACACACACACACACACACACACACACCCCTCTACCTGCCACCAGATGGCGACTGAGCAAAGCCGAGCCCAGCCCAGCTGCTTGTGTCACCAGGAGCCTGCTGCGCTGCGGTTGTTGTGTACAGTTTAAAGGTCTCCAGGGGACCCGGCGAGATCCCGCGGGCAGCGAAAGCAGCAGGGCAGAGCTGGGCTGGCTCTCCGGAGCACAGCCCAGTCAGCTGGAGAGAGAGGCAGAGCTCCCCGAAGGGGGCAGCAATGCTGCACCCCAGCCCTTCGTGGCTCTGTCGCCTCCAGGGGGGCAGAGAGGACAAAAGGCCTTGAGCCCGTGGATGGGAAAGGGGCAGGCAGGGCTGGCGTCGTCCGTCCCCCAGCAACCCGCCTGCCCCCTTTGTCTCTGGGAGGATTAGCCCAAGTCTCAGGTTGTTTAGGAAACAGCTGGTGTCAGTGACAGGGGGAAGTGGCGGGTGCGGGGTCCTGAGAGCCATGCCTGGGCCAGCTGCTGGCCGGCCCCTCTAGCCCCTCGGTGCACCTGCCAGGATCATGAAGGAGGTGAAGGAGTCCAGAGACCAGCAACTCACGGTAAGTTCTTCGTTTCTGTCACTTGATTAGCGCTCAGGGCGGGGGTGGGGGGAGGCTGGCAGGGACTGGCTGCCCACTGTGCCCAGTGATGCCCGGCGGGCACACCCAGGGAACCCGGGGAGAGTGGGGGATTCCCCTCCGCGCTGCCTACCTAGTACGTGCTGGTTAATGATGCTCGCGTCCTGTCTGGCTGGGTGGCTGGTCAGAACGGGAGCCAACGCTGGAGTTTGGATGTTGGCCTCAGCGCCTGGGAGGCTGGGGGTGGGAAGGTGGGCGCTAGTCACTTGTCTTCCCTTGCCCCCTGCTCAGTCCGGAAATGCCCCAGATCCACTGGGTCAAGTCTCTGTAAGTGTCTCTAGCTGCATTTGTATGTAATGACTGGGCTGCAGCCGGCCCTCTGTCCCCAGGCTCGTTCCTAGCCGGGCAGGTTCTCTGGGAACCTGTAGTAATAGTGCCTTTGTTGACTGAAACGTTACCGCTGTTGTACACAGTGACTACCTGTATGTGAGCTGGGGAAAGGGTGTGTGCACACCTGGGTAACATACAGGTGTATAGAGCAGTACGTCGATTGGTGTGTGTGTGTGTGTGTGTGTGTGTGACACCCTCTGGAGCTCTTACACACCTGGAATAAAGCCGCACAATGTGATCAGAGACGCTTGGTGCTACAGACCTCCACTGTGTAAGCGTGGTGGTGTTGTGCACGTATATGCAAAATAATGTGTGTATGTGGCTAATCTAGTTTGTGTGTGCACGAGTGTGTGTGTGTGTATGTGCACGAGTGTGTGTGTGTGTGTGTACTATACTAATATATTTGTTTGTGAGTGTTTTAAAGTACTTGCTATAGCCTCCTAGGACTGGATTTTGCAGCCTTTGTCTTCCTACAGTTTGCTGTCAGGAATTGCAGCAGCATTACACACACACAAACCAAAGGATGATGCCAGTATTTTTAAAGGAACTGTTTACTGGAGAGCAGTAAAACTGTCTTCTAAAAAATCCCAGCGCCTCTCCAGATTTCCTGTTTTTCAGAACAGAAGGAGAAAGATACCGCAGAGCAAAGAATGTAAGAGGAACAATAAGAGCCCAATCCTGGATGATACAGAGTGTCCTCAACTTCCTTTGGGGGCGCTTGTGGGATCTGAGGCCGAGCAGTGCACGTTGTAAAGTGTGCATTGGATGCTGTATCGTGTGTGTGTGTGTGTGTGGCGAACACTGGGTGCGCAGTATGTAGGTGCGCATGCCACAGAGTGTAATCTCCCATAGTGCATAATGATATGGCTGGACTTTTATCTCAGTGCTCTTATGACCAGCCCCTCTCTGCCCACCCCCAGCCCCGTCTTGGTTTATATGTTGTGGGGCGAGGCAGCCTCCGTTGTACGGTTGCGTTGGAGTGTCTCTGTGTAAGCGTGTCAGTGTCAATAACCCACGGGTCCGTTTGCACTGCGGGGTTGTGATGCTGCCCCCATAGCAGGGCTCAGGTGACGCTCCCCACACAATTCCCACGGGTGCCGATGTGCGTTAGTGGCTGGAAAGATGCTATTTATTGATCTGTTCATGCAAGAGATTCTGGTCAGCGCCACAGCCCACGATCGTGCTCACACACTGATGCTTCATTAACATAGACAATGTTTAAGTGCCCAACTCAGCTTGGCCTTCGCGAGGAAGCCAGGCCTGGTATGGGGGTACCACACAGGTCCGGGGTGCAGTATTTGCTACAAATGAGTCCAAAGACCTCGGCTTTTGGCTCCAGCTACTCACCAAGCGTCTGCTGCGGGTTGGGTTCGGCCAGTTTTACAGCGCGGAGCCTACCGGGTGGTTTGGGCTAAGAGATAAGTAGACGTCAGGGAGGGAGACTAACTCAGCCAAAGTGCAGAGGAGTCTGGGAAATTGGAGTTGCTCGTGCAAGAGAGTTGAAGGTAAGTTGGAAGCGGAGCATTCTGGGAAGGTACAAGTTAGCAAGGCCAGGCCCCAGGGTTGGGTTCCTGGGTTGTGAGTTGTTGAACGCGAGGTTTCTAATGAGTGTTGTTGAGAATCGTGAATGTTTTATTGAAATGCTTCGGTGCTGGCAGAATGGGAAGGATGCTGGTGCAGCTGTTCACGTAAATAAAGTGCAGTGGTGGAGACAGAATGAGGGGAAAGGACAGATTCAGATCAATTAGTGTCATGGAGTAGAAAAGGAACAGTTTTGCTAAATTGCAAGTGAGCGCCAATTAACGTGCGAAGGATCCGGTGAGGCTCTGGGATTATGAGACTGTACTTCACGCTGTTGTCAGGGGACTGACCCCATTGATAGACTATTTCATTGCTGAGTGGACGTATAACTGTAGCAGTATGTATGTGGAAATCGCATGCCTGTTTGCTTCACGGATCGCTTTTTTAAATAAAGTTTGGTTGGCTCATTCCTAGTGGTTCTCTACGACCTAAATGTTCTGTGACCACCCTAGGGGCTCAAACTTGAAATCTAAGTTGGGTTTTATTGCATCTTTATCTTTAACAACTGCATATTAATTGGGACCGTTTCAACACGAAGGATACACAAGGTTACAAATCCGGGTGTGTTGCCACTGGGTGATGAAGATCTTGGCGCTGTGTCCTGGCCTGCAGACAGCACCTGGCACATTGCGGGCACTTCCAGGGCTCAGACACCCACTAGTACTTGAATTGACCCCCTCCCAAATATGGGGCTTCTCCCCTCCTCAGTGCCCATGCCTCACCCCCATTATCACCAGCGATGAGTGCCCAGAACTGAGCCCTACATCTCAAGCCACTTGGCTTTGGACTTTCTGGGTGGGACTCGGCCTCTTCCCAAGCTCCTGGTCCCTTTGTAGGGAACGTGACCATTATAGAGACTCTCCCCCAGACAGGCAGGGGACCCGCTCAGCTGTGAAACACACACGGAGTGAATGAGGCAAAGGAGGGAACCGATGCCACAGTGTCTGGGGAGCTGGTCGGGACACGGCTGCCCCCGTCTGGTTTGCACGGCTGCACCAGGAATCACTAGCCGTCAGCACCTTAGCTCTCACAGACCAAACCTTTTTGCAAATCCCAAGCGCGCTGAATACACCTCGGGCTGATGGATCAAACAGCTAGTGGAGAGCTTCGCTAAGTGATGGATTTGATAAGCTTTTTGCAGCCCAGACCTTCCAGCGGCTGGCCAGGCAGTGAAGAGCTCAGGGTTAGAGGGAGGGAAAAGTCCCTCTGTGGACAGACTGGCTGAAGCTGTCCCTTTAAACTCGTGACCGGGCTGGTGTGTGCAGCTGGCGCCGCTGATCTGCTCCCAGCGGTGTTTCCTTTCTTCCAGGAAAAAGCTGCAATTGCTGCGTGCGTGGCCATCGGGGAGGGCGCGCCAGGGCCTCTGCGCTGCCTCGCTAGAGAGGCGATGCCTCAGGTGAGGCGTGGGGTGGGGAATGGACGTCGGCAGCAAAGTCGCTGCGCCAGGTGGGCGGCTCACACTCAGCCGGCTTCCTAAGTGCTAGGAACTTTCGGAGACTCTCCGTGCCAGGCGGCACCATGGCTCACGTGCAGGTGCCGATTCCCCGTCTCTTCTGCCTTCCCTCCACCGGCTCCGTTCGCCGCCCGCGTCTCTCACCCTCTCTTCGCTCTCTTCCAGGTGGCCCTTCGGATCCGGCCGATCAGCATGGTGGAGCTGGAGGAAGGAGCGTCGCTCATAGCTCATAAAGTGGATGACCAGGTAGGGCAGGAGCATTCAGGGCGGGTGGGCGAGCGGGGGGCTTGCGGGCACCGTGTGTCGGGGACATCGCCCTGGCAGATCCACGTTCAAATCCTGCCTCAGGTCAGAGTAAGTGGCTGTGATTTCGGTGCATTTCGTCAAAGCCCCCAGTGTCCAGTCTAAAGAGAAATGAACCTAAAAGATGGTGTGGCTGGGGGGCTGCGGGTCAGGATTGAGGGGCATTGGCAGAGCTGGCCTAGCAAGGAGGAGCCTGCAAGCTAAGAAAGAGCTGCATTGGCAGAGCAGCCTACGGAGGAAGCTCGCGCTGCCCTTTCCCGCATTAGGTGTGAATGGAAGATACTTGGCAGTGTCTCTCTTGCTAAGGGTTGTGATGGGAGATGGGGATACAACAAGGAGCTCTTTCTCTCGCTGCCCTTTAAAACGCAAAGAGCAAGGTGTTTTCATGCCATTCCACTCGGTTTCCTTTGTTGCTAGTTTTCCATTGAATCACCTGCTTCCCAAGGTGCTAGGGAAGTCCAGGTAGAATTGTACCCCCTGGGCCCATGTGCCCACAAAGAGCGCTCCTGCTGGGCATCTGAATATGGCTGGGCTGCCCAGCACTCCAGCAGCGCCCCCCGGGACCCTGGCTTTAATGAGGGGTCATTCTGGCTTTCCTTTAAAATCCAAACCAGCCAGTAAAACCCGCTCCCTTGGGACTGCCCAAGAAGAAGCGTTTTTAAATGCACCCTGGGGACCCTCCCCCCGGACATGGCAAATTGCCTTGGAGCGCTACAATTCCTGCTCCCGGTTGTCAGCTGCAGCCTGTCTCAATTCCTGCCCGTGCTCTCCGCAGCTCGCCGAGCAGGAGCGTGGGTGGAAGGGCGGCAGCGTGGATGAGGCACTGGGCTGGGATTCTGGAGATGGGGGCCCGATTCCCCATCTGTGAAAGAGGGGCCGTTATCTTTCCTTGGGCGCACCGTTGTCTGGCTAGTGTGTGAGCTCTTCGGGGCCTGGCCTGTCTCTCACAGTGTGTTCGTGCCACGCCCAGCACCACAGGTGGTTGTTGTTTGGTGGTGGTGGTGGTGGGGGGGGGGGGTGTTCATGCCACATGGGAATGCAGGATGCAAACGATAAAGGGAAATGTCCCGTGATGGGTTCAGTGAGGATTCTTTCAATCCTGGCCGATCGCTCACCCTGATCAGTCACAATTCAGATCAGCCGCCCACCCTCAGAAGCTACCGGGTGCTGGCGTAGCCAAAACTAAACGCTGAAAGGGGGGGAAACAGAACCCAGCCCCAGAATCAATCCCTACCTTCAATGGGTGAGGGGAGTGGTGGGGAGCCAGATGAGAAAAGGTTAACCGCTGTGTCTTCCTTTCCCCCTTCTTGAGCCTTGCGTGACCTTAGGCGATAGCTCTGGGTGGCCCACCCGTTGCTATAGGAGACCAGGTGTTCTCTGGTTTGTTGTTGTAGATGGCGCGTGAGCCCCAGGCCTGCCCGCGCTGGTTTGTTAACGGAGGGTTGTTCATGGCACTGAAGCCGCTCTTTAGTGTAAGAAACCCTTGGAACAAACTCCCCGGATCTGGCCCTTGGCTGAGGGTCTGGGCCTGTCAACCTTTCCGATGTCCCCTGGCGCTGTCTGACCCTGGCTGCCTTCGGCTTCCCCTCGCCCCGTTCCATTATCGATCCAGCTCTAAGCACTGCAGCCGGGTTACCGCTCGCCAGCCCCACTGCGGAGTCACATCAGGAGGAAATTAAGCTGCGTTTATTAGCAGGATATTTTTACTCCCCTCGAGCAATTACGGGAAGAGCAGGCGGCCGTGAGCTCAGGGCTGTCTCTGCCATCTGTGTTTACCTGGGCTCAGCGTGGCATTAGGGGACTCTCCAGGCAGATGGTAACTGGCTGGGCTGGAAGCAGAGCTGCTTCTGGGCGACTGGCCCCAGGCTCCCCAGATGGGGAGCTGGGCAGATCAGGCCCCCTTCGAGGTGCCGCCGGATTGCGGGGCAGGGGGAGGGCTGTCTGGTAGAGCCAGGAGGGGACAATGGAAGTTCTGTTTCACAAAGGATTTGGGGATTTCGACGTCTGCCTTCGCTCTGTATCGGAGCAAAACCCCGAAAATCCCCAAAGCCTCGGTGAAGGGAAATTCCTCTGGGGGCAATTGAAACGTTTGGGTTTGTCAAAATAGCAGCGTTTTGTTTGGCTTTTGGCTTCACTTCTGTAACCCGTTTCTGAAGGAAAAGGTCTTTTCAGCGTGAAATGCTTTGTTCCAAAAAAGCTGCAATGGGACATTTCAGAACTCCCCACCCCCATCTGATGCAAAATGAAATTCCAGCAAAATCGACCTGATCTCCCATTGGCAGCTCTGGGGTCTGTGTGCGTTACCAGAGCCTGAGTGAGGGCCTGGCTGGTGCCCAGAGCATGGGGACAGGGAAGGGGCAGTTACACAGCTTGTGGGGTAGACCAGCAGGTTTTAGAGGTAATGCCCCAGGGAGATGCAGGGGCCGTCCCCACTCAGGCTCCCTGCAGACGTCACTGCATCAGTTACACCCTGGTCATGTTTTCACAAGGGCTAGACACTTCCTGGGGTCCTGCTGTAATCACCAGGCTCTGGCAGCCGGCGCCCTCGGCCTTACCCAGGCCCTGGGTGTCAGATAAGAATCGTGTGGAAGGCGGGTGCCTTGGGGCTGTGCTGAGAGGAGCGTGTTCCCTGTCACGTTCTCATGCCATCCCCAGGCCCATCTTCCCCTCTAGGATTCCTGCCTTTCTTTTCCCCTTCCTTCGTTCCCTTCTTTGCAGCAACGGGAGGTAGGAACGTCCCCAAGGCCTCTCCTCCCCCAGCTCCCAGGGCACGGCAGGATGGTTCCCTGTTGCACAAGCACTCCGGCTCTCACGTGTGGACTCCTCTGCACCGTCTGTTCACACACGCACGGCGCACCAGGCAGGACAGGGGTGGGGTCTGTCCTAGA
Organism: Platysternon megacephalum; assembly: GCA_003942145.1. NCBI lineage: Eukaryota > Metazoa > Chordata > Testudines > Platysternidae > Platysternon > Platysternon megacephalum. The sequence goes on from QXTE01000107.1 coordinate 2,780,038, forward strand.
CAGTCCCAGAGCTGGAGGACCGGCGATTGGCCAGGGCTGGAACAGCAGGGGCTGCTGCAAGTGAGAAAAGAGGTGACGTGACATGTTAGGGCCCTACATCCCGGGGTGTTGTGGGGGGGAGCCCAGGCCTGGGATAGGAGGGGGCTGCGGCAGTCTGGGATCGAGGTGCCAGCACAACCGAGTTCACTAGCGAGGAGGAAAAAGTGCCCCCCAATGACCTCCAAGGAGTGCCCGCCCCTGCTTCGCTGGGATGCCAAATCCACAGCCTCCCCTTCTGGGCCTCTTTGGCTGATTTCCTTCCCCTGGCAAAACCGAGAACCAAGTCCCGGCCAAGGGAAGCAGCCATCCTATGCCCGTGGCTCTGCCCGCGCCCTGCGGGGGATCAGGGTGGGGGGTGTTGGCCACTCCCGTGTGTGTGTGTGGGGAGGGGCTGGGAGGTCAGACGCAAGCCGCTTCTCTGGGTTGCCTTGGCTAGCATGTGCACCCTCCCCCGGGTGCACGGGGGCCGGCGTGCGCCCCGCTCCGGCCAGGGGACAATGCTATCTCAGACGGGCACTGGCATGGTTTAGCCGAGCACCTAGTCGCCGTGGCAACGACTGTGCGCAGGCCGAGGGGGGGGGGAGGGGGGGGGGATGCCGGGGCCTGGACAGGATCTCTCCTGATCCCAGCACCTGGGCACGGGGGCGTCCTTGCAGCCTGTCTGATCCTGCCCCCGCCGTCCCCAGGGTGTCAGGGATCTGTCCTGCCCAGCTCTGCCCTTGCTAGTTCCTGCTTGAGCCCGTTCTGTTGGGGAGCCAGCGTGCGGGGCCCTGTCGCTGCCCTGTGCTGGAGGGCAGGGGGCGGGCAGCAGGACTTCTTTCTGATCTTTGTATTTATAATGCAAACGTGGATTTTATCTAACAAAAACCAGTGCCCGCAGCCCTGGGAGACCCTACAATAACATGCCAGCATGTGTAGCCCTGCCCTTAGGAGAGACCCTACAATAACAACCCAGCATGTGTAGCCCTACCCTTAGGGGAGACCCCACCATAACAAACCCGCATGTGTAGCCCTGCCCTTACGGGAGACCCTACGATAACCAACCAGCATGTGTAGCCCGGCCCTTAGGGGAGACCCGACAACAACAAACGAGGTTGTGTAGCCCTGCCCTTACGGGAGACCCTACAATAATATGCCAGCATGTGTAGCCCTCCCCTTAGGGGACACCCTACGATAACAAACCAGCATGTGTAGCCCTGCCCTTAGGGGAGACCCTACGATAACAAGCCAGAGCGGGACACTACAGGAGCCCTAGAAGTACTTGCGATAGAAGGAATGCCGGGGGGTGGGGCGGGGGGAGTGATGTTAACCCATCTGGTGACCTGGCACCCCAGTACGTGGCTCTGGGGCGGGGGGATGCCCACAGCCGGGGGGGGGGGCACTCTGTTTCTCACCTAGGAGATGCTGGCCAGGCTGGAAGTAGGGCAGGTGGAGTGATGCCACCCCCACTCCCCCCGGGGTAGGGTTACACACAGACACCAGCCTGCCAGCCCGGCACTTGGTAAAGGTCAAAATCTGCATTGAAATGGGAGACGGGGAGAAGGCAGTGGGAGGGGGGGAGGGGGCAGTGCTGCGCTGGCTGTGTGCCCCCCCCCCTTCCGTATCCTCGTTGAGGGGAAGGGGCTGGAGGAAGTGTCCGTGGAGGGGCCGAGGACTGGTGGGGAGGGAGCAGCTATGGGCCGGGAGGTCTGGTAGCATGGCCAAGGGGGAGAGTCGGGCAGAGCACCCCCGGCCAGGGTGAACGGCTCCCCCCCCCCCCCCCCCCCCCCCCCCCCGGGGGCGGGGNGTTGCTGCCAGAGTGTGCGGGGAGCCCCGTGGGGCAGCGCTCCCTGCTTGTCCCCCCTGTGGAGGGCACCTTGCTGGCGCTGCCCGGGCCGGCTGCCCCACCCTCGGCCTGCACGGCACAGAGCCGCTTTTGTGTGTCGCCGGGCCGCAGAGGACTGCGATCAAAGGCCGGATCGGCGCAGGGGAGGACAGTTGGATTCTCTTGGCACCGCGCACAAAGCGCTCGTTAAGGGCCGGCCCTGGCCCCGGGAACAATGCCCCGATTCAGGAGGCACAACGGGAGAGCAGCCCGGCCCTCCTGTGCCGCTGTCCCGGCAGTACTGGCTCGCCCAGGCCTGGCAGCCGGCACAGGGCGCTCGGCCCTGTCCCTCAGCCTCCTGCATTTCCCACCGCTGTCCCCGCAGGAGTCAGTCTGGAGGGGACGGCGCTCGTGGGTGTCAGGCGGGGCAGCTCCGTCGGCCGGCTGATGCCAGCTGGAAATCTGGCCTGAAGCATTTTATCCTGGGTTGTACTGGTCACCCCACCCCACCCCAACCCCAGGCACATGTACTGTCTCCCCCCAGCTTGTGAGCTTGACGGGCCATCCCCCACACCTGAGAGGGGGACATCCTCGCAAGACCCCCGTATCTTCTGCTGCCATCTCTTGGTTGCCTTGGCAACGGCCTTAGCATGGATACAGCAAGCCCTTTGTAAGAATGAGCCGGGGCTCGTTAGTGCCTGGGACTCGCCGAACGTGCTGTATGTATGCGCTTGCTTTATGTGCAGAAGGTTGTTAACCTCTGGAACTTGCTGCAGCAGGATATGCTGGAAGCTGAGGGAGGCTCTAGTGGCTAGAGCACCGAACTGGGTTCTAATCCCATTTTGACCACCCGCCCGCTGGGTGACCCTGGGCACGTCACTGCATCTCTTTGTGCCTCAGATTCCATCTGTAAAATGGCCTGAAATATCGGCCTCCTTTGTAAGGTGCGTTGAGATCACCTGATGGCAAGCGCCGGAGAAGCGCGAGGGGTTGTGCATTTCTGTGACTAGCCCTGGCATATGCCAGGGTGCTGGTGAGGATGCTAGTGACAGCTTGAGGGCACCGTCAGATCAGCTGCTGGGGTTCCAGGGCCGTCCCCTGTGCAGCACTGCAGAGCTGGGGTGTTTTCTGGGGGCTTAGGGCTTCCTCTGAAACATCCTGCCCCAACACGGGGGAGCTCTGCCCTCTGCCTGGGATGGCGACGGGGTGGGATGCCAGGCTGGTGGTCCGTTGGCCAGGCCCCTTCCCTGCTGCACACATGTGCCTCGCCTGGCCGGGTTGGTGGCTGCTGATCAGATTACACTGAGCCCCGGCCAAGAGGCTCTGAGGACGGTTTTGTTCTCTCCTTGCTCTGAAACCCAACCTGAGCCTCGTTCCCACCCGTTCAAAGAGGAACCTGATGCCAGGCGGCAGCACGCCGAGCCAGGGGCTGTTTGGGCCGAACGCGGCAGCGCTGGGGGGTGCGGCTGCATTTCCAGGGGAACCGCCCCCCAGAGCTGGACCTGGGGCGATAGCCACTGGGCTCACCTGGCCCTTGGCCTCCAGCTTTTCCCGGCTGCCACTGGGGTGGTGCATGCAAACGAGTGGATTCCTGGAGCCATTGGGGATCCTACTCCAGGGGATCCCTGGATCCCCCCCATTCCCCTGCATTTCCTCCTTATTTCAGTGCTCTGGGCAATCTGCCTCGCTGGGCTCCCCACAACGGACCCAGGCACAGCCAGGCCCCCTAAGCCACCCCGTCCAGAGCCAGCCTCCGCCTTCCTGAAGAAGGGCTTATCTCCTCCCGTGGGGCCTCAGCAAACAGCCAGGTGCCTTGTGAATGGGGAGGGATGTCCCAGCAGCGAGTATGGGCCTGCCCTCTCCGCCGCAGCCCTGGGCCGTGCCCGAGAGCAGGAGCCGGGGGCAGCAGAGCTCACGGGAGGACAAAGGAGGATAAATGTTTCCCTGGCGGGGGCCTGGGGCTGGGTGGGTGAGGAACGCTGGGTAACGCACAGAGCCCGCAGCCCCTGGCACTCGCCTCTGGATTCTGTGTGGCTCGTGCTGGACCAGGGAGCCCAGCTCTGCCCCTTGCTGTTGCCCCTCAGTCCTGACCTCGCACCCCTCAGTCCTGACCCGCGGCCCCCCGCAATCCCCGCCCTTGTTCTCCCCTGCATGCTGCCATCTGGAAAGCGGAGCTGTTGCTCCGGGGCCCTGACTCGGTTCCACCACCCAGCTGTAGCGGTGTCTCACCAGCCGACACCTGAGACCCAGCTAATCTTTAAATAAAGGCCACTCCGGCAAACCTAATCTCCTAGCTCCCCTGAGAGAGCAGCAGTGACATTAGCCTGTGGGCCCAGTTCCCGGGTGACCCCCAGCTTTCAAAAGGGCCATTCGGGAGCAGGCTAGCGTTCCCTGGGGAGCGCGGCGACCGTCTCCTTCTGGATCTACCTTCTCCATTTGTCCCTGCCGGGGGGAGAGGCCAGAGCAGAGGTCGGTCCCTGCTAGACAATCCGTGCCCCGTACAAGCCTGCAGAGATCTCCCCGGAGTGCAGCTGAGCTCGTTTAGCGCCATCTAATTGCCAGCCAAGCCCCCAGGGGCCAGCCCGTCTCACATCTCTGAATCAGGTCAGTTATTAAAAGGCTGCAAACCTGAGCCCCCAGGGGAGGGTAGCAGCAAACAGAGACTGAGAGAGGGAAGGGCAGAAGCCATGCCAGGGCGGGGGCAAGACGGAGCCAGGAGCTGTACCAGGGTGGGGGGCACCATGGAGCTGGGAGTTGTGCTAAGGTGGGGGGTGTGATGGAGCCATGCCAGGGCAGGAGGCATGATGGAGCCGGGAGCCATGCCAGGGTGGGGGGCATGGCAGAGCTGGGAGCTGAACCAGGGCAGGGGGTGATGGAGCCATGCCAGGGCGGGGAGCATGACTGAGCCGGGAACCTAGCCAGCGCGGGAGGCCTGATGGAGCCGGCTGTCACGTGGCGCTCCTCTGATGTCAGCAGTGAAGCTGGCTGGGGAATGTTCAGCAGAACAGATCCCCCTCGGAAAACACCTTTTTGACTAAACCAATTTTTTTTTTTCAAACTCGTGTCTGTTTTGACCAAAAATTCATTTTGGAAAATGTGGGGGGAGAAGCTTTGACCAAAGCAACACGTCCTGCTTTGCCAGGGCTGGAACCAGAGGTTCCATGGTTTGTTTTCGAAAGGACGTTTCATTTAGAAAGTGACTGTGTTTTTTATATGTATAAACCAAATTTAACATTAAAACATGGCCACTATGGAAACAAACCGTTCGGACTGACCCCAAATTGGGGCAGCTCCACTTCCCAGGCCACACAGCTGCCAGCTGGCACCAAGGGGCTCCGTCCCCTGGCGTGTGGCCTCGGGGTGTCTCAGCCTCTTGGGTCAGGGACTCTCCAGGAGGTGCAATCCCGGAGTCGCATAGAGCTTCTTACCCACCGGAGAGCAGAATGGCCCCCTGCCCCAGCCAGCCCCTCTGGGAGTCGGTCTCGGCCCCGCCTGGTCAGTGGGGCAGGCCGGGGGCTGTCCTCAGAGACCCAGTGGAGGTTCATTTCGCTGCCATCCTGTTGTAGAAGGTGCATGACAGTCCAGCGCATGCCGCAGCCCAGGTGCCAGCCTCGCCATCCCTCGTCCCCCCTGACTGCTGCACCAGGACACGCGGCTTCCCAAGGAGAGTGGGGGTCGCAGCGTGTGGGGCAGGCAGGCCTGATCCCAGGGATGCCCAGGAAAGGAGGCTGGCACGTGGCCACGCCCTGCTGACCCCTGGCACCCGGTGTCCCGGCAGGTGGTGGTGCTCATGGACCCCATGGAAGACCCCGAGGACATCCTGCGAGCCAACCGCTCCCGCGAGAAATCCTACGTCTTCGACGTGGCCTTCGACTTCACGGCAACTCAGGTGAGGAGCTGGGCCCTGGGAATCCTGCCGGGCTCCAAACCCCCGAGTCTGCAGGATTGGGGGGGGCCTTGCTATCCCAGCATCCTCTGCCCCCGCCCTGTCCCCTCCCCATCTGCGCGACACAGCGGCCATGGCAGCAGGTGCTCAACGGCGGCCGGGCAGCGGGGCTGGGCCAGGCCAGGCCCTGGGTCTGGTTTCAGCAGCTCCATTTCATGCTAATTTCCACACTACCCTGACACTGGAGAGGCTGCCCCCATCGAATGCCCCCTGCTCCCTTCTGACAGCCAAGACAAGGGGGGGCAGGGAGAGCGTGGGGGGGTACCGTGCGTCCCCTCTCCTCCAATGCCCAGAGACCCGCCCTTCAGCAGGTTCCTGAGCCCCTCGTTGGCCCCGGGTGGCAGGGAAGGGGATTGGAACTCATCTAGTGGATGGAATCAGAGCTGCCCAGCTGTGTGTCAGCAGCCCTATACTGCTCCCCGTTAGCGGTGATTCTCCTGCACCTTGGGTGGCAGGAGCCAAGGCATGGGGCACTGGAGGGTCTGAGCTCTGTCTCCGCATGCTGGGTCTGTCGCAGCACACCGGGGGTGGCTGCATGCAGGTGGGTGAGTAGAGCAGGGGAAAGGTCAGTAAAAGCGGCTGGACAGCTGGGGAGGGGCCTGGGACCGGGGGGAGGCTGGATGGTACACGTGCACCCCACATTTTCAGTTAGGGAGGGGTTGGTCCAAGGTAATTGCCTTGGTGTTGTGGAGGGGGGAGGTGACAGGACACGAGGGGGGCAGGGGGGTGAATCCTGACACGTCTGTCTGCACCGCCTCCCTGCCCGGGGCCTGTCACCCCCGCGCTCTCTGGCTGCAGGAGATGGTCTATCGCGCCACCACCAAGGGCCTGATCGAAGGCGTCATCTCCGGGTACAACGCCACCGTCTTCGCCTACGGCCCCACCGGTAAGGGCCGCGCGGCGCTGGGAGCGCTCGCCCGCAGGGGCCGAGGCAGGGAGCCCAACGGGCCAGTCGCCACCCGCTCCCCTGGCCAGGATGGCGGCGTTTCAGCCTCGCCACCGGGGTGGCGGGCAGCAGCGTCTGGGAGGGACCCAGGGCCTGCGGGCCCCCAGCCCTGGCACTGCTAACGAGTCGGTTCAGAGCCACGAAAGGGAGGGGGCAGCATGAAGCAGGTGTCCACAGGGGATGCCTGCGAGCCACGGGTGGCTGGGTCCCTGTCCCCACCCCGCCCAGCACAGACCCACGGGGGATGCCCCGTCCCTGCCCCTGCCCCGCCCAGCACGGACCCACGGGGGACGCCCCGTCCCTGCCCCGCCCAGCACGGACCCACGGGGGACGCCCCGTCCCCTCCCCGCCCAGCACGGACCCACGGGGGACGCCCCGTCCCCTCCCCGCCCAGCACGGACCCACAGGGGATGCCCCGTCCCCTCCCCGCCCAGCACAGACCCACGGGGGACGCCCCGTCCCCTCCCCGCCCAGCACAGACCCACGGGGTCCCCTGCCCCACAGAGAGCCCAGACTGCCTTCCTGCCGCCCCCCAGGCTGCGGGAAGACGTACACCATGCTGGGCACAGACCACGAGCCCGGCATCTACGCACGCACCCTCCACGACCTGTTCAGAGCCATTGAAGAGACCAGCGACGACATGGAGTACGAGGTGTCCATGTCCTACCTCGAGGTAAGGCCCGAGTGTGTAAGGACAGGCAGGTTGTGTGTGTAGTGCTCATACAGGGTGTATCTGTTGTGTGTGTGTGTGTGTGTGTGGTGCTCATACAGGGTGTATTGTATAGTGTGTGTGTGTATGGATAGGCGGGTTGTGGGTGTATGGTGTGTGTGGCGCTCATACAGGGTGTGTTGTGTTGTGTGTGTGTGTATGGACAGGCGGAGTGTGTGTGTGGTGCTCATACACAGTGTCTGTATAGTGTGTGTGTGTGTTTGTGTATGGACAGGTGGGTTGTGTGTGTATGGTGTGTGTGGTGCTCAGACAGGTTGTGTCTGTATGTTGTGTGTGGTGCTCATACAGGGTGTATTGTGTAGTGTGTGTGTGTGTGTGTGTGTGGTGCTCATACACAGTGTCTGCGCACGCGTGCGTACACACAGGCGGGTGGGGTGTGTAATGTGCATTCGTGTGTATGATCTGGGAGGTGCCAGGGACTGCGGGGACTTGGCTTCCCCTTCCCCCAGCTCACGCGGAGCCCCCGGGGTCGCCCCGCCTCCCCTGCCCATCTCAGTCGCCCGGCTTTGTGGTCCAGCGGGCAGATAATCGCCGTGGTAACGCGCGGGGACTCCGCCGCCAGCGCGCTGCCTGCACGGGCTAGTACAATATTGACACTCGCAGCCAGGCTGCCGGGCAGGAACCACCCACAGAGACTCCCTGGGAGCCAGGCAACGGGGCCGGGGTGGCCGAGAGGATAAATATCCGGGAGCGGGGCCTGGGCAGGGACCGGGGGTGCGCCCAGCTCCCTCGTGCAGCCGGGACCCGGCCCAGTCCTGCCGCCGGCCTGGTCCAGAGGGGCAGGGCTGAGGGCAGCGTGCCAGCTCCTGGAGCCTCATGCCAGGGCTGCTACGGGGCAGGGTGGGGAGCAGACGCTGGGCCTGAGGGAGCTCACAGGTGCCAAGGAGCAGAGGACGCTCATGTCCCTGGTAGTGTGGGGGGTTGGGAGCCAGACCCGGGCCCTGGAGCCTCTAAGCCATCAGCCAGTGGTGCCCAGCGTGCCTGGGTGCAGACGCTGGTGGGCATGGGCGCTCACACGCAGCACTCGCCAGCTGCTATCAGGGTCCCGGCGAGACTCTGCCCAGAGTCAGGGCAGGAGCCCAACGGAAGGGGATTGGCCCTTCCCTGCATATCAGCCGCATTTCCCTGCTGCCGCCTGGCGCTCTGCCTGGCCCCCCGCAGGAGGGGGTGCCCTCGGCTTGGGGGAAGGTGAGGCCCCTCCTCGGCGTGTCCCACGCTAGCCCCATTGTGGGCCCCAGCGTGGCAGGGCTTGATCCCAAGCACCAGGCAGCCAGGGCTGACTGTGGAGGGTGCATTGGGCTCCCCGGTGATCGGCTGCAGCCCGGATGGGTGGGGTGGGGAGCCTGGCATGGGGAACCCCCAAGGTGGTGCCCCTGCAGCTGGCACGGGATGGCTCACCCCTGCCATGGCCAAAGGCATAGAGGGGGGGTTGTTTGGCTGCCGCTCTCCCTCCCCCGTGCCGACCCCCACCCGCTTGCGCCTTCCCGCCACGACTAGATCTACAACGAGATGATCCGGGACCTGCTCAACCCGTCGCTGGGCTTCCTGGAGCTGCGGGAGGACGCCAAGGGAGTGATCCAGGTGGCGGGGATCACAGAAGTCTCCACCATCAATGCCAAGGAGGTGAGCGTGGGGCACAGACCCTGGTACGACTTTCAGTCCTGCAGCTCCCCCCGCCCAGCACGAGCGTAGGAGCCTAGAGACTCGCCCCGTGCCTGGGTGCCGGGCCAGCGGAGCTGAGTCTGGAGTAGCCGTGGTTCGGCTGTTGGCCGTGGGCGCCCTGCCCAGAAGTCCCGTCCTCCGAGTCCTGCCAGTGCGCTGTCCCGGCGCGGCCCCACAGCCCTCCCCTCGCCTGGACGGCGCTGAAGTGACATCCTGCGAAGGGGGGACCCAGGGTCCCTGTTTGGGCGCCGGCGGGGCGTGTACTGGTCCGGCATGCTGGGCTGGGGGACGGAGGGGAACGCACGTCCAGGGACACAGGCTGTATGTGCTGCAGGGGTGCCCAGCGGCAACACGAGGCTGCCACGGGCAGCGGGGTGCTGGAGGGACTGGGTGGCAGAGCGCCCGGCCGTGTCCCGCTCTGCCCCTCTCTCAACCCGCCCACCGTCTCCCTCTCGCCCCCTTGCCGCCCCGCAGGTCATGCAGCTGCTGCTGAAGGGGAACAAGCAGCGGATGCAGGAGCCCACGGCCGCCAACCAGACGTCGTCGCGGTCCCACGCCGTGCTGCAGGTCACCGTCCGCCAGAAGAGCCGCATCAAGAACATCATGCAGGAGGTGCGGGTGGGGCGGCTCTTCATGATCGACCTGGCCGGCTCCGAGAGGGCGTCTCAGGTACGGGGAGGGGGCTCCGGGGGGAGCCCAGCGGTCGGTGCAGGAAGCACAGTTCCTCGCACCGTGGGTTCGAGGGGCAACAGGAGGGTGGGCGTAGAGATGTGGGGAGGCTCTCGGGTGGGGTGCTGCAGCACGTTTCGTGCTGGGAACGTGGCAGTTGCATGCTGCATTGAGGGGACGTGGTCTGGAGCCAGGATGGTGGGGTTCTAATCCCAGGGCCGCTGTGCGGCCGCGGTCGAGCCACGTCCCCTGGCTGCGTCTGTGAGCTGGGGCTTTGCCGATCTCAGCGAGGGGGTCACTGAGGTCAGGAGACAGGCTCTGACACGATCAGTCGCTGAAGGGAGGGTTCAGGGGCTCCCCCCCAATTGCCAGAGCCCCCCAAGTCTGCGGGGTGGGGCTGGCCCCTCCATGTCCTGAATGCAGAGAGAGGGAACGTGCGAAAGGCAGGACAGAGAACCCATCTCCTGCCCGGGAAGCTGGGCCTGCCAAATGCATCCCCCTTGGTCTAGGTCAGACGTCCCCCGTGTGGTGTGCTGTGCTGCTGGGGCACAGGCGAGCCAGGGCTGGAGTAGCAGGGGGCAGTGGGTCGGAACTGAGGGGCACCAGCACAGCTGGGTGATGGACCAGGAGTAGGTCAGGCTGACGGGCATGATAACACACGCGCTGCCTCCCCCTTGGTGTGCCAGCAACGGATACCTTCGGCCCCTAGATACCGCGGTGATTGGCGCTTCCAGGGGGCCGTGGGTCAGACTGTATGTTTGATGGGCGCCGGGGCTTTGGGGCTGGATCAGTCCTGGGGAGTAGGGCCCTCATGTGTCGTGGTCCCACGCGACTTCGTGTGCTGGGTTTGGCTGCTCCCCGGGGCTGCGTGGGGGACTGGAGTCCCTCGTTCCCGGATCCACTCTGCCCACGCAGTCCTGGTGCCAGGCAGAACAATGGACTTCGCCAGCTGGTGCTGCCCGGGTTTAGTCAAGCTCACAGCGCCCCCTAGTGCCCCAGGCTTGGGATGAGCCCTCTAGACCAATCCCCTTTTCCACACTCCATTTACTGGGCACAGCATGTATTTCAGGGGGGCTCTGGCAGTTTCCCGTAGGGGGGCAGGTCAGATGCCTGGACTCCTGGGCTGGTTCATGTTGTAACTTCGCCTGCGGCTTGTGGTAAGGTGGCACCTGCGGGGGCAGTGCCAGCACTGGGTTAGGAGAGGTTCTGTTACGGAAGTGCTGCCAGCACTGGGGTCTGCTAGAGGTGCTTGTGTGTATTGGTGTGTTGTTGTAGGGTCGTTCATGGGCACTGGGCTGTGCACACTGATTTGTTATTGTAGGGTTGTTTGTGTGTATGAGTTTGTTGTTGTAGGGTCGTTCATGGGCACTGGGCTGTGCACACTGATGTGTTATTGTAGGGTTGTTTGTGTGTATTAGTTTGTTGTTGTAGGGTCGTTCATGGGCACTGGTTTGTTATTGTAGGGTTTCTTGTTTGCCCTGGCTTCTTGTTGCTCAGAGCTGGGCTGTTGCCTTTGATTTTCTCTCTGTGACAAAGTGGGAATGTTTTGATGTGGTCTTTGAATACTGAGGGGGGAGTATTGACCGGGAAAGGCTGCAGGGGAGCTTGGCTGGGACTGCCTGCATTGGAGAAGGGAGGAGACCTGAGCATGTAACATGAGAACCCAGGAGGGGGGTTGGAGGCCAGGTAACACCTTTGACCGGGAACCTGGACAAAGGACACAAAGGTGGGGGAGGAGTCGGGGGGGAAGGACCGAAGGGAGTCACCTGGAGGGAGTTTCAGTTTTGGAGCTGGCTGGAAAATGGAGAGGGGTGGCCTGACAGGGCTTGGGCTTCCCAGCGGGGCTGTGGCCTCCCTGGGGTCCCCAGATGGACCTAACTAAAGTGGGTCCTGTTGTCTGTACCGGCAAGACCTGTTTTGGACTGTGTTCCTGTCGTCTCAATAAACCTTCTGTTTTACTGGCTGGCTGAGAGTCATGGCGAATCACAGGAAGCCGGGGGTGCAGGGCCCTGACTCCCCCACGCTCGGTGACACTCTCCTTTAAAAAGAAAAAGGGCATTTAAGCAGGGAGGGGCAGGGGGATGTTTCCAAACAGCCGAACGCCCCTAGTCACGAGCGCTTTGCCAGTGGAGGATGGGGCCCTTGGCCATGCTGCGCCATGCCCTGCAGGGGGTGCTGGCGGGAGCTCTTGTGTGGGCAGCACGGTAGGTACAGAACCCGCGCCCTGCGCCGCGCCTTCCCCGATGCCTGCGCAGCCCCCGTCGCTCTGCCGGGCGTTGTCATGGCCAAGCCGACTCTTCCGTGTGCTGCTAGGCGCCTGCGAGCCGGGGTGTAATCCGGGCTCGGCCATGTACAAAGCCCCGCGTGCCCCTCCCCCAGGGCTGGCATTGTGCCGCCGGCCCGAATCCCCGTCTCACGCCCTCGCCCTGCCCCCACAGACCCAGAACCGCGGGCAGAGGATGAAGGAAGGAGCCCACATCAACCGCTCGCTGCTGGCGCTGGGGAACTGCATCAACGCCCTGAGCGACAAGGGGGCCCCCAAGTACATCAACTACCGCGACAGCAAGCTCACCCGCCTCCTGAAGGTACAGCGGGACTAGCGCCCGCCGGACCCTGGGCCAGGGCAGCCCCTTGGAGGGGAGGGGACCCGGGGCTGGAGCATCCCAGCGTGAGTCACACGGCACCAGCTCACCCTGGCCCACGTCAGCCAGGGTGCAGTGCATGCTGGGAGGTCGGGACCACCGATGCGTGGCCAAGGGGCCAACACAGCGCGGGCCCAGAGCACCAGGCTGGGGGTGGGCAGACGGGCCTGGGCCCGGCTCGTTCCAGGGCAGGGGGCTGGGGATAGGGCTGCAGCCTCCGGCCCCGGCGAACACCCAGCCCCACCATCCTCTGTCGCCAGGACTCCCTCGGGGGCAACAGCCGCACGGTCATGATCGCGCACATCAGCCCGGCCAGCAGCGCCTTCGAGGAGTCCCGCAGCACCCTCACCTACGCCGACCGCGCCAAGAGCATCAAAACCACGGTACAGCTGGGACCTGGCCCCCCACCCGGCACCCCGCCCGCCCTTCCCCCCACCCGGCGCCCCACCCTCCATCCCCTCACCCGGCGCCCCACCCGCCCTTCCCCTCACCCGGCGCCCCGCCCGCCCTTCCCCTCACCCGGCACCCCACCTGCCCTTCACTTCACCCGGCGCCCCGCCTGCCCTTCCCCCCACCCGGCGCCCCGCCCTCCATCCCCTCACCCGGCACCCCATGCTCCGTCCTTTCACTCAGCGTCCCGTCCCAGGGCACCTGGTGCCCTGCCCTCCCTCCCCCCACCCAGCACCCCAGCCTGGGCACTCTGTGCCCCAATTCTCCCCCACACCCAGCATCCTGATCCTCCCCCTCACCTGGGCACACAGCACCCCGCCCTCCTGCCTTCTAGGAGAGACCCCTCGTCCCTTTTCCCCAGGAGCAGTCAGGGTGTGGTGCTGGCGGGGGTCACCTCCCCGACGCGCTGACCCTTCGCCCCCCATCTCCGCAGGTGAAGCGGAACCTGCTCAACGTCTCGTACCACATTGCCCAGTACACCAGCATCATCGCCGACCTCCGCGGCGAGATCCAGCGCCTCAAGTACAAGATCGACGCGCAGGGGCCGCGCCCGGCCCGGGGCGACATCCGCCACATCCAAGGTAAGGCCCGCGGGCCGGCCCTCCCCGCTGCCAGGCCAGCTGCCGCTCATGGGGCACGGGCTGCGCCTGCCCCGATCGCACTGCCCTCTCCGTGCCACACCGAGCTGGCACCACTCCCTGCTGCTACCAGAGCCAGGTGCTGGGCTCCCAGCTGCGCCCCCTCCCCGGCGGAGGGCACCTGGGCGGCTGCGCCCCCTCCCCGGCGGAGGCACCTGGGCGGCCGCGCCCCCTCCCCGGCGGAGGGCACCTGGGCGGCCGCGCCCCCACCCCAGCAGAGGGTGTCACGGAGTGAGGGGGAGTCCGGGCCCTGCACCCCCAGCTTCCTGTGATTCACCAGGACTCTCAGCCAGCCAGTAAAACAGAAGGTTTATTGAGACAACAGCAACACAGTCCAAAACAGGGCTTGCCAGTACAGACAACAGGATCCCCTTTAGTTAGGTCGATCTGGGGGGCCCAGGGAGGCCCCAGGCCCGTGGGGAAGCCTCGTCAGGCCACCCCTCTCCATTTCCAGTCAGCTTCCAAAACTGAAAACCTCCTTCCAGGCGTCTCCTGTCTCCCTTCCCCCCGGCTCCTCCCCGAGCCTTTGTCCTTTGTCCAGATTCCCAGTCAAAGGTGTTACCTGGCCTCCAACCCCCCTCCTGGGTTCTCATGTTACATGCTCAGGTATCCTTCCTTCCCCGATGCAGGTAGTCCCAGCCCAGCTCCCCTGCAACCTTCCCCCTCAGTATTCAAAGAACACAACAAAACATTCCCACTTTGTCACAGAGGGCACCTGGGCGGCCGCGCCCCCACCCCGGCGGAGGGCACCTGGGCGGCCGTGCCCCCCCCCCCCCGGCAGAGGGGGGTTCTGATGACACAGGAGGGATCCCTGCATGCCCCCATGGGTGCGATGCCCTGGGGACGGCGGCTGCTCTGTACGTGCCATATCCGGCAGGAGGCGCCCCCGAGGTGACCAAACCCACCCCTCGTGTGTTACAGCCGAGGTGCAGCTCCACAGCTCCCTCTGCGACCGGCAGGAGATGGACCAGCTGCGGGAACAGCTGATCGGCGCCTTCCAGGAGCAGATGGACGTGCGGCGCCAGCTGATGGAGCTGGAGAACAGCTACATGGAGATCCAGATCGAGAGCACCCGGCACCTGCTGACCATTGCAGAGTAAGCACGGCCCAGCCCGCCCCCCAGAGAGCCGGGGTGTCACTGGGGCTCCAGGAAACCTCCCCCCTCCCTGTATAATATAACTGGCCTGGCGGGCTGGGCGTATTGGGGAGATTGTCCTGGCTGAGCAGCCGGCCGGGGCTGGTCAGTATAGCCAGGTAATGCCCAGCCAGGTTTACTGCCCTCTGCCAGCGGCTGACGCTCGCGCTCTCCCCTGGCGGCTCCAGCTGGGACCAGGAGAAGAGGCGCCGCGCCCAGAAGTGCAGGGAGGAGCTGAGGAAAGACGAGAGCGAGAAGGATTCGGACACCGGGGACGAGCAGCCGGACGCGCCGGAGCCGCAGGACGTGATCTCGGCCAGGGAGAACATCGCCGCCCTCATGGGGGAGCAGAAGAAGCTGCGCAAGCAAAAGGTTCCTGGGGCGGGGGAGAGCTCGGGGGGAGGTGCTGTGGGACTGGGCTTTGGGGCCCGATGGGGGGGGGGGGGGGAATTAGTTTGGGGGGTCTCNTTGGTGGGTCTCAGCCCAGTGCTGGGTGCCCCCACACACAGCCCGCCCCCGCCCCACCGCTCGATTGGCATCAGCTGTTGTGACTGCCAGATTCTGGTCAGAATTGGTCCGGGCTGGGATAGCCAGGGGCTGCAGGTTGGGATTGAGAGGCACCAGCAAAGCTGTAGGCAGGGGGGAGCCCAGGGCTGGGAAAGTAGGGGGCAGTGGGTTGGGATTGAGGGGCACCAGCAGAGCTGTGGGGGCTGCAGCGGGTCAGGATTGAGGGGCACTAGTAGAGATGGGTGTGGGGCGTCCAGGGCTGGGCTGGCAGGGGGCTGTGGGTCGGGAGGGAGGGGCACCAGCAGAGCTGCGGGGAGGGGGGCCCGGGGCGGGGTGGGGGGGGGGGCCCAGTCCGGGGCTAGCAGGGGCGGCGGTGGGTCGGGATTGAGGGGCACCGGCAGAGGTGCGGGGAGCCCAGGGCTGGGATACCAGGGGGCTGTGGGTTGGGACTGAGGGGCACCAGCAGAGATGGGTGTGGGGCGTCCAGGGCTGGGCTGGCAGGGGGCTGTGGGTCGGGAGTGAGGGGCACCAGCAGAGCTGCGGGGAGGGGAGCCCAGGGCTGGGATAACAGGGGAAGTGGGTTGGGATTATGGGGCACTGGCAGAGCTGTGGGGAGGAGCCCAGGGCTGGGCTAGCAGGGGGCTGCGGTGGGTCGGGATTGAGGGGCACCGGCAGAGGTGCGGGGAGCCCAGGGCTGGGATACCAGGGGGCTGTGGGTTGGGACCGAGGGGCACCAGCAGAGCTGGGTGTGGGGTGCCCAGGGCTGGGAAAGCCGGGGTCCATCTGGCCAGGGGTCCAGTCCATTCCATTGTGACCCCTTGGGAAGGGCAGGCCCGTGACGCGGGGCCCTGGGCTGCTCTGCACCCGCAGGCGGAGCTGGAGAAGCGGTTCAAGGAGATCCGCCAGCGGGGGCGGCGGCTGGAGGAGGTCCTGCCGCGGCGCATCAGCTCGGAGGAGCAGCGCGAGGTGCTGAGCCTGCTCTGCAAGGTGCACGAGCTGGAGCTGGAGAACACGGAGATGCAGTCCAGCGCCCTGCTCAAGGACAACGTCATCCGCCACAAGAACGACGTGGTGCGGCGCTTCGAGCAGCACCGCAGCCTCTGCGACCGCATCATCCAGCAGCAGAGGCAGATCATCCACGGTGCGGGACCGCCCCCCCCCCCCCCCCCCCCCGGGCTGGGGGATCCTGGGAGGGACCGGGGGGGCTCTGCGGGGCCCTGGCGCGCCTGCTGCAGCCGGTGCTGTGGGGTCGCATCGCAACGCGACGCTGTCGTGACGTGCTGAGGCCGTCCCAGCAGCGTGAGCCCGCGTCGCAATGGGCGGCTGCGTGTCATGACGTGGCGAGGCTGCGTTGCCATGCAACGGGGCTATGTCGTGATGATGTCATGTCGCGACGTGATCGTGTCATCTCGAGCGCCCTCGTCTCCTCCTGGCCTGGCCTGAGCCCCTTCCCCCCCCCCCCCCCCCCCCCCCCCCCGGCTCGCCTGTGGCCCAGGGACCCGGGTGTCAGGATTAATGCAGGGCTGGGGGCCCTGTGTAGGTCTGGGGGGTGCTCCCCTAAGTCTGTGACCCCCCCCCCTTCCGTCTACTCCTCTCCCTGGCAGAATATCACCTCTCGGTCCCGCACCACCTGGAGGAGCTGTATGAGATCTACCTGCGGGAGCTGGAGGAGGGCAGCCTGGACCGGGTCGCCAGCCTGGACCGTGTGGCCGCCAAAGCCCTGAAGGTACCTGTGGGGGGCGCTGGTCCCTCCCTCTCGGCTCACACCCCGTGGGGTCAGGACATCGCCCCGCTCTCACGGAGAGTGGGGGAGTCAGGGCCCTGCACCCCTCTTCCTGGGATTCACCGTGACTCTCAGCCAGCCAGTAAAATGGAAGGTTTATTAGATGACAGGAACACAGTCCCAAGCAGAGCTTGTAGGTACAACCAGAACCCCTCAATCAAGTCCTTCTGCGGGGGGGTTAGGGAACTTAGCCCCCAGCTTGGGGTTCCCTGTGTTTCACCACCCAGCCCCAAACTGAAACTAGAAACTTCCCCAGCAGCTCTCTCCCCCCTCCCCCTGCTCCTCCTCTCCTTTGTTCAGTCTCCCAGCCAAAGGTGTCACTTCTCCCACCCCCTTCCTGGCTCAGGTTACAGCTCAGGTAGCTTCCTTCCCATCCCCAATGTAACTCCCTGCAACATTCCCAGGTCAATCCGCCCTGCTCCCTGCTCCGTCACATCCTCCCCTTGGAAACAGAGCGGGTCCCTGGGTGCTCTCTGGGCCCTCACGTACCCTGGCCCAGGAGGGGGTGACCAGCTGCAACCCGGGCAAAGTGAGTGCTGCTTCCAGTCCCCAGATGTGCAGCACACACAGTGGGGAGCTGGGGGGGGGGGGGCAATCAGAGAGCAAGGTAATTTGCCAGGGGAGGGGGTTGGAGGTCTCAGTATGGAGGGGTTCCCTCTAGCCCCAAAGGGCCAATCCACCAGTGAGTGAAGGGCAGAGAAGCTGCAGCCGGCAGGCTGTGTCCTGCGCCGCCCCCCAGGGGACCCCTAATCCGCAGGGCGGCTGGGCTGGGTGTAACAGCAGCTGATTTCCCCGCAGGACACGTCTCTGCCCAAGATCCCCCAGCTCCCGGCTGCAGAGAGCGCCCTGGACTCCGACCAGGAGAGCGTGAGGACGCTGGGCTCAGAGCACCACGCCCGCAGGCACGCCCTGCCGCCCCTCGTGCGGGACGCAGAGAGGTAGGGCCTCGCCTGGGGGCAGGAGGGGCCCAGGGAGAGTCCAGCACACGTGGGTGTCTGTGTTTAGGACCCAGCCCCGGGCTCTGGCTGACCGTGATCCTGGGGGAGGCGTTAGTGGGACGAGCGGCTGGATGCAGCAGGTGGGCAGAGAGGAGGCTGCCGGGCTCAGCTAGGCCCAAAGAGGAAGAGCCGGGGGGGGGTTAAGAGGCCACGTTCAGAGCAAAGGGAACCTCCTCGCTGCCCCTTCAGCCACAGCCCTCCCCTGATGTGTGGGGCTGGGAGGAGAAATGGACACAGTCAGCGATGTTTTTGTCCTGTTCCCCCGAGCGCAGGAGGAACAAACAGCAGCAGGCAGCTTCCTAGCTCAGAAAGCCCCACGGCCACCCCTCCTGCCACTCTGTGCCCAAGCAGCTCTGTCTCTGCGTCCCACCGTGTCACGCCACTGCTTCTCCTGGCGTCCTGCTGCAACATCCGGGCTGCAACCCACAGCCTAGTCCCGCGTTTGCAGCTAGGGAAATGTCTGTCCCTGCGGCTCGGCTCTGCCCTGCCACGCGGCAGCTCCAGTTTGCTGCTGCCTTTGCTAGATACACGGGCCTGACTGCCCCTCCTTGAGCCTGCACTGGGGCAGCCGGCAGAGCCGTTGGCTTTCCTGTGGCCTGGGCTGGGCTTTGGCTCCAAGACTCCACGGGCGGGAGCCATTAGCCGCTTTCAGCACAGCATCCCGTGCATGTGAATTCACACCGTCTCTCTGCTCTGGGTGTGACGGGCGTCTGTCCCTCTCCGGCAGCGACCCGGCCCAGGTGTTCAGAACCAGCCCTCGGGTGCGGCAGATGAAGAGTTCGGCTGTGCTGACCCCGCCCCCGATCCACGTGAACGGCATGGTGACCCAAGAGGTGCGTGGGGCAGCGTGGGAAAGGCCCCGGTGTGGGA
This sequence comes from Platysternon megacephalum, assembly GCA_003942145.1. Taxonomy (NCBI): domain Eukaryota; kingdom Metazoa; phylum Chordata; order Testudines; family Platysternidae; genus Platysternon; species Platysternon megacephalum. The sequence goes on from QXTE01000107.1 coordinate 2,798,857, forward strand.
GGTGCTGGGACCGGACGCGCCTCTGTGAAAGGCAGCGTTGACTAGTAGCTGGAGCGCTGCACAGAGCCAGGAGTCCTGGGGCTACTCCCGGCTCCGCCACTGGCCTCCTGGGTGACCTTGGGCAAGTCACTGTGCCTCGGTTTCCACCTTGTCAGCCTGGCCTCTTCAGCCCAGGAGCTCTTTGGGGCAGGAGCTGTTCCTCACTGTCTGTGCAGCGCCCGCCCCCCGGGGCTCTGAGCTCGACGGCGGTTACCGAGTGTGGGTGATTCAGAACCGAAAAATCCAATGGAAACGGCCAGATGCCGCTCACGCTGCCTGGCGTCAGGCTGGGGTTGCTCTGGGTTTACCCTGGGCAGGGCTGGGCTCTGGGCTTTTTGCCGCCTTTCTGCCCTGCCCTCGCCGGTCCTATCCCAGCCTGACCGGGCAGGCAGCGAGTGCAGAGCAGCGCCCTTTGCTAGCAGGTATTTCTGCCACAGGCAGCGGCCAGACGCGCTCACCTCCCGTCTCTCCCCCAGTACCTGCACCGGGGGAGCCTGGCCAGCCTGGAGAGCCACCCCAACTCCTCCCCGGACAGCAGCGAGAACTGCTCGGACGTCGCCCTGATGCACAGAGGTGAGGAGCTCTCGGCGCGGGGTGGGGCCCGGTTGCGTCGTCACCTCCTCTCTGGGGAAGGGAAGGCACAGACGGTGCCAGGACGGTGGCAAATGGCTCCCGCCACCCACGCTGGGGCCTCTTCGAGCCCCCCGAGCCCTAAGGGTCAGGGGCTTCTGGGTAACGTGGGGGTGGGGGGTCGTGTCCTGCACGCTGCCCCCATCTGGGATGCTCTTAGGTTCGGTTTGGGGCCATCCCATTCCCAAGGCCCCCAGACTGTGGGGAGATAGGGGGCTGGGCAGGGAGGGCCAGGCACACCAGCTGCAGTGTCTGGCCCAGGCCCTAGCAATGGGCCATCCCCCACCCCACCCCCGCCCGTCTGATCACAGCCACGGAGCCAACGCAGGGTCCAGGGTAGCCGGTGCTCGCCCCATCCCCCCTGTGACGGGTTGGATCACAGAACCCCCCTTGGGAGCTGCCACCTGCTGTGCCAAGACTACCTCTGCTCCTGCTTCTCCTGCCAGCTCGGGACCCCAGCACCCTGTCCTGCTGAGCCAGACACGCCCGTCTGCTCCAGCACAGACCCAGGGTCTGAATTACCTGCCCCAAAGCTGCAGACTTAACTGAAAGCACCTTACAGAAGTGTTCTTGTCTTTAGCACTCAGATGCCCAACTCCCAATGGGGTCCAAACCCCAAATAAATCCATACAGGGTAAACTCATGAATTGTTCGCCCTCTATAACACTGATAGAGAGATTTGCAGAGCTGTTTGTCCCCCCAGGTATTAATACATACTCTGGGTTAATTAATAAGTAAAAAGTGATTTTATTAAGTACAGAAAGTAGGATTTAAGTGGTTCCAAGTAGTGACAGACAGAACAAAGTGAATGACCAAGTAAAATAAAATAAAACACACAAATCTAAGTCTAATACAGTAATAAAACTGAATACAGATAAAATCTCACCCTCAGAGATGTTTCAGTAAGTTTCTTTCACAGACTGGACGCCTTCCTAGTCTGGGCACAATCCTTTCCCCTGGTACAGCCCTTGTTCCAGCTCAGGTGGTAGCTGGGGGATTCCTCATGATGGCTCCACCTTTGTTCTGTTCCACCCACTTATATATCTTTTGCATAAGGCGGGAATCCTTTGTCCCTCTGGGTCCGTCCCCCCCCCCCCCCACTGGAAAAGCACCAGGTTAAAGATGGATTCCAGTTCAGGTGACATGATCACATGTCACTGCAAGACCCCAAGCCTTCATTCCTCCCAGCCTGACTCACAGGAAGGCCGGCCTGCAAACAGAGCCATCCACAGTCAATTGTCCTGGTTGATCGCAGCCATCAAGATTCCAAACCACCATTAATGGCCCACACTTGGCATAATTACAATAGGCCCTCGGAGTTATATTTCATATTTCTAGTTTCAGATACGAGAGTGACACATTTATACAAATAGGATGACCACACTCAGTAGATTATAAGCTTTGTAATGATACCTTACAAGAGACCTTTTGCATGAAGCATATTCCAGTTGCATTATATTCACTCATTAGCATATTTTTATCAAATCATATAGAGTGCAACGTCACCCCCCCCCCCCCCAAAAAAAAATGCTGCAGCAGTTCACAGAGCCCTGGGGGGACGGATCTCTTCCCTGATGTGGGCTCTCTGCCCTCCGGGTGTTAGGGGCACCGCAGGCACAGTGAAGATGAGGCTGAGGGTACAATGCTTCCAGTTTGCAGATCCCGGTGGGGAAGGAGGGGGGGGGGTTCAGGGAGGGGCCCAACCCCCCCCCCCCGATCTGGACCATGCGATGGGGGGGCCCCTCGCTCTCTCACGCCGGCGCCCGCTCTTTGCAGAGCGCAGGGAGATCCTGAGCAGCACCAAGAGCATTGCGGTGAAGGCTGCCCGGCGCCGCTCCCGGGTGCTGGAGTCCGACCGGCTGCACCTGCTGCAGCCCATGAAGGAGCGGAGCAGCCTGTCGCTACACTCCCTGAGCGAGAGCGAAGACCCCCTCTCCCCGGAGACCCCCGCCTCCCGCCGCCCGCCCGGCCCCGGCCTGCAGCATGCCGCCAGCGAGGACAACCTGTCCAGCAGCACCGGGGAGCCAGCCTCGCGGGCCGCGGGCCCCCCCCCCAGCCACTCCCCCGGGCCCTGGCTCCGGGGGCACAAGAAGGGCGGCAAGAAGCTGGGGAAGAGGGAGGAGTCGCTGGACGGCAGAAGGCGGAAGCGACGGTCTAGGTCCTTCGAGGTCACCGGCCACGGGGTACGTGCAGTCCCCACCCAGCCGATCCCCTAGGAGCTGCTCCCGCAGAGCCCCTCTGGGGCCAGCCCCCCAGCCCCCGCGCTAGCAGAGCGGGTCTGCGTGGACTCCCGGGGGAGGGTTTGGGGGTGGGGACAGGTGCCAGGCAGGCAGGCAGGGATGAGCCTGTGGCTTACCCACAATGCACTGCATGCTGGGCTCCCTTTGGCGTGTGTGGGTGTAGGGCGGGGAGTTGTAACCCTGGATCCGAGGTTCAGGGTTTGGGATCCAGGTCCCAGGGCTCCGGCAAGTCACCGAGCTGCCCCCTGGGCTGAGCTTTGCCCCCGAGCCGCTGTGACCGTTTCTCCCCCTCCCCCTCCCCGCAGCTCTCGGGACCGAAGCCCAACGTAACCCGGTGCCGCCCCCTCGAGAGCAACTCCGAGCACAGGATGCCGGCGGGGGGGCCACCGGCGCCGCACCCCCGGGCGCCTGGCAGAGCCAAAGGGAGGCTCCCGCAGAGCCACCATGGAGGTGGGTGAGCCTGGGGCTGGCTGGAGCCAGGGTGCCCGGCCACGCTGGCCCTGTGCCGGGCAGAGCGTGCCCAGGCCATCGCGGTCACTCCTGCCAGGGCATCCCCCTCCAGCCCCCGGGCAGCACACGGGACCCTGGCTTGCTGGAACTGGGCCCGAGCGGCCCCCTCAGCCCCTCTCTCTGCTCACACACCGGGCACTGCCCAGCCCACAGCAGGGCCAGCCGCTCCCCCGCTGCCCTCCCAGCGTCCCTCTGCCCCACCTCGGGGGGCAGCCTCCAGCTCCTTCTGCTGGCCACGCTGTGTCCACTGACGCCGCCCCCAGACTCGGTGCCCCCCGGCGGGCGGGCGGTGAAAGCCCCAGTCCTGCCTGTCCAATCCCTCCCCCGGGCCAGTTCTCTGCTCCTCCCGCAACGAGCCCTGTGGCGCTGGAAGGAGAGAACGGAAGCCAGGGACCCTTGGCACAGCAGGGCTGGGGGCAGCACCCAAGCGCCCGGTTCCCCAGGGCCCCTTCCCTGCCGCCTTCCAGGCCCTGCTGTGTCTCCCCAGCCCAGCACAGCCCTTTACATAGGAGCTGGTTTTTCCCAGCATGCCTTGCTGGCCCTTTCTGTTTGGCTGCTACCGCCCTTGTGGCCACTTTGCCCGTCGCGTGTCCCCCTGTCCCGTGCTGAGGGCGCGGCCCACGGCGGGGAGCTGCTGTGGGACCCGGATCGGGGCCGGGCTCCGCTTTGCAAACCTCTTCTGTTTGTTTCCCTCTCCCCCAGGTCCGGGGGACCCGGCGTCTCTCCCGCTCCCCCTCCCTCATCCCGGCAGCTTGAAGAAAGGCCCCCAGCCCAGCCAGCGCCCCCGCCTGAGCTACATCACGCTGAACGGCGCCAACGCTTACGCCAAGGAGGGCAGGAGCCGGCGCTATTGACGGGCTGAGAGCAGACAGACTGGGAGGGCCCAGCCCTCGGGGCCGGGGTTTGGGAAGCCTGGGCCTGGCAGGACTGTCCTGGAGGCTCAATGTGCCCAGCTGCTGCAGGGACTGGTGGGGCGAGCAGGGCGCGGGGAGGGGGCTCCTCCGGGCAGAGCCGGCAGCAGGAAAGGGGTTTACCAACATAGTTCTCATGGACGGATGATTCTCTCCCTCCTCCCGGCTGCCCCGCAGCCGTCCGGACACGTTCTCTCTACCCCTCCATCCAGCCGTCCCTGCCCGGGAAGCGCTCAGACCGCCGCGTCCCCCTTGCAGAGGCTTACGGGGAGCTCCCGCTGAAGAGTCGCTCGGCTGGTGGCCAGCCGCCTGTTCCCAGCAGGTCGCTCTGTTCACAGCCCCACGCCCCAGCTGCCGTGGGGCAGGTGGGGGCAATGGCGCACCGGGCATCCCGCTGACGCCGTGTGGACGGACGCCCAGCACCCCGCGGTTTGCTGCCCTGGTGCCTTTCCTCCGGACTGCTGGCCTCGCCCACCCCTCCCAGTGGCCTCCGGGCGTGGGCTGGGCTCAGGGTGCCACACTCCCTATGCACCCCAGAGCGTCCTGTGACCGCTGCCACCCATGTGCACCTGCCTGCTACCACCCCGTGCCGGCTGCGCTCCGCCCAGGGCTCTGCCCCCGCGGGTGCCCCGCCCGGCCGGTCAATGCTGCAGCTCCCTGAGGCCGCGGGGACTGGTGCCCTGCCTGCACCACCAGCCTCGGGCTTCCAGCCCCCCATGTCACCCCCTTGCTCCCCAGGGGCTGCAGATCCCAGTCCCTGGAGGGTCTCGCAGTGCTCAGCAGCACCCCCTGCTGGCAGAATAACAGCAGGACTGGCCTGCTGCAAAGGGAGCGTGGCTGGAAAGCTGGTGGCCATGAATCCGGCTGGGGGGCACCCCCGGCCCTCCCTTATTGAACCCCCGTTGCGTGTGCACCGTCAGTGGGGAGTTCAGGGGCCCCCGGCTCGGCTCCCCCGGGGCCAGCTGTGACTGAGGATTGTCTGCGAGTGTCTTGGGGGGAGGGTGGTCTCCTGCCCTCCCAGCTCCTGGGGTGAATGGAGGCAGGGAGGGGATCTCCCTGGCGTGGCCAGCAGGCAGGAGGTGTGTGGACCCTGGTGCTGGCTCGGTTACGCTGTAAATAAATCGTGTTGCCAAACTCCACCTGGCCGGGGCCCAATCCTGCCCTAGCCCGGCCAACGGGACCTGCAGCGCTCAGGATCAGGCCCTTGTGTTGCAGCTAGGGTGGCGCTGGATTCCAGCCAGGCCTGGGAGCCCTGCAGCAACAGGGGCTTGGGGCAGGGGGACTCACTGCTGGGCCCAATCCAGGGGCTCTGAGCGCCTGGCCCATTGGCTGTGGGGCTGCTGGGGCCGCCCTGGTCTCTGTGGGTATGTCCAGGGACTCTGATCCTGGGGTTTTTACCTGGCAACGTTGTTTTTTATTCCTCTTGTTAAGGCTAAATTAAAAGTGATTTGTTGAGATTCTACGGCCCGGTTCCGTTGTGCTTCTGCAGCATTCGGTTGCTGGTTTTCCTTGTCTTTGGGGAGGCTGGCGCAGGTACCCAACTCGGGCCCACTCTGAGGGCCAAGCCAGCTGGCAACAAGCCCTGCGCTCTGCTCCAGCCTCTGCCACTGACTGTGTGACTTGGGCAAGTCATTTAATTCCACTGTCTTGGCCAGCTCCTCCCACAGGGCTGGTCACCTCTCCCTGTGTCTCGGGGCGGGGTTTGCTTGAGGATGGCTTGATACCAAGGTTCTGGGTATACAGGGTTAATAACAAGTACTAGCTGTTAGACGCTAGTAGCCATGGCTAGTGTGTGTTACGGATGGCTCCGGAAGCCCAGCGGTAGGAGGCGTCACACATGGTTATAAACAGCCTCTTGGCCCCTGACAATTGATTTAACCGTTAACTGAACCATCTGTTCATCATTTATTACCCCTCCATAAACGAGCCTTACCACCAGGCGGGAGCCATTCCCGGCTGTGCCGTGCTGGGCGAGTCTGCCCAGCGTTTGCCACGTTCACTGGGGCGGGAGCTGGGCCAGGTTCACCCAGGTGTGTTGGAAGCAATTCGTCTCAGCGAAGCTTCCCGCTGTTCAGAGCCCCCAGAATCGTGGGAACCAGAGAGAGGCGCCGGGCGCCAGGCAGGGCAAGGGGCTCTGGCCTGGGCAGGTCAGACTGGATCCGAATGGTCCCTTCTGGCTTTGGGGGCTGTGAGACCCCGGGACAGAAGGCCGGAGGTCACCCTGCTACCCGTTGTGAGCAGCGTTTCAGGCCGACGTCCCGCCAGGGAATGTCTGCGATGCTACAGGACAGCCCCCCTGAAAGCAGCACCACCCAGAGGCTCTTTTTCGGCTGTTTATTTGGAAGTTGGTGCAAGTGACGTTTGTCCAGGAGGCCCCGAGCATCGCCCGGGAGGCAAAGAGAAGCAGCCGGTGTCTGTCTGTCAGGTCCCTGGAAGGAGGAGAGGAGAACGCAGCGCGTGCTGGGAACTCCCAGCCCGGCATGTCCCGTGATGCAGCGCCGGGGGCTCTGAGTGGCTCAGAAGGTGCAGCAGAACCAGGGGAGCCGAGTGGGCGAATCCCTCCTGGGGAACGCTCTGAATTCCCTCGGTTACCCCCACCAGGGTGCCCTGCACTAGCACTGCCAGGCTGGGACTCCCACCGCGCCGCCTGCCTTGGCCGGGATGACTGGCCTGGAGGGATGCCCGGAGAGCCAGCGATGGGAGCGTTTTTTTTTTGGAGATATACCTATCTCATAGAGCTGGAAGGGACCCCGAAGGGTCATCGAGTCCAGCCCCCTGCCTTCACTAGCAATTTTTGCCCCAGATCCCTCAGTGGCCCCCTCAAGGATTGAACTCCCAACCCTGGGTTTAGCAGGCCAATGCTCAAACCACTGAGCTATCCTGGTTCCCACCGTGGAACCTGCCAGTGCAGACGAGGCCTCCCTGCTCGAAGCCTGGCGTGACAGTGTGTGTCAGACCCTCGTGGGAGCTGGGGGGCGGGTGCACGCAGCGGACAACAGAACTAGCTTTAAAAGGGTGGGGGGGGGCGGAGGTTGAATTTTGGAGAGAGACACTCAGGGGCTTGGTTTTCAGTGTCCTCCCAAGGGGCGGGACCTCTTCCATTGCCTGTATCCGCAGGCTCTGACCCTCCCAGCACCCCGAGAGCCCGGCCTGGGGGAGACGTGGCGTCGTGGTCATCCCCCGCCCAGCCCGCAGGGGCCCTGAAGTCGGAAGGGGCGGAGCTGCCCTTGCAGGTACATCTCTGGAAACAATCTCGCTGCTTTAATTCACTTCTATCTAGGAACCCCTCCACCCCCAGCTTTGGGAGCTCAGCGGTTCTCTGCGCGGGGCATAGGCTGCCCTCTCCAGGGTCCGGGCCCAGCATGCCAGGCTACGGGGGTCACCCTGAGCAGCCAGTCCCCAGCACCTTTCCGCCCGGCTACTTCCTGACCCTGATCAGCGAGTGGTAGACGGGCTTGACGATCAGGTGCAGGTGCAGGGAGTTGTCGATCAGGTACTCGGAGGTGCGCTTCTGCAGGTCGGCGTGCGCCAGGAAATCGGGCAGCTCGTCCGTGCTCTGGTGGAAGCTGTAGGCGTGTTTCACGAAGATTCGCCCCTGCTGCCGCACCCCCACCAGGACGGTCTTCTGGAAGCTGACGCCCGCGAAGTCGGGGCTGGTCATAGCCGGGGTGATCACCAGCCGGGGCCGCCCGTCCTCGATCCGGATGGACTGGATGGCTCCGGAGACGGAGTCCGAGTAGACGGGGCGCAGGCTGACGGGCAGCCAGCGCGGGGAGAAGAGGACGTTCCAGGTCACCCGCTTGCTGGTGTCGTGGCTGCTGGGGCCCAGCTGGGTTTGGAAGCTGGTGCTGCGGTCGTCGCGGGCCGGGTTGTTGATGACCCAGGGGGAGCCCCAGGAGCCGGCGAGGTAGTTGCGGGGCAGGAACATGCTGCAGTTGACGTCGAAGTACTTGGCGAAGTGGATGGGGGAGGCGGCGTGGAACTGGAAGGCCTGGAAGAGCAGGTCCTGGATGGCGCCGTAGTGCTGCACGATCGCCGCCGACTGCTTCTGCAGCTGGAACAGGTGGCTGGGGGGGATCATGGCGTAGCGGATGGAGCGCAGCACCTTCACCACCACGGGGGCTTCGGCCTGCGTGCGGCCCACCCACTCCTCGACGGCGGTGTACAGCTCCAGCTCGCTCTGCAGCACCAGGTCGGAGCGCTCCAGCAGCAGCACCAGCAGCTCCGCGCTCACCGTGGCCCACTCAGCGCCGCCCATGACGGCCGAGAGGTTCCAGGCCAGGAACTGCAGGCAGCTCTCCTGCAAGCCCGCGTCCCCGATCTGCACCGCGTAGTGATACCAGCCGACCACGTGGCCCTGGCTGGACTCGCTGGGCAGGTGGCTCTTCATGTACTCGGCCACCCCGCGCTGGAGCGTGGAGACGCGGTATTTGCTAGCGAGCCGGTGCAGAGGGATGGCCTGGTGCAACAGGATGGAGATCTCCCCACAGTACAGATACCTGGGCGCAAAGAGTGACACAACACCCCCGGCATTAGCTCTCCCCTCACCTCACGGGGAAGGGCAGCTCTGCCGGTGCCCCTCACTCCCGACCCGCAGCCCCCTGCTAGCCCAGCCCTGGGTTCCCCCCGCCCACAGCTCTGCTGGTGCCCCTCAACCCCGACCCGCAGCCCCCTTCTAGCCCAGCCCTGGGTTTCCCCCACCCACAGCTCTGCTGGTGCCCCTCAATCCCGACCTGCAGCCCCCTGCTAGCCCAGCCCTGGGTTCCCCCCCCCCACAGCTCTGCCGGTGCCCCTCACTCCCGACCCGCAGCCCCCTGCTAGCCCAGCCCTGGGTTCCCCCCGCCCACAGCTCTGCTGGTGCCCCTCAATCCCGACCTGCAGCCCCCTGCTATCCCAGCCCTGGGTTCCCCCCACCCACAGCTCTGCCGGTGCCCCTCACTCCCAACCCACAGCCCCCTGCTAGCCCAGCCCTGGGTTCCCCCCGCCCACAGCTCTGCCGGTGCCCCTCTACCCCGACCCACAGCCCCCTGCTAGCCCAGCCCTGGGTTCCCCTCCCCCAGCTCTGCCGGTGCCCCTCAATCCCGACCCGCAGCCCCCTGCCAGCCCAGCCTTAGGTCTCTCCTTAGCATAATCTCCAATCTTTTAACTAAACTAGGGTGACCAGACAGCAAGTGTGAAAAATCGGGACGGGGGGTGGGGGGTCATAGGTGCCTATATAAGGAAAAGCCCCAAATATCGGGACTGTCCCTATAAAAATCAGGACATCTGGTCACCCTAAACTAAACTGTTGGTGTGGTCTGGGGCAGCCTGGGACATCTCTGCACAGCTCCCCTATGAGGGTTTGAGCCCAGCTCCCTGTAGCCCTGATACCCTCCCTCCCCTCTTCTCTCAGCCCCTCTGCCAGTATTTTCCTGGCTCATTTTGTGGCTGGCATAGGCCTGTCCGGCTCTCCCTGTGCCCAGCCTCTCTCCAGACGGCGGAGTGGTGCCAGTGGCCAGGTCCCCTGTGTGAGGAGGTTCCCCCCCCCCCACCTGCCCAGGGGTGTCAGAGCACCCCCCACACACACACCTGATGAACTTCTCGAAGAGCGCAGCGTTGTCGGCTGGCTCGTGTAGCGTCACCACGGTCTGGTTGTGCAGGAGGCTCTCGAAGGCTTCGCTCTGCAGGGCCAGGAGCAGCTGGTGGGTGTGGAAGACCTTGACTTCGTCGGAGCCGGCGGTGCGCACCCGCAGCGTGGTGTCGCTGGCGTTGCCGTTCCGCAGCAGCTCCTGCAGCCGGTGGATCAGCGCCAGCGAGTGGTTGATGGTGGCCCCGGCGGCCTCGCCGCTGAGATCCGCTTTCTGGGCTGTGCGGGGGGACAGACGCTGAACTGCGGCAGGAGCCCGGGTCCAGGGGCTGTGCGGGGGGCAGGACACATGGGGGTGGTCTTGGCGAGCGGGGTGCCCGGCCAGCCCGTGGCGATGGGTGCTGTGGCACCTGGGGGTGATGGCTGGCGGGGGCTGGGGGAGGAAGGGTGGGGGGAGGAGGATGGGCACAGGGGGGTTGAGGGGGGGTTGTGGGCACAGTAGTGGAGGTGATGGGGGCGCTATGGACAGGCACAGGAAGCCCCAACACAAAGTGCTGTAACCCACAGCCTCTCTGCCCAGCTCACAAAGGGTTCACGGCCCCCTGGCCCAGCCCCCATGCAGTCCTCTAGGATGAGATACAAACGCCCCCAAGTCAGGGCTGGAAGAGACCCAGGAGTTCGTCCAGCCATTGCCCGGCCCCGGAGGACTCAGCCCACGCCCCCCTAGTGCCCTGAGAGGAACCACAGCGAGCCAGCATGACCCGTTCCATTCCTGGGCTTGGCCTGGGTCCCAGCTGGCTCTGATCGCAGGCCCTGATGCGGGTGCCGATCGGGTCTCTCGGGGGGCAGTGGGAGGAGAAACCTGCCCTGGGACGTTATCATTGTGCTGCGGGTTCGTTCTCCCCCAGACGGCTGAAGGGCCCCTGCTCCCGAACAGCTCCTGGAAGATCAGCGTAACGTGTGCGCAGGAGGGCAGGATCCGAACCCTGGGCCGGGGACACGCGGCTCAGGCCAGTGCGGGACTGGCAGCTGGCTGGGAAATTGTCAGCTGGCCTCGGGTTCCAATTCCAGCCCCGGTAGCCAGAGGCTACTCGACTCTGGGGCTTCGGTGCCACTCCCTGCCCCACAGCTGAGCCCTTCCCCGGGGTAGCCCACTGGAGCCGCTGGGAACCCCCTGGCAAGAAGAAACGGCGTAAGCAGCTGGCCTGTTCCCAGAGGAGCCCAGTCTCTTGCATTGGCCACTGGCTCACTGGCCGCCCACCCCGTGGAGCGACTGGGAGCTGCCCCCCAGCGCCGGCTGCCCAGGGTGCCAGGGGCAGCCCAGGAGCCTGCTCCCCCAGAGGCGACCCCAGCTAGTGGGGGAGGTTCCCCTGGCTACCAGGGCGGGTATTTGCTAAGCCCGAGGTGCTGGCTCCCAGCCACCCTGACTCTGATTCACAGCCCGTCATGAGCTCGATGAAAACCTGCCACTTCGCTAACGGGATGAATTAAACCCAGCTGCCGAGCCAAGTTTCACTTCCAGCTTTCCAGCAGCTTCCTGCTCCTGCTGCTCAGCCAGGACGGGAGGAGATGCAGGGCCAGGGGGAGGAATCGCTCCTTCAAGGGACAGCGCCCGGAGCTGCCGCTCCTGGCAAACTCGCGCTGTTTGTGGCTCCGTCCCGAAAAGCCAGCGGCGACTGGGTTTGTGGCTGTTATCCGGACGGAGAGCAGGAAATGCCCCCAACTTGGGCGTGGCCTCTGAGCGCCAACGGCAGGGCCTGTCGGCTCCCTCTGCCTGGCACCCCGCCCCGTGGCACTGGCCTACGTGGCAGGCACGAGTGCCTCGACTTCCCTGGAGCCGGCGCCGCTTGCACCCGCGGTGAATTTGGCCCGCTATGATAGCTCTGAAATCCACGTTGTCGGCGGTTCTGCGGATTACCCTTCCCACTAAGCCCGACTGAGCGGGGATTAGCAACTTGCTTGCAAGCCGGGCCGGAGGGGCGGGGGGCCGTTCCCGTCCCACCACAGCTCGGGGCCTGGCCGCTCCGTCCTGGCGTGGATTCGCCGCACCCATGGGCCTGGCTGGGGCGCTGGCACCCAAGGGCGCCGTCGGGGCGCGGTCTCGGCTGAGAGCTGAATGGCCCAGGTTGCAACATCAAGGTCAAGGTGGATGCCCCAGGCTCTGGCTGTTCTGTGGCCCCTGTCAGCTGCCGGTGCAGCCCCTTTCCCAGCAGTGCCAGAAACGCTGTCTGGCTCGCCGGGCCCCTTCCCCAGAGCCATCTGCTTTGCCCCACCCCGGCCCCCCACCAGTCCCTGGCGCTGCCCCCACAGCTCAGCAGCCAGGCGCCCTCCCTTACCTGCTTGGACGGGGAGCAGGAGCAGCAGGAAGGTGGCCCAGCTGCAGCCCCCTCGCCGGGGCACGGCCGGCCTGGCCCCCAGCAGCCCAGCCATGGCTCTGCCAGCGCCCGGCGAAGGGAATCAGCCCGGCACTGAGCGGGTGATGTGCCGCCCTGACTCTTTATGTAGGACACTGACCCTCCCAGCCCCGCGCCATTGATTGGTGGAAACGGACAACAGCTGTTACCAAGGAAACCACTTCAGATGGTGAATTGATTCCTTTTCAGCACGGTGGCCCGCCCGCCCGCCCGCCCGCTGGCAGCTTGTCCCCAGGGTGGCTGGGTTGCCCTGGGCGCCCCCCACCCCTCGCCAGCACCAGGCAGCCTGCGCTGAAGGAGCTGGAGCCACGAAACGCCCACGCTTGTTCCCACTTGATCCCGCTCTCTGCGCTCGACGGGCCTGGGCATGGCTCACACGGGCAGCCCCGCTGGCTTGGAGGGGCTCGTGCCCGTCTGCACCAGGGTCCCGGGGCAGCGCAGTCAGCAGCGTCGCTCCGGATTTACACCCGGGTCAGGAATTGGGCCCCTATGGCACGCTGGTGTCACACGACGCTCTCCTTCCAGGGCCCTGGGAGAAAAGGGCCTGGGCCGTGCAGACGGGTCTCCTCACTGCCCACCCGGGAGAGGTGTGCCTGATGCCAGCCTGCCCGGGTGATGGGCACTAGCTGCTGACACAAGGTGTTTGACCTTTCTGTGAGCGTGTCCTGCTGCAGCCGGAGCGGCTGGCAAAGCGCAGCCGGTCGATCGCTTGGGCCCAGGCTGCCAGGACATTGATCACGTGTCCTTGTTCCCCCCGTTGGGCGGCAGAGCTCGGCACTGGAGGCTGGCGCCGGCAGCCGTGATGGCGCTGCTTTCTCCCCGGCAGCGGGGGGCGCTTTGGTGGCTAATCGGAAAGTCCAGGTCTCCAGATGTCTCCAGAGCTCAGACAACAGCCAGCCCCACTCCAGTGCCCAGGAGACCCCCCCACCACTCAGCTCCCACCACGCCCTCATCCCCCTTCGCTCCCTCCACCCCTCACGGCTAACTGTCCCCATCTGCTCCACCCTGGGAGAGCCACTGGCCAGGCACCTGGGTCTCCCCGTCTCCCCCAGCCCAGGCACTGTAACCCTCTCCCCACCGTCTGGGGCCATGGGGCGGCACCTTATCTGCAAAGCACTTCGTGTGCTGTGAGGGCCAGGTAACGAACCGGTGTCACTTTCCCTGGTGGGGCTGCTAGCTGAGCAGGGAGAGGGGCTTGGGAATCACCTGGGCCCTTCCCAGCCTACTTAGTTCTGTGTATTACGGGAGCAAACTGAGACCGAGGCCCGGTTCTGCCCCAAAGAGCTCTCAGCCTGAACCCAGATGGGAGGTGGAGAGTCATTGATTGCAGGGCCAGACGGGACCGCTGTGGTCATCTCGTCTGAGCCCCTGCAGAGCACAGGCCAGAGACCTGCCCCACAACAATCCCTCGGGCAGAGCTTTGAGGAACACATCCCATCTTCATTGCAACATTGCCCGTGATGGCGAATCCACCAGGCCCCTTGGGGAATTGTTCCAGTGCTTAGTTACCCTCAGTGTTAAAAATGTCCATCTTATTCCCAGGCTCACTGGGTCTAGCTTCAGCGTCCAGCCGCTGGATGGTGGGAGACCTTCCTCTGCGAGACTGAAGAGCCCGTTAGCCAAGTTCCCCAGGTCGGTACTTCCGGACTGGGATCCCGTCCCCCCCGAACCGTCCCTTTGTTACGCTAAATCGACTGAGCTCCTGGAGTCCGTCACTACAAGGCAGGTTTTCTAACCCGCTGATCATTCTCGTGGCTCTTCTCTGACCCGTCTCCGATTTATCCACATCCCTCCTGAATTGTAGCACCAGAACTGGACACAGGATCCCAGCAGCGGTCGGATCAGTGCCCAGCACAGCGGTGACATCACCTCTCTGCTCCTCCTCCAGATTCCCGCTTGTGCATCCCACGATCCCATTGGTGCTTTTGGCCAGTGTCACACCGGGAGCTCACGTTCGGCTGATTCCCCCCCCCAAATCTTTTACAAAGTCACTGCTCCCCCAGGCAGAGCCCCCCAGCCTGGCAGCATGGCCAGCGCTCTGGTCCCAGATGTGTACAGTTACAATTCTCCTTATTAAAACACCCATTGTTTGCTTGTGCCCAGGTTACCAAGCGATGCCGATTGCTCTGTCTCAGTGACCTGGCCTCTTCGTTATTTTCCACTCCCCCAATTTCTGTGTCATCTGCAAACTTCATCAGCGATGAGTTTCTGTTTTCTCCCGGGTCATTGGTAAAAATGTTAAATAGCGAAGGGCCAAGAACCGATCCCTGCGGGACCCCACCGGTAACACGCCCGCTCCATGGCAATTCCCCGGTCCCAGTTACATTCCAAGCCCTGTCAGGTTGCCGGCTGTTAATCCCGTTCAGGGGTGCCCTCGTTCTAGTTTTTTAATACAAACGATTCTGCCCATTTTACAGATGGGGGAACTGAGGCCTGGGGCGATGCAGTGATGTGGCCGAGGTCACACGGGGAGTCTATGGGAGAGCAGGTGCCTAGCCCGGTGCCTTATCCACAAGAACACCCTTCCTTCTGGTTCAAGGGGCCCCTGTTTTGCCCCCTCCCCGCCCAGCCGGATCAGCAGAATGTGCCTTTGCTGGCAGTCACATGGGGCTGGGGACGGGGACACACGCTCTCCACTCCCCTAGGGCACTGCTCGAACAGCTGCTGTGACCTTCATCCCTCACAAGCAGCCAGTCCAGGCCGGTGCCGGGGGGGGGAGATTAGCCCGTTCCCATGTATCGAGTAGCTGTCGGGGCTGATGGGATTAGAGCTGGCATCTGCTTCAGTGCGGCTTTTGTCCGAAGCTGCCAAGTGAAGTGAAAACGCTGCCCGGCTGGTTTGCGCTTCACGCCTGGCTCCGCTGCCGCTCGCTCCCCCCTTCCTGCCCCTCCCCACGCTGGCAACCAGCCCGTTGTTTCTCCGGATCAGTGACAGAAGACAATGGAGCCCTTGGCCAGCCTGTTCTGGCCCCCTCCCCTCCCGGCCGCCGTGCAGAGCAGGCACAATGGCTCTGCCAGGCCTGCCCAGATTTCACCACCCCAAGTGCCAGCCAGTTGCTTTCACCCAGCTCTGACTTTTGGAGGAGTCCCTGACCCTGCGCGGCCATTAAAGAGCCTGTGGCGTCTGAACCCCCTGCGTTCCGGCCAGGCTCCCGCTAGCCGGACGTCACCCTGCGGCTCTGCTGTTCTTCTCCAGGCCCCGTCCAAAGTGACTGGGCGTTGCCACGGGTGCTGCGCTCCACCCCAGAGGCAGCCGAGCGCGCGGCGCGGGGGCGGGAGGCAAGCACCCTGGGATAAGCTGTAGGCACGAGTCCTTGTTGCATTTACGCTGAGAGGGGCACCCTTCGGGGTCCCAGACGTAACGAACCCCCCAGACGGACGGTGAGTTAACTCCGCTGCCTTGGAGCTTTGCAGAAACTGCTGCCCACCAAGGGCTGGGGGTCCAGACTCCCCTGGGAAATCCACCTGGACTCAGCAGAGTTGCATCGGAGCAGGGATCCCCTAGGTGGAAAATGCAGGGACAACTGTGGGAGTCCTGGGCCAGGGCAGAGGGGCCTGACCCGCTTTCTGCTGCATGTGGCTGGCGCCGCTCACAGGAACGAGGTATATTCTGTAACTCAGCCCACGGCCGCGAGGCCCCGTCCACACTCACACTGCACCCGTTGAGCCAACGCTGGGATCTGGAGCCCGGTTAGTGAAAGGGGGCAGATCCCTGGCTGGCCGCTCTCGCTTTGGGTCCACGGCCAGCTTGTTTCGGTTTGCTCTACACAGATTGCTCGTCGGCTCGCCACTGTCCACCCAGGCCCAGCCGCCGGCGCCTCTAACTCAGTTTCCAATCAGAGCTTTAGGGCACTCGCAGCAGCTTTGTGGTCCAGACCAGGCCGAAGGGAATCCGGATTCTGCACCCGCGATTCCTGCTCTGAGCCTGCAGGGCCCTGAACGCTGGCTCGCGCCCGGTCCCGGACAGCCGGGCTTCATCCAGCCTCAGCAAGGAAACCCGCTGGAGCCCGTGCGTTGCTGCCGCTCTCAAAGTTCTGCCAGGCAGGTGGGAGCTCGTCTTGGGGTGCTCAGGGAGTCTACGGCACCATCTGCAGGTCAGGGGGGACCCTCTGCTCCTGACCTCCAACGTGCCAAGGGGCCTGTATGTCCAGGGAACCCCACAGGCCCTCAGCACTGGACAGCAGGGCCCAGCCTCCGGGCACAGGGGGAGGCTGCATGAAAAGGTGTGACCCAACGGCAGGAGATGGAGGGGGCCCTGGCAGCTGGGGTGGGCAGCTGGCCTCATCTTCCTGCTCTGGGTGGCCCAGCCCCATGTCCCCCCAGCTGCCTCGGAGCGCTCCTTGCAGAGCAGGCAGCGTGAATCCCCCCGTTAGCCCTGCTCCGTCCCCCCAAGGCCTGTCAGTCCTGTTTTGCTAGTGCAGAGGTTGACATAGTTCCTGAGCAGCTGGCTGTCTGCCTAGGGGCTCGGGGAGGGGACCCCGCTAAGCTGCAGTGGGAAGATGGATTGTCAGCTCCTAGCCCAGGGCCTGTCACAGCTTCCTGTAGTGGCTGGTCCCCTAGGGGGGATAAGAGCCTACAACCGCTGCCAGCTAACAGGGTCGCTCCTCTGGCTCCGGTGTGTGAGGCTCCTGCTGTTTGAGGGGCAGCCCCAGGTTTAGTCTGCTGGGGGTCGTTTTGCTTTGAACAGGAACGGCGCAGGAGGCGTGGGGCGGTGCCGATGCGCGGCTGGAAGGAAACGCAGCGATGTAATCAGTTCAAAGGCAGGGCCAGATCCGGCAGCGCTGCTCACAGGAGTAAATCTGTTGCAGCCAGGGCCTGGTTCAGGGCAGCAGACTAGCAAGGTCAGCCACCGTGAACCGGACCTACAGAACATTAGAGTGCAGCGCATGCACCTGCCCACCAGAGGGCACCGCTGCACCAGAGCTCATGCCCACCTGGGCTCAGCAGGTCGGTGGCCAGGTGCTGCTGGGGCAGGTATTGGGGGGACCGGGAGCTGTCACCACTACCTGTGCCAGCCGGAGGCTGGGGCTGTGCTCACCGGGGACAGTGCGGGGAAGCCAGCACTTCAACTGCAACCCTGAGCAAAACCGGAGTCCAGCCCGGCTGGCGGAGCAGCAGGGTCTGGCAGTCAGGCTGGGCCCGGGGTCCCCACAGCCAGAGCACGAGCAGGGCCACATGGGGATCCCGGGTAGCGCCAGGCTGTGTCCTGCACCCAGCACCGTGGTACGTGAGCTCTGTGCTCTCGCTTGCCACGTGGCTCTCACCATCTCAGGCGTGCGAAACAGCACGTTCCAGCAATGCCCCTCTGGCTGGAGATAAGCACCCTGAGTCAACAAGCTGGAGGTGCTAATGCAGAGCAATCGCGCCGGCGTGCTGCCCAGGGTCACCGCGCCCGGAGACCGCTCCCTGGAGCCCTCCCCAGCACCGGTACAGCATCCTGCTCCCCGAAAATCTTCAACCACTGCAGCAGGACTGTGGGAGAAACCCCCTTCCCGAAGTGGGTGCCAACTGTGGGGCCTAAGAGGCTAATCCACTGCTTGGTTTGGGGGGGTGGAGAACATGAGAACGGCCACATTGGGTCAGACCGATGGTCCATCCAGCCCAGTCTCCTGTCTGCCGACAGTGGCCAATGCCAGGGGCCCCAGAGGGAATGAACAGAACAGGGCAGTTATTGAGTGAGCCATCCCCTGTCGTCTGGTCCCAGCGTCTGGCAGTCAGAGGTTTAGGGACACCCAGAGCATGGGCATCTTGGCTAATAGCCACGGATGGACCTGTCCTCCAGGAACTTATCTAATTTGTTTTTTTAACCCAGTTGTACTTCTGGCCTTCACAACATCTCCTGGCAATGAGTTCCACAGGTTGACTGAGCGTTGTGTGAAGCAATACTGCCTTTTGTTTGTTTTAAACCTGCTGCCTGTTCATTTCATTGAGGGACCCCTGGTTCGTGTGTTATGTGAAGGAGTAAATAACACTTCCCTGTTCACTGTCTCCACGCCGTCATGATTGTATAGACCTCTAGCACACTCGGTCGTCTCTTTTCTAAGCTGAACAGTCTCCGTCTTTTTAATCTCTCCTCGTATAGAAGCTGTTCCAGCCCTCTAGTCATTTTTGTTGCCCTTCTCTGTACTTTTGCCAATTCTGATATACCCTTTTGGAGATGGGGCGACCAGCACTGCAGGCAGTATTCAATAGGTGGGTGTCCCATGGATTTATACAGTGGCATTATGATATTTTCTGTCTTATTAGCTACAGGGGGTCCCCTGTATACGTCAGGGTTGCGTTCCTGAAAAGGGCGACGAATATGGGGAATTTTTCCCCATAAGAAATAATGGCCCACTCCGCCTATTCCTGCCCCCCCCATTCACCCCCACCCCACCCCTTTCCACCCAGTTCTACCCCCTCCTCCGAGTGCGCCCCATCCCCGCTCCTCCCCCTCCCTCCCAGTGCCTCCTGAATCCCAGGGGAAGCACCCAAAGAAAAGCCACGCAAAAGGTGAAGTGACGGATATGCGGATCAGGACTGACGTGAATCAGAACACGTTCCCCTGTTGATGAACACCGGATACGCGAAATGACGGAGACACATACCGGGGACCCCCCGTCTCCCTTTCCTAATGCTCTGTTCGCTGTTTTGGCTACCGCTGCACATTGAGCGGATGTTTTCCGAGAACTGTCCACGATGACTCCAAGATCTCTCTTGAGTGGTAACAGCTAAATTAGACCCCATACGTTTGTATGCATAGCTGGGATTATGTTTTCCAATGTGCATTACTTTGCACCTATCAACGTTGAATTTCATCGGCCATTTTGTTGCCCAGTCTCACAGGTTTGTGGGATCCCTTTGTAGCTCTTCGCAGTCAGCTTTGGACTTAACGAGCTTGAGAAATTTTGTATCCTCTGCAAACCTTGGCACCTCACTATTTATCCCCTTTTCCAAATCATTTATGAATATGTGGAACAGCCCAGGTCCCAGTACAGACCCCTGGGGGACCCCACTATTTACCTCTCCCCATTGTGAAAACTGACCCTTTATTCTTACCCTTTGTTTCCCATCTTTTAACCAGTTACCGATCCATGAGAGCACCTTCCCTCTTATCCCATGACTCCTTACTTGGCTTAAAAGCCTTTAGGGTGAGACCAAGGCTTTCTGAAAGTCCAAGTGCCCTGTATCCACTGGGTCACCCTTGTCCACATGCTTGTTGATACCCGCAAAGAATTCTAATAGCCTGGTGAGGCATGATTGCCCTGTACAAAAGCTGTGCTGACTGTTCCCCAAGGGAGACCTGAGATCCCAGCTGGCCCTCAGGTCTTCCTTCTGCTTCTTTGTGAAGAGCAGAATTGTGCCATAGTCTTTATAGACCCTGTAGGCGACAGGTTCGAATCCTGGCCAGGGCCGTAAGGGCAAAGAGCCATTCCCCTTTGAACTGCTGGGTGGGGCCAGAGCGGCTCCTAGTGGACGTTTGCCCACACTGCAAGCCCAGGCTCACTCTTGGCATTACCCAGCGCCCTTGCTGGCAGCCTGGGGATGAGGAGCTGATGGGGCAGGGAAACTGAACTCCCTGCTCCTTCGAGGGCGTCCGTGCAGGGGATGGAGGCTTGGGGGGAAGGGAGTTTACGCTGCTGCCACCTGGGCAGTACCTGCTCGCTGGGTGTATACCGACCCTAAATGAGCTGACAGCAGGGTCTGAGGGAGTAGCTCCACTAGCTGAAAGCTATAGTAGACTCTTATCCTCTTTTCCGGCCCAGCCGCTAGCATGGGACCCTCCCCTCATGTGGGTTTTGAGTTCCTAGAAGAGGTTTGGCCCTGAATTTCCGGCAAGACCCACCATGGTGAGCAAGGAACTCCCCAGCTCTGGCTGCAATATGCCTGCGGCATCACCCCCAGCACTGGCCATTGGGGTTGATGGCTGAGCTGAGAGGTGCTTGTGTAACTATCTCCTCACCTGATCTGCTGAGCTCAGAGCCCAGCCTCCTCGGGGAACGCAGGCACGGAGAGATAGGGGACAAAAGGCTTGTGAGGTCTCTGCTGACCCTTGGCCTTCCAGATGGCCGGCATTAGCACCCATGCACACATGCTATCTGCTGCGGAGCGAGTGAGGCTGGGGCTGCGCAAACAGGGCCGTGCTGGGATTCCTGCATTGCCTGGGAGCGCAGGGGGATGCCGGGGGATGCCGCGCTCCCTGCCTGCTCTTTGCAGGTTAATGGCTCAGGCTGCATTTGCCAACGGCTCATTTAACGGCCTGCCTGGAAAACAACAGCTTGCGGGGCGGGGTGGCAGCCTGGCTGGATCGCTGCCAATCGTGGGGTCTAATGAGCCGAGTGCCTACCATGGGGATGGGCACCTGGGGGTGCATCGGGCAGGTTACCTCAGCTGAGACCTCAGCAGGAGCCCCCGGGGACACCAGTACAAGCTTGGGGAGAGGAGCCAAGCGGGGAGTCTCTGGGAACCATCTGAGATGGGAGTTGCCTCCCCCTGGCCAGGCTGGGCAGGGCCGGGCCGAGCTGAGCTGGGCAGGGCCGGGCTGAGCTGAGCTGGGCTGGGCTGAGCTGAGCTGAGCTGGGCTGGGCTGGGCCAGGCCGGGCCGGGCCAAGCTGAGCTGGGCTGGGCAGGGCTGGGCTGAGAGCCCCTCTGCATTCGGCATCCTTCGGCGCGTGCCAGTCGCTGGCGGCTCAGCCCGTGCTGTCCTGTCTGGCTCTGCAGCAGTTGTGGTGCTGGGTCGCACAGGGCTGTGGGGACGGAGAGGGGAGCCCCAGGACAGGAAAACTCAATAATAATGGGGGATTTCAACTCTCCCCATATTGACTGGGTCCATGTCTCCTCAGGATGGGAGGCAGAGATAAAGTTTCTTGATACCTTAAATGACTGCTTCTCGGAGCAGCTGGTCCTGGAACCCACCAGAGGAGAGGCAAGTCTTGATTCAGTCCTAAGTGGAGCACAGGATCTGGTCCGAGAGGTGAATGTAGCTGGACCACTTGGTAATAGTGACCAGAATATAATTAAATGTAACATCCCTGTGGTGGGAAAACAGCCCAGTGGCCCAACACTGCAGCATTTAATGTCAGAAAGGGGAACGACCCAAAAATGAGGAGGTTAGTTAAACAGAAATTAAAAGGTACAGCGCCAAAAGTGAAATCCCTGCAAGCTGCGTGGAAACTTCTTAAAGACACCATAATCGAGGCTCAACTTAAATGTACACCCCCAAATTAAAACCATAGTAAGAGAACCGAAAAAGTGGCACCGTGGCTAAACAACAAAGTAAAAGGAGCAGTGAGAGGCCAAAAGGCATCCTTTAAAAAGTGGAAGTTAAATCCTAGTGAGGAAAATAGAAAGGAGCATAGACTCTGGCAAATGACGTGTAAAAATACAATTAGGAAGGCCAAAAAAGAATGTGAAGAACAACTAGCCAAAGACTCCAAAAGTAACAGCAAAAAAATGTTTAAGTACATCAGAAGCAGGAAGCCTCTAAACAGCCAGTGGGGCCCCTGGACGATGGAGATGCTAAGGGAGCACTCAAGGACGATAAGGCCATTGCAGAGAAACTAAATTAATTCTTTGCATCAGTCTTCACGGCTGAGGATGCGGGTCGGGATTGAGGGGCACCGCAGAGCTGGGGGGGGGGAAGGATCTTGGACACCCCCTGCCTGCAGTTTCCCCAGTTTGCCTGCAGCTGTTAAGGGCAGGAGTGACACAAGCGTCGGGGTCTGGCTTGCCTAGAAGAAATGCCCTCGGTGGCGCTCCCGCTGCCCGGGCCAGCCTGGGGGAGGTCTGCGCAGCGGGGGACCGGCAGGCGGAGATTGATGGAGAGCTGACAATAACCCCCCGACTGATTAACCAGCCTATTTCCTCCTGGGCCCAAGCAGCGCTAATGTGCTGGGAACGCGCGGCTCCCCCACTCTCGCCAGCCTCGGCCCCTTGCTAAACCGTGCTGCTGGGCTGCCGAGCCCAGGGCTGGCGCTGCCTGTTGGCACAGGCTAATCTCAGGGCTGGCGAGGGGCAGCAGGCGCCAGGCGTGGTCCTTGGAACTCCACAGTCCAGCCGGGGCCGAGGGCAGCTGGGCAGCCTGGGAGGCCCGTCTGGGGATGGGGCTACGCTCGTGGTTTGCTGACTCGGGGCCTGAACTGGGAGGGATGAGACCCTGGCTCGGCGGCCGGACGCCCAGGTGAACAGTGAGGGTCTGGGCCAGGCCCCACGTGGTTTAAGGCATTATCAGTGAGCTGGACAGGGGGTGCGTGAGCAGTGCCGGGGCAGGAGTGCGGCTGACACCGTCACTCGGGTCAGTTCAGGGTTGGGGAGACTGGAGCAGAGCCGGGGGACCCACCCCAGCCAGGGGACGGGCAGCACAGTATCAGGTGAGCACGGTTGCTGGCAGGGTGACGTGGGCTAGAAGGCGAATTCTGGGCTCCATCTTGTGGCTGGGAACTTGCCGGCACAGGGCGTATTTTGGAGCGAAGGGCTCAGCAGGACTCAGAGGAAGGACTGGCTATTTCCACGGCTCACGAGAACAGCTCCGCAACCTGCCAGGCTTCCGGGCATCGGCCAGCCGCTAACTAGGGGGGCTCCGAAGAAACCTCTGCTATGGGCAGGTTCCTCCATCCAAGTGGCCGCTGGGTGGGGAGCGTCTTGCACCTTATCATCGAGCATCTGGGGCTGGCAACTGTCCAAGCCAGGGTCCCACCTGGCTCGCTGAGCCAGGTCCAGGCGCATCCCAGCAGTACAGCCCCAAACACAAGGAAAGCCTGGGTGGGGGAGAGGGCAGGTAGGTTGCATTGGGCAGGATGGTGTGACCACCAGGCCAGGGGGATGGAAAGTGGCAGGTGCTAAGTGCTGTGACTTATCACTGCGAGTAGCCACAGTGACAGCTGCAGCTCTCCCAGGGCCGGACAGACACACACACACACGGTGCAGGCTCAGCCTTCCAGAGGTGCACACACACACACACACACACGGGGGGGACACACACTGGGCAGGGCTCAGGACACACACGGACGTCCTTGGTGTAGTATACACCAGGTTCTTTCATCCCTTGTTTTACAACGAGGGCCTTGCCCGCACGGAGGCCTGTCTGAAGCATGGGGGAGTTTGTTTACTGCCAGGTCGGGGCGTAGGGTTTGCAGTCATTGTTCTGGCTGTTTTCTCTGCGTTGCACCTTTCAATGCCCAAGGCGTGTGTCTGCCAGCAGGGGCAGGGCTCCCGCAGCATGGTACCGTGCGAGTCACACACGCTGCGCTCTCTTCTGGACATTCGACTTCACTCCGGGTGTGCTTGCCTGGTGGGCTGGTTAATGACAAATCGAGGTTGGTCGGACTGAAGGGGGGAAGTTTGTTCTTTGTATGTAGAACCACGTAACAGCAGGGTCACTTTTGTGCAATGTGGGGCTTGGGGGTGGGGGATGCATTGGTGACGGGGCAGGAGCTCGAGGGCTGCTTTGTATTCAGTGAGGAGCAGATGGCGGCTGCTGTTAGTTTTAAATCGGATCTGCTGGCAGGGCCGGCTCCAGGCACCAGCTGACCAAGCAGGTGCTTGGGGCGGCCCCTCGGGAGAGGGGCGGCACGTCCAGCGATTCGGCGGCAATTCGGCGGAGGGTCCCTCACTCCCGCTCGGAGCGAAGGACCTCCCGCCGAATTGCCGNTGGCCACAGAGGCTCCAGCCCCCAGCATGCCATGCAGCACCTGGGTCGGTGTGTACGTGCCCGGTGTGTGCGGGGAAGGAATACACCTCGCACCCAGCTTTCGATCTGGGGAGCCCACCTGGGAGCGCCCGGTTCCATACCTGAGCACTGGGATTCCCAGCCCGAGTGGTTTGGGTGCCCCACGTGCCAGCTGAGCTCTCTGTAGTGTGAGCTGGTGAGTGGGCATGTGCTCCGCACGCCCAGTGAGCTCTCCCGCCCGGCAGCTGGGTGTGATCTTGCACAGATGCGCACGAGTGTGCACCAGAGCCCTGGCTGAGCTTGCCACGGGAGGAGGGTGCCCGTGAGCTCCGGGAGGCCCTTGCCAGTGGGGAAATCTTGGTCCTGCCTCAGCGCAGGGAGGCTCCACTCGATGACCTCTCCAGTCCCTTCTGTGACTCTAGGGTTCCAGTACCTCTGTCTCAGCCCCCCCCCCTTTGCCCCAACGACCCCCCCAAACCCGGCGGGGGCACCCTGGGGTTCAGCGCCGGAGAAGGAGAGCGGGGGAGGAGGGTGATCCGGAGGGCAGGTGAACAGGGCCGCTGCTCTGAGCTGCCAAAGCTACAATCCTAACCTGCAGCCTGGCGATTCATTCCCCTGAGCGCAGCCAGAATCCCCCACCATCCTCCCCACGCCCATGGGAACTGCAGCCCCGCCCCGGGGCGGGGCCTGGGCACAAACCGGGCAGCCTGGCTGCGACCCTCCAGCATCGCTCCCCGGGTGCCAGCGGAGCTCTGGGCTTGCCTTAGGGGGTCCTGTTGCCCATCAGCCTGGCCAGTGCAGGGCTGATCCCTGACATCTTCCAGGACTTTGCCAGCTCTCCCCCTCCCACCCTTTGGAGACTTTCATCCCAGGCCCAGGGGGACAAGCCTGGCTACTCTAGCCCCAGCCTGCTTGCCCGGCCGCTGCCAGGGGCTCCCTCCCCTGCCTCCATTAGCTCAGCCCCCCCCCACACACACAAACGTGCACACACACACATACACACACGCCCTAGTCTCCTCCAGCCGCTCCCCCTGGAGGCTGGCTGCCCGGAGCCCGTGCACACACTTCCCCGGTGACGGTGCATGGGGTGAGATGCTTGGGCGCGCCCTCGGGGGGCAGAGATCAGTGACGACAGCTCTTCGGGTAGCGTGAGGCCAGCGAGAGACCCCAGGACGGGCGCTGCAGAGGGGCACCGAGGTAAGAGCCCGTGGATCCAGCGTGGGGCCCACAGGGCAGTCTGGGGGCGCTGGAGACCCTGCAGCCGAGGGCAGCTGCTCTCAAAGAGCCAAGGGCAAGATGGTGAGTGTGGGGCAGAGTGAGGGGGAGACGCGCCCCCTGGACACAAGGCCAGGGCACGTGACCGGAGCCCGCCCGCCAGAGCCCACCGCGGGAAGGGCTGGACCTAAAGACAGGCGAGAGGGTCCTATTTTACCAGCTTGTCAATAAAGGACTCTCTTGGGGGAGGGGGGGGTTAGGAGTTTGCCCGGTGGATTATACAGATACAATTTACCAATTTGATTGACATACCCTATCTATATCTCTCTCCCCACCTACCCTGCAATCTGTCTATCCATCCATCCATCTATCCATTCCCACATACACCCCATCAGCTATCTATCTATCTATCTATCTATCCCCATCCATCCCATCCACCCTATCTATCTATCTATCTATCTATCTATCTATCTATCCCCATCCACCCTATCTATCTATCTATCTATCTATCTATCTATCCCCACACCCCCTCTACCTACCTACCTACCTACCTTCATTCTCCCTGCCCCGGGTTGGGGTCTGGGTTGCGATCCATGCAGTGTGGCATGTCAGGTGAATTCTCCATGGCACGTAGCTGCTGGGGGGTCCTTTCCGGCAGGGGGCCGTGCTCCAGTCTGGGGTTCGGCTGAAGCGTTTTGCTGACGTGACAGATTCTCCGCTGTAACACGCTGGCGACTTCTGGCTTGTTCATTTCCCTGCACTCTGGAGGCAGGACAAGACCCTGAAGTGTGAATCCCTGACAGCTTCAGAGGCCAAATGTCCCCCCACCCCACCCCACCCCCGGGACAAAGCAGGCTGCAGACAGGCAGAGTCCCAGGGAGGGGAGTGCAGACATGCTTCTTGTGGCCGACCCTGGGATCTGAACCCGGCAGCATCTGCACAGTTAAATACCCGACTCCCAAGTACCCCTAGGACAGAAGCAGGCTGAGCGGGGGCCACAGGCTGGCACCTGGGGACAAGCTGGGACTGGCAGCTGCTTCCCCCCTCTGCCCTGTTCAGCTGGGTCCCTGCTGAGTCAAGGGCACACGGACCCCGAGGAAAGGACACGTCTATCCGGGCACAGCAGCACCGGTCAGCAGGCCAGGTGCACGACCGGAGGGGGTCGCCCCGTACCCCAGTGCCAGGGACTGGCCCCCGAGGGCAGCCCCTCAGTCAGCGCTGGCGCAGCGGGCCCCAGACACGCCAAAGAAGAGCTTAGAGCTCGCTGGAAGGGGCCGAAATGACCTCGAGCCACCAGCGCTGGGCCTGGATCCCCCACCTCCGTCCTAGGGAGCCTGGGGGGAAAGGGGCTTTCACCAGACAGGCCCCATTTGAGCTGATTTGGCAGCTGTTTCCCCACGTCCGGTTCTTGAACCCCGCCAGGGCATTGAGGTCTGGGGCGTCTGCGCAGCAGGGAGGGGTCTGGCCTGGGGAGCTCGGACAGACGGTAGCGCAGCCGGTTTTGAGAATCGGGGGGGGGGCGGCACACTTTTGCTCCTCACACGGTGTCTAGTTCTGCCTTTGTGCCCACAAAGGAAGGGTGACCGTGTGGATAAAGCACTGGGCTGGGACTCAGGAGATCTGGGTTAAATTCCTGGCTCTGCATAGGCTCCCTTGGGCAGGCAAGAGCACCTCCCCGGGCCTCGGTTTGCTACCTGTAAAATGGGCAGAATGACCCTCCCTTCACCCGCCTTCTGTCTGTTTAGACTGGGAGCAACTTGGGGCAGGAACTGTCTCTTACTCTGGGGCTGTGCAGCGCCTGGCACAGTGGGGCCCTGCTCTCAGTTGGGACCCACAGGGCGCTACCATTATCCAAACAGGAACATGAGGCCACCACATGCTGGGACCTGGGGCTGGATTCAATAAGATTCACGCGTTAAGGTCGCCCCGTGGTATCCCCCGTCCTTCCAGCCTGCTCCATTCTGCAAACCTCGGAAAACCAGGAACCACAGCGTAAAGAAACGGGTCCAGCAACCTTCCCTCTGCGAGCTAGCCGGAGCCGCTGGGACTTAGCTGCATGCTCTCCAGCGGCAGGCACTCTGTGTGGGTAGCTGCCTTGAATGGTAGAGGACTTTGGTGGCGAAGCTTGGCAGAGCTGTGACTGTGATATAGGGCAATCTGGGGGACCCTGCCCCATGGCGGGGGGTGGGGGTCTGAGCACCTGCCCTGAACCCCGTGCGTGTGATGGAAGGAAACAGGTGCCTGGGTACTCTTCGGGATGCCGTTTGCCTCACTTCAGCAGAGCTGTGCTGCCTGGGTCAGTAATGCACCCATGGGGCCGGTGTGTGGGTCTTGTGCTGGGTAAGCCAAAGGCATTGTGAAGGGGTTGTGAAATCCCCCAGGTGTGGGGTTATTTCTGGGGCGCGGCTGTGCAGAGATCCCCTGGGCAGTGCAGCTCCCCTGAACTTCGCAAAACGTGCAAAGAGAAGGCGCTAGGCTCCATCCCAGACTGGCCACGCGCCCTGTTCCCGGCACTATCGCAAAGGCTGAGCGCGGGGTCGTGCTGTGGGCGGCTTGGGGCATCGCTCGAAGAGGGCAGAGGGTGGATTGTCTGGGCACAGGCCGTAGCGCTGTATGTCCTGGGGTCAGAGGGCTGAGTTTTGCTGAACTCAGCCTTCTGGAAGGGCACCAGATCCCGCCGGGCACCCTTACCTTTGCGCTACTAGACTTCCCTACAGTGAGAACAAAGGGAGGCGCATAGCGAGGGGTAGGGTGACCAGATGTCCCGATTTTATAGGGACAGTCCCGATTTTTGGGTCTTTTTCTTATCTAGTCTCCTATTACCCCCCTGATTTTTCACACTTGCTGTCTGGTCACCCTAGCGGGGGGCGACCCGGCCAGCCAATCCGAAAGCACCTCACCCTAACTGTAGTAATGACAGATACTTACCTGTCCCTTACCCCAGGGCTACCCTCTGATTGGCTTAGAAAATCCCCTGTTTCGAAAGTGCCGTGGTTTTGTGACTAAACCGGGCCCACCAGGGCTCAGGCCAGGCCTCACACCTGGGGAAGCCAGCTGTCAATCCGAGCTGCTACGCTGCAGGGGCCCGATCTGCCTCCCCACGCCCGGCACCTGGCAAGACCAACCCGGGGCCTGAGCCGCCCCACGCCCGGCACCTGGCAAGACCAACCCGGGGCCTGAGCCGCCTGGCCCTGCAGAGCAGTTTGTAACTCGAGTGAATAACAGCAACGCTGGCCCTGGCGTCTTCCAGTCGGGGCCGCGATAAGCCACCCCGCTCTCTGTGTCGGCTCCGCCTCAAATCGCCCACTGCAAATATTCCCGGCCCGTGAGATGAGGCTAAAAATAACCACAGGCTGTCGTTCCGTCTGCATGGCTGGAGCATCCCTGGCGCAGCAGAGCGGGAACTGCACTGAGTGCTGGGCAGGGCCGTTAGTGAAGTAGCAGCTGCATCCCCAGCACACATGGTTTGATCCAGTTTTCTCCAAGTCGGTAACGGGGTTGAGCAGATAAACAGCGGCGCAGGCTCTCTGCTGACAGAGTGTTCGCCTGCCTGGGCGCTTAACCCCAGCCCTCCCAGAGGGGGGAAGTACAACAGGGACGGGGAGAAGCCCAAGATCACCCAGGGTTCGACCTGGGCCACCAGCCCATTACTCCAGAAAGGAACCTTTGGGACTGGGGACCTGTGGGTTCTGCAAAGCATCACTGGCAGTGGCTAGCATCTCTGCAAAGCATCACTGGCAGTGGCTAGCATCTCTGCAAAGCTTCACTGGCAGTGGCTAGCATCTCAGCAAAGCGTCACTGCCAGTGGCTAGCATCTCTGCAAAGCATCACTGGCAGTGGCTAGCATCTCTGCAAAGCGTCACGCGCAGTGGCTAGCATCACAGCAAAGCGTCACTGGCAGTGGCTAGCATCTCTGCAAAGCTTCAGTGGCAGTGGCTAGCATCTCAGCAAAGCGTCACTGGCAGTGGCTAGCATCGCTGCAAAGCGTCACTGGCAGTGGCTAGCATCACAGCAAAGCGTCACTGGCAGTGGCTAGCTTGGGAAATGCCCCCTTTGTAATATGCTGTGTGCAGCTAATGAATTGTGCATTTGGCGCCTACACGTGGGTGCTCACACGTGCTCGTGTAACTCCTCTACTCCAGCCCTGAGACACCGGGTGTGCTTGGCCGTGTGAGGCGCATTGCTGGGGCCTGGCCCATGCCCCACGCTGGCGTTGGCCTGGGGCAGGGTTGGAGCCCAGCGCTCGGGCGCTAAGCCGAGGCAGTTGGGGAGCCCGCAGCGTGTTCTGATGCCCTTGACTTTCCCCCGCCAGCTGCCGATGGTGAAGGATGAGGCTCCTGCTGCCCAACAGCACAGCCGGGGCCCGGGTGAGTGACGCCGGGCCGCTGGAGTGGGAGGAGCGGTCGCCCTGCGTGGAGGGGATCATCCCTGTCATTTACTACAGCGTCCTGCTGGGCCTGGGGCTGCCAGGTAAGGCTGGGACGGGGGAGGGAGGGTTCCCTTGCCCCACCGGGCCGGGTGCTGCTCCGGGGCCAGGGATTCGGGGCTGCCCGAGACACAGCCACCACCTCAGCCCCGGGGGGAAGGACGTGATTGGCTGTGGTGCGTTTCGCCGTGAGGCTGCGTAACCCAGGGGATTCACAGAGGCCAGGCGGAGAGGGTACCTGCTGACGGCCTTCCCTGGAGCTAGCGGGGCTGCATCCTGGGTGGCTTGGGCCCCCTGATCTCAGTGTCTAATGCTTCGTGCCGACCTTGTGCGTCTGGACCGGGCTGGGACAGAGACGAGCGATGGGCCGGGGCAGTACAGGGGTCCGGGCAGCCCGAGCGAGGGATGCCCGCAAACTGGAGCGTGGGAGGAGAGGAGGGTGCGAGGCTGCCTGGGCTCCCCTTTGGGGGGTAGCCAGGGAGGATGCTGGGTGTGGGCACCACATCCTGCCCTCGCTCAGAGGGGCTGAGCTCCTGTGAGAGGCACAAGGCCACAGGCCCGTACCTGAGGGCACAGCTGTACCCAGGATGGAGAGCAGACACTGGCGCCTTAGCTTGCCAAGTCCATCCCTGCGTTTGGCCTGTCCCGGCGCCCTCCGGTGGCCAGTTGAGCCGTGACTCCCCCGCTGCACCCCAAAGGCTAGTTCTGCTGGAGTGGGGTGGCTGGGAAGTGGTTTTCCCGGCCTGGGAGAGTTCGCCATTTGGGGGTTTTTCCCCCTCCCAGAACGGGACGAGAGGTTGGAAACTCAGCTGTTTTTGCGAACCGAGACGTCGGGTCAGGGCAATCGAAACCTTCTGATCATTTGGCAACATTTTGTTTCCATTTCAACCTGTTTCATTTTTTTAACCTGTTTTAAAGGATAAATTCACTCCAATTTTCCAATAAAAAAATGAAACTTGCTTTAGAAAATGTTGGAGGGGAAGCCCTGGGACACCTCAGAGTCTTTATAAAAACATTCACCTCCGGCGATGGTGGGACACCCCCCCCCCCTTCCACAGACAGCTCCGTTGTGAGATCAGCTTAACCGATCCCCAGAGGGGCAGGCACAGGCTGCTCTCACCTCAGCTCCTAGGCAATCCCTGGGGCTCGGGCCGACAGGAGGCACCGAGAGCCCCCCAAAGTGCCACCCCAGGGCCTGTTAACACAGGGCCACCCCAGGCAGATCTCAGGAAGAGAGGGATCCAGGCCCCTAAATCTGTGGGGCTACATCCCAGCAAGCCGGTAGCTTCCTCCCCGACCTGCCAGGCTAGGGCCTGGTGTGTGAATTTAGATGGAATAAATGAGCCCAAAGAGCCAAAGGAGTTAACGTGACCCAGTCACTGTCCAGCATTAAACAGAGCCGGTCTGTGGGGCTGGTACCCGGAGGCCTGAGCCCATTTAGCACCATGGCAACACGACGTTGAACAGCCTTTTCGCCTGTTAGTAACGGTACAGAAAAGAAGGAAAAACAGTGAGAGCCTTTGGAATATAAAGGGTTGAGTAAAGCTTTCAGTCTGACAACAGCCCTTGTTCCCTTTCCCTTTAGCTGGAGAGAGGTTTTACAAAGACCCCCCCCTTGTCTCTTACATGGGGTTAAGACGGTAATAACGGTCTTTGGGAAAAGGGATGACTTTAGTTGAGGGGGGCTGGAGCTGGCGCTGCTGTTAAAGTCCCATCCCGTTTCCTAGAGGACAAAACAAGACAAAGACCCACAAAAGCGGGGAGAGAAGAACAGCGATGAGAGAAAATGCAGCTTCAGTCTCTGGTGTTAACTCTCACTTGCATCCTCGCTGCTGGGAAACCCCAGGCCCAGGCCACGATCTGATCAGCCACCCCGAGACCTGGCAAACTTGTACCAGCGACGGGCTGTTTAGGACCTTGCATTTCCCTGCCTTTCTGGTCACAGGCTCCCAGCACTGTTGCAAAATATACTGTCGTGGCTGGCTAAGCCAGACCCTTCTCAGACAGAAGGAAAAAGGAGAGAGCGAGGGGAAGGGAAGAAATCAGGTGGGGAGAAAAAGAACCCTGGGGGAAGCGGGGGAGACACAGGATAACTCAAGGAGCGGGAGTTATGGCCTGTTTGGACTAAGTCCGTCTGTCTGTCTCCCCTTTGCACCTTTGCACAGCAACGTTTGTTCTCCTAGGTTACGGTGATGTGAACTTTCACTCAGTGTACACAGTATCAGAGGGGGAGCCGTGTTAGTCTGGCTTTGTAAAAAGCGACAAATTGTCCTGTGGCACCTTATAGACTAACAGACGTATTGGAGCATGTCATGCGTCTGACGAAGTGGGCATTCACCCACGAAAGCTTATGCTCCAATACGTCTGTTAGTCTATAACAGGGGTAGGCAACCTATGGCACGGGGGCCGAAGGCGGCACGCGAGCTGATTTTCAGTGGCACTCACACTGCCCGGGTCCTGGCCACCGGTCCGGGGGGCTCTGCATTTTAATTTAATTTTAAATGAAGCTTCTTAAACATTTTAAAAACCGTATTTACTTTACATACAACAATAGTTTAATTATATATTATAGACTTATAGAAAGAGACCTTCTAAAAACGTTAAAATGTATGACTGGCACGAGAAACCTTAAATTAGAGTGAATAAATGAAGACTCGGCACACCACTTCTGAAAGGTTGCCGACCCCTGGTCTATAAGGTGCCCCAGGACTCTTGTCGCTTTTCAGTGTACACAGTTGAGCTTGCAATTACAGCAGGCTGCCAGGAGGGGGCACCGTGCGGGCGGCCCCCGAAGGTTGGCTAATTTCTGTCTGGCTTGCTTTGCCCAGAGGGCCGTCAAACCTGGGTGAGCAGAGGCCCAGTTGCCGCAGCGTTCAGGGACAGACGGCATCTGCATCTCTCCGGCTGACCCAGAGGAGAGATTAACCAGCAAATGCGCCCTGCGCGGTGGTATTTATAGCTGCCCAGCCTCCATCCCCAGGTGCAGCTTACCCCTGGCCCATTCCCAGCACCTGGCACTTTGCTTTCAGCCCAAGATGCCCCCCATAGCAATGCAGGCGCTGACAGTCTCCCCGGACCCAGCAGCGAATGTCGAGATTGAGAGGGGAGGATGCTGGTTCCTCTCTCCAGCTCAGCGCCGGGTTGCCTTGCAAGCAGTAACTTCACAGGTGGCATCTCCCTGCAGGTTTTGAGACAGGGTGGCAGATGCTCAGGTTACCCCAGAAGCTGCCTGGAGCCATGCTTTGTTCTAGGAGCACGGGCATCCCCAGATCCAGCCGATCTCAGACCTTCCCTCTGTGCTGGGCAAACGCCTTCAACTTCTCGCTGTGATTTGTCCCTGTTCCAGTTAACATCCTGACGGCCGTCGCCCTGTCCCGCCTGGCTGCCAGGACAAAGAAATCGTCCTACTGGTACCTGCTGGCCCTGACCGCCTCCGACATCCTCACCCAGGTCATCATCATCTTCATGGGCTTCATCCTGCAGATGGCCATCCTGGCCCGCGAGGTGCCCCACGCCTTCATCCACACCGCCAACGTGCTGGAGTTTGCGGCCAACCATGCCTCCATCTGGGTGACCGTGCTGCTGACGGCCGACCGCTACGTGGCGCTGTGCCACCCACTGCGCTACCGCATGCTCTCCTACCCCGAGCGCACCCGGAAGCTCATCGCCGCCGTCTTCGGCACGGCGCTGGCCACCGGGATCCCCTTCTACTGGTGGCTGGACATCTGGCACGACTCCCAACCACCCACCACCGTGGACAAGGTCCTCAAGTGGTTTCACTGCTTCACCATGTACTTCATCCCCTGCAGCATCTTCCTGGCCACCAACTCCGTCATCGTCTGCAAGCTCAAGTGGGGGAAGCGGGTGGACGGGCACCGCCGGCGCGTGGGCAAGACCATCGCCATGCTGATGGCCGTCACCGCCGTCTTCACTCTGCTGTGGGCGCCCCGGACGTTCGTTATCCTCTTCCACCTCTACATGGGCTCCACCAACAAGGACCGGAGGCTGCACGTGGCGCTGAACCTGGCCAACATGATTGCCATGCTCAACACCACCGTCAACTTCTTCTTTTACTGCTTCGTCAGCAAGACCTTCCGTCGCACGGCCGGCGAGGTGATCCGCTCCTGCAGTCCCTTCTGCACCGGGCACGGCCAGCCGCCCGCCAACGGCTGCTTTCTGCACTCGGCTCTGAAACCGCTGGGGCTGCTGGAGAATGTGTCCCTTTAGGGCAAGAGTCGGTGTGGTCCTGCTCTCGAAGGGCTCCCCGTCACCGGAATGTGCAGCCCGGCTACCCCATTCCCACCTGTCCCCACGCATCCCGGCCCCCGAGGGGCTTGGGCTGAGGGCGAGATGGGGCATGCAGCAGCCAGGGCAAGGCGGTGGGTTACAGTGTACTGGCTGGAGAGGAGGCAGCTGGCGCTAGCTGGCACAGTGGCCCCAACAGAGCAGGAACCCTCAGACCTGGTGGCCTGACTTGAGGCATCTGTGATTGCTGTGAACTCATGTGATGGCTGCGGAAGGGAACCAGGCCGGCCCGATCCTGTGCCCATGACACCGGACTGGGCTCCACCCAGTGCCGCTCGCCCACGAGGTCCGTCTGGGACCTCAGCAAGGGTCAGTGGGGAGGCCTGTTTTAACGTCTGGGCCCAGAGGGAGGAGACACACCGTTGTTTGGGGATGCTGCAGGGGGTGCTAAGCCCTTAGCATCTCACGGGAAGCCCTGCAGTTGTAACACGTATCCCAGGGACGTTTGATTGTCAGGTGGGGATGCCGAGATGGTGTGGAACTAAAGGACATGCCCACAGTTACCTGGCAAGGCTGTGACCCAGACGGGAATGGAACCCAGGAACCCTGACCACTAGGCCAGACTGCTCGCATGGCCATTTGCCGCTTCTGGCCCCCCCAGATGCCAGTTCAGTCAGGTCGGAGCATTTCATCTCTCGCTGCTTTATTGCCCATCGCTCCTGAAGCAAAGGGCTATGCACGCGGTGCTCTGCCTGCGGGACACCGGTGTTGCTGGATGTTCCGGGGCCCTGGGACCAGCTGAGCTACCGGGTTCCTGCAGCTGAAAATGTCTGTGATGCCCGCGGGAGCTCCACGGCGTATCAAAGCTTCCCCCGGGGAAGCTGGGCACTAGCCCCAGGCCCAGCAGCTGGCTGCCAAGGATGAGCCGGGAGCGCTGGGCAGAGTTGGTGCTGGTGGGGCCGAGGCGAAGGCCCTGCCTCACCCTGCCAGAGCAAGTCCATTAAACCTCCAGGTCATGATCAAAATTCTCGCTTTGGATCTCGTTCTTCCCAGAGCGAACCTGGTGCCGTGTCCTGGGGTGGGGAGTCTGGCCTCCCTCCCGCTCAAAGCTGTATAGAGCCAGCCCAAATGGGTCTGCAATGCACAGGCCCAAGAGACCCTACAATAACATACCACCATGTACAGCCCTGAGTGCCCCTACAATAACCCACCAGGCACAGCCCTGGCGCCAGGGCCGGCGCAACCCATTAGGCGACCTAGGCGGTCACCTAGGGCGCTAACATTTGGGGGGCACCGGCACCCCGGTCGTCGTAGGTATTTTGGGGGCGGGACCTTCTGGCGCCTCTGTCGGGGGCGGCATTTTGGGGGCGGGACCTTCCGCCGCCTAGGGCAGGGAAAAAGTTGGCGGCGCTCCTGCCTGGCGCTCACAAGTCACCCTACGATAACAAAATCCTTGCCACAAGCTCTCTCCTATCCCATGGGGCCCGCCCCAGTGGGTGGGTCGGCAGATCGGGGGGGGCGGGTAGAAGAGACCCACGGCTGGAATAGCCAGGGGGCTGCGGGTCAGGACTGAGGGGCATCAGCAGCACAGTTTCAGGTTGGGGGGAGCTAGGTTCCCCCAGAGTCGCCTTGGCCAGAGCCCAGATTTCAGAGCTGCCTGCCCAGCGCACACACCTGGCTCCTTGCAGAGCTACGCCCCGGCCGGATCCCCCAGACATTTCTTTCCTCCCTGCCCCCCAGAGCCCAGTGCCAGGGAGTGACCCCTCCTGCGCCCTGGGCTCCCCCTCTGCCGTTTGCCTCAAGCCCCCTCAGCCACCCTTCCAATGCCTCTCCCAGCCCAACGCCCCCTCACTCCCCGGGACTTTTACACCAGCCCACTGCCAGCTGGGGAATCCAGGCCTGACTTTTCACACGGGGCTGCTCAGCCCGATCGCATGGGCCTCGTCTCGGGGGCGGGGGGGGGGGCTGAGTTCCCAGGCCAGAGGGTCTCCAGCTGGTCACCCCAGACACTAATGGCAACGGGTGAAGGGGGTGACCAAAGCTCGATCCATCTCCCGGCTGCCAGCAGAGGGCAGGAGACCCGGCAGCCCCGGCACAGCCCGATGAACCAGTTCTCCCAGCGAAGCGGGAGGGAGGGCGAGGCCTGACTGGCTCCTTGCAGGAACCCCCTTCCCTCCCCCCACCCCTGCCTTGGAGCCGGGCACAGATGAGTCACTTGTTCCTCCCTGTGTCACCCTCAGTGGCGCGCTGCTCTCCCAGCCCAAACCCGTCTCTTCACAGCCCCGCAGACCGGCCCTTTCATTGCCACCACCTGGGCATGGCAGATAAACAGCAGCCACGCTCCACCCCAGAGGGGGCTGCATGGCAGTGCTGGGCGCAGCGCTCCCCTGGGCATAGTTTGGGATTGAAACAGCAGGTGCCTTTATCATTCGTTCCTCAGAGGGGCTTGGGCAGGCCCAGCAGGCTGGGGCAGGTTCCCCACGCCGAGTAACTGCCCCGTTGGCTTCCCTGGCACCTTCCGGAGGAGGCTCCCCAAGCACTTTCCACACGTGAATGAGTGGCGGGCACAAGCTGGCGACCCACTTGCCCCGTGGTGAGTCTGGGGCAGAGGCAGGAGGGAGCCCAGGCGCCCTGGTTCCACCCACAGGGCCTGATTTTCAGAAGGGCTCAGCACCCCCGTGCACCGAGCTTGAGGACCCGACCCTGCCACCGTAACCCCCCGCCACTCACCCCCTGGAGGAGACGCCCTTGCTCCCAGCCCGGCCCTGCAGCCCTTACAAAGGGCCTTGTCTTTCCTGCCGGTTTGTCGCAGCAGGGAGGACACGTGCGGGATATTTAGCAGCGGCTGGCTTGGCAGCCCCCACGGAAAGGCAGGAATCTGCGTTTTTTATGGGAAACGGGGTTTTTTGTAAAGGCTCCTCACCCTGGGAAGCAGGAGGCCTGCAGCATTGCGGTGGGACGGAGGAGGAGCGGGAGGGATGGGGTGTGTTACAGGGAGGGGGAAGGCAGGGACGGGGGAGCGGAGGGTGTATCTATATTTATCTGCACACCCAGCTGCAGCCCTCGCTGACCCCCGCCCCCCAGCACGCTGCAAACAGGCAGCTGCCGAGGTGCGGACAGGAGGTGCCAGCACTCCTGCTGGCGTTTAATTAAGGCTTCAAGTGGCATGTGCCCCTCCAGCCCAGGCCTGGCACTGTGCCACCTCTGGGACTCCAGATGTCACCTTGGTGATGGGGTGGCTGCGGGGAGCACTCGGCTGCCAGGCGAAGCCGAGCCAGCCTCTGCCAAGCTGCCAGCCGTCGCCACGTGAGCCCCCGAGGACCGCAGGGCCAGTGCTGCTCAAGCTGGGGCCCCCTGAACCCAAAACGGCCTGGGCTGGAGCTGCCCCTGCCTGTCTCCGCCTCCCAAAGCCAGGCTGGGCTCTGGCTTCGCTAGTGGAGATGGAGCTGGCTGAATTCCTGGGATAGGAGCACAGCACCGGCTGCTCTGCCCACGCCGTGTGGAGCCTAATGTTGCCCTTTGAGACACCGTGGCCCGATGGGTCAGGTGCTGGGCTGGGAGCTGAGAGACCTGGGGACTAGCCCAGCTCTCCTGGGTGACCGTGGGCAACTCCCGTCCTCTCTCTGGGCCTCATTTCCACCGTCCCTAAAGCTGAGCTGATGAGACACCGGGTCCTAATGGGGTTGGCGACAGAAAGCTGCTCCCTGATCATCCTGCTTGTGTCTGTGGGAGGTGGGGCTGCAAAGACAGCGTGCTTCAGTGTTGGACCTAGATGGGCCCTGTCCCGAGAGCTGTAATCCCCCCTCGCCGCTCTGTGCCTGAGTTTCCCCTTCTGTGAAAGGGGGATAGACGCCTCCCCGGCAGCAGGGAGCCGGCTGTTGTGAAGGGCGTTGATCCACATGGATGGAATTCTGTACACACCGCGTGTGATTATTGCTTTGCTATTTTCCCCCTGGATATTTAATCCAGAGGTGGATGCTAGCCCAGGCCCGGTCTCTGCTGTGCCAGCGTGAAGCCAGAGGAACACCGTGGATGCACCTACTGTAGGTACTTTTAGGCTCCCATCACTGTGGTATCTGGGCACCTGACAGTCTTTAATGTGTCTATCCTCACACCTCGCTGTGCGCCCGAGCCCTGGTTTACAGCTGCGGGGGACTGAGTCCTGGAGCAGGCTCTAACCACTAGACCCTCCTCTCCTGCCATCGGGGGGTAACGCTGGAGTAAGTCTGGGATCAGGGCACTGTTTCTTGGTGCCACTGCAGGGCTCCTGTCTCGGAGCTGAGCCAGGGATGGCCTTTGTCACGGGGAAGCGTAGCTGATGGAGTCTTGCCCTGGCCCCTCTGGGCTGTGACTGGGCGGGAGGGAATTGGGAATGGCTGCGTTTTGATTTGTACGGAGCAGCTCACCTGCCACACACACACACACACACACACACACACACACACACACACACACACACACACACACACACACACACACACACACACACACACACACACACACACACACACACACACACACACACACACACACNCACACACACACACACAGGCTCGCTCAGCCATGCAGCGCGCCAGGATTGTCTGCCCCACTTTCCTATCCTAAGTCGTCTTTAAGTTCCTTAGCGTAATCCCGCCGAGTAATTCCCAAAGCCAGACCGTGCTTCCCACGCTAAGTCTGCATAAACCATGCGGCTCGGCACCCTGGGAGTCCTGCTTGCACACGGGGCTGCCGCGAGCTGCCACACCCCACGGGGCCAGCCGTGGGAGAAACCCAGACGCACAAGGCGATGCCTGCTTTCATCAGAGCCCCTGGGCATCTGCAGCATGGCATGCCCGGGGCAGAGGGGACCTGCTGACCTGCCTAACCCAGTCCTGGGCAGGCTCCACTCAGCCTCACAGCCGTCGGCGTAACAGGTCCGTAGTCTCCATCCAGGACTTTGTGTGCCATCCGCTCTCCTCTCAGGCTGCCCTGGCCCACAGGAGGCTACCAGAGCCAGGGGTTGGCTGTGCACCCATCAGAGACAAGGGCTTCTCAGCCCACACACTGACTTCGGAGGGGCTGCTCTGGATTTGCACCGGGGAGAGCAGCATCTGACCCGGCGATCTCGCTTAGCTGAAGCCGACGCTGCTTTGCGCTGTCTGTGAATCGGCCCTGTCCCTTGTTCACACTCATATAACTGGCGGGGGGAATGCCCTGGACTGAACCAGTGATATTTGGCAGGTGATCGGCCCATTAATTTTGGCATTTGAGGGACATTTGTGAAGAGATTAGCTCGCTATTAAACGCTGGGAGGAGGTGCCTGCCCGCTCAAAGTAACCGCATCTCATCAACATTTCCAGAGGATTTACTAGCGCTGTGTCCAGTTCCGTGCCGCACCAGGCCTGGGCAGGCCGGGGCGAGTCACGTGTGCAGGTCGAGGTGCTGGTGAAGGGGGGGGGGGGCGTGTGCATCTTGATGAATACAGCTGCTATAGTGATACGCCAACAAGCTGCAGCGGGCAATGGAGAGTCGGGGGGACCTGCTATGGGGTGCTGCAGTGTGGGGGGATCTTTGGGGGCACTTCCCAGAGGGGAGACAGCAGGAGCAGTGGCTCAGGCCCTGACCTGGTGCTCATGAGACCTGGGGTGTACTTCCGACTCTGCCACCCCCCTGCTGGGTGACCTTGGCCACATCACTTTTCCCCTGTTTTTCACCCTTTTGTGTGTTTAGACTGTAAGCTCTTTGGCGCAGGGGCTGGTTCTCCTTCCATGCCTGTGCAGCGGGGCCCTGCTCTCGGTTGGGTGCTCCTATAGTACACTAATAACTCTGAATTTTGCCCAATTCACCCTGTGGTGAAAAACTCCCCCCCTGCCCCTTTGTTTTAGCAACTGTGTTTTGTTTTTGCAAGAGGAGAATGAAAATCTGCAAAGCTTGTGAGTTTCCACCGAGGGGCTGATTTCTGGACAGGCCCAGCTGAGACAGGAATGTGCCCACGAAACCACAATGTAAGCAATGGGCCACTCATCGTCCAAAGTAAAGCGTAACCTTCTCCTGAAGGTGAGTCTTTCTGCTTGCTTAAAACAAACAAAGGAATTGTTCAAATAACAATGGAGTGGTGACACAAGCCGATAAGAGCCAGGAAGCATGAATATGCTAGCTGATTTTCTATGCTAGATAAAACCGAAACCAGCATGACTAGAGAGGAAAGTTTAGCCAAAGAAATCCAGCAACCAATTTTGATTTAGCCGGGTGAATCCTTTCTCTCTCCTTCTTAGCAGAGTGAAAGGAAATTCTTGCCTTGTTAGGGCCTGATCCTGCAGCCAGTTGCTGTCCGCAACTAAAGCCCATGGTGCTAGGCAATAGCTGCAGTTTCTTTGCATCTCTTTATGTATTATCGTTGCTGGTGATAGGGCGACCAGACAGCAAGTGTGAAAAATCAGGACAGGGGGTGGGGGGTAATAGGAGCCTATATAAGAAAAAGCCCCAAATATCGGGACTGTCCCTCAGGGCCGGCGCAACCCATTAGGCGACCTAGGCGGTCGCCGGCGCCCCGGACGGCCATGGAAATTTGGGGGCGGGACCTTCCGCCACCGCTGTTGGGGGCGGCATTTCGGGGGCGGGACCTTCTGCCGCCTAGGGCGCCAGAAATGTTGGCACCGCTACTGCTGTCCCTATAAAATTGGGACATCTGGTTGCTCTATCACCAACCAGCAGGTGGCTGGGCTCAGCAGGAGAAATTGGGTGACAGTTTCTGTATCATAGAATATCAGGGTTTGAAGGGACCTCAGGAGGTATCTAGTCCAACCCCCTGCTCAAAGCAGGACCAATCCCCAGATAGATTTTTGCCCCAGATCCCTAAATGGCCCCCTCAAGGATTGAACTCATAACCCTGGGTTTAGCAGGCCAATGCTCAAACCACTGAGCTATCCCTCCCCACCATTTGTATAGGACCAAATGGTGGCCTGCATGTTGGGAAGGTTGTGAATTGCCAGAGATGGGGTGTGAAGCCTCCCCTGCAATCGCAGCAGGGGGAAGGCATGGAGGAGCCTAGATGTGGTCTCTGAGCAGCGGCACCATGGACGGCTGGACCTCTGGCCGGTGGGTAGGAGCTGTTAGACTTTGGCTGCAGGTCGATCCCTCGGTGCACAGCCTGGCTCGGCGCTCAGCCCCTCTCAACAGCCATCTGTTCGCCCTCGTCGGCGAGCGGAGACGCGGTGCCGCCACGCACGGCCCTGAACAGAACTTACCCGCTGGGGGGGCGCCGGTGCCAGCGGGCCGAGTGTCAGGTGCAGGGCTGAGTCAGCCTCTGGCAAAATAAAGCCAGGCTCCGGGCTGCGGAAGGAAACAGCTTCAGGAAGCCGCGTGTGGCGCTAGCCGGGGCCGGGGTGATGGGTCAGCACTTACGGCCAGCAGGAGAGGGAAGCCGGGGCCAGATTGTGCTGTTTGTTGTTGTTAGCCAAGGACAAAACCCTTCTGGGGAGGCAGCAGCCGCCAGACTGGGCAAAAGCCTCGCTCAGCGCCAAGGGCAGCACGGGGGGGGCGGGGGGGGGCAGCATCCCGGTGCCTAACCCGGGGGGAGCGAGTTCAATCTGGGGGAGGAGATGCAGCTACCCAGCCACCTGCCACCCCCCGGCTGGCTCCCTAGGCCAGGACTGGACATGCGGGGTCCCAGCAAGGTTATTTGGCGGGACGGACAGATTCCCTCCCTCTCCCCACGAACCCTCTCAGTCTTCCCGCCCCCCCCCCCCGCAGCCTCCCCGATCTGCACACAAACAGCCCCATGGGGACTGTCCCCCCAGCCTCCCCACATGACTCAGGGGTCCCGCCGTTCCCCAAATCCAGCCCCGCCCTGTGCTGAGCAGTGACAAGTGCAGGCCCTGGGGGCTCCAGCTATTGTGGGGGCCACGCTCCTGGATTCTCCACCCCCTTGGTCTGGTCTGGGCCTGCCCTGCACCAACAGCAAAGCCCCCGACACCATGAGTGGCCGAGCTGGGGCCGGGCCGGGCCGTTGGCAATACCCATCTCTGCTGAGTCTCGCGGCCGCTGGCATAACGGCTTGATTTGCTTCATTCATTGATTGGCATCTCCATGCTCTGCTCCCATCCTCTAGTGTCTGAGCACCCTGCATTCATGAATGGACTGATCCTCCCAGCCCCCCTCCCCCAGTGAAGTAGGGGAGTATCCTCCCATTTACAGATGGGGAAACTGAGGCCGAGAGAGGCCTTCCCCAAGGTCCTATAGGGCGTCTAGCGCTGCTGGGACTCGAGCCCAGTTCTCCCCTTGCTCTCACCACTTGTCCTACTCTGCCGTACCTGGGGACACAGGTGAATTCCTAGATGGCTTTCATGGGGGCATGGCTGGATTCCAGTTTCTGCTTTCTCACCTGCATTAGCCAGTCTGTGACCGGAGTCCTGGCAGCTGAGGGAGGCAAAGGCATTTCAAGCCCTGTTTAAAAGCAAAACCTTGTTTAAAACCAAACCAAACCGCACCACGGGAGAGCGAGTCATATTTTGAAATCTGATACAGCGCCGGAGATTAAGGGATTTCAAGGGGAACTGAGCACAACTTTCTGCTTGGCCAAACGGTCTCAATTTAAAGGGATTACAGGGGAGAGAGAGAGTGTGTGTGTGTGTGTGTGTCCACTTTCTAACCCTGGGGGGAAGCAGAAACTGCCATAGCAGGGTTGAAATTTCAGCTGAATCCTTCACCCTCGTGCCTCACTCTCCCGAAATAGCAGCCGTGATGGTTTACCACATCCTGTGCTGCAGTGGGCATCTGACCGTGCAGCCTACCATGGCTGAGCCTGGACTCCCCTGGCCCAGTCCGCGCCACCTGTTCCGCAGGGGCTCATCCGCCTGGGACTGGGAACCCTCAGGTTGTTTGTGTTCCCTCTCCCTTCCCCGGGGGTTGAGCGTGCGCTGCTGACCCAGCTAACCGCAGGGCAGAGCAGTACTGGCTTCGAAAACCTCCCTCTTTTCTTCAACAACGGGCTTTTCTTCCCACTCCAGGGGCTCTTCCTGGATTGGCCTCTCGCTGCAGAGAGCGGCCAGCGCCAGCTTTTCTAATTATACCTGCGCCCTGCCAAAGGCTCTCCACAGTCAGGTGACATTTTCCATACAAGCATTTCCCAACTCCTAGGAGCCCCCAGTAGCAAAGGGCTCTACCCAAGGTCTCTTGGGCCTCTTCACTCGCAGCCCAGTAAGTGGAGGCTGCATGCATAGCTGGCTAGGCTCCACCCCCCAGCCCCTGCCGAGCATCTGAGAGCCGGGGCTGTTCCCATTCACACGGCAGCTTTGCAACACTCCCCATCTGGGATCATCAGCAGGGTTTGAACCTGGGATTTTCCACCGGGAAGCAGAGAGTCTACTACCGCCTGAGCCATCGGGGTAACTCCATTAATGCGTAGCAGTAGTAGGCTGTTATCCTCCAAGTGGCTCGCCGGGAGCGAGGACGTGGCCCGTACTTTACAAACGTGTTACACGAACACGTGAACTTTTTCAATTATCCTGCTTTTCGACTTGAATAATTTGGTGCGGGGGGAAGGCACCTGATTCTCAGGAGTGTGATGTCCCTGAGCCCTGGGCAGCCACAGGCTGAGCTTTCCCCACGCGCTGCCCCCTGCCAGCGTTCAGCCTGTGTGGGTGAGAGGGGAGCGCAGCCTCCATTCACCCCTGTGCTCCTGTGCTCACCAATCAGTACCAACTGGCTGTAGCTTATCTGTGATATGGACCTGGGCTGAGACCC
This sequence comes from Platysternon megacephalum, assembly GCA_003942145.1. NCBI lineage: Eukaryota > Metazoa > Chordata > Testudines > Platysternidae > Platysternon > Platysternon megacephalum. The sequence continues at coordinate 2,842,425 of QXTE01000107.1, forward strand.
CACAGCTCATTGCACCCAACAGTCCCCAGTTGGGAACAACTGATAGGCGAGTGCCCTTAGCTGGATGTGAAAGGCCTTTCAGCCTGTTCCCAATCCCTGAGCCCCTCACTATTTGCATTCAAACAAATGATGTGGTGAACGCTTCCTCCTGTCACGGACCCACCAGACCTGTGTCCGCACTCAGATCACCCAGGCCATTGCAAGAGCTGCACTGGTTATCCGGCCTCCTGTGCCCCCCTCTACAGCAAGGGAACCTCGAAACCCTGAGCTGGGGGCTGGCAGCCCAGCGCAGGACAGACTTGCTCCTGTGCGTCGCCGCGTGAGTATGTGGGTGACGTCTGAGCTAACCTTTCTATTCCCCCCCTTCCCCGTTAGCTCCTTTGTCACGCTCGTTACACCAGGCCTGTGGGGGTTCTGAGGGCTTTGTCTGCATGCTAGCCAAGCACATGTCCTGCTTAGTACCTACTGCCCCCCCCCAGCACACCCCATTCCTAGGACGCCCCGGCACATCCCTCCCCCCACCTCCTGTAGGAATCCCGCCCTCCCCCGCATCCCAGAGACAGCATGGTGGCTCCATAGACAGGCTGTATGTGTGGGGGGCAGGGCAAAGGGCACTAAGACGGGAGGGTCACCAGGACCCAGGCTGGCAGGGATGTGGAAGCCATGGCCCTGGGGGTCAGCGCCTCCGGGTCGGGAGTGCAAACACGGGGGGCTGAGTGGTTTATTGATGCTGGGGAACCTACATCTCCCCAGGCGGCCTCCCCCGCCCCCAGCTGCTGGCCGGTCCCTCTTCGCTTAGAGGCCTTTAAGGGGGAAGCAGGAGACTCCTGTGGGACTGAGACCCTCCTGTGTGGAAGTCCCTGGAGCCCCACTGAGCTGCCCCCTTGTGCCCCAGAAGCCGAGGGGGAGGGGTGAATTGCCTCTGAGGGCCCGGCTGCATCGTCCCCACCCCACAGGGCAATGCGGGCACTGGCCAGGTGGGGTCAACGCTGGGGGCTCAGTTCTGCCCTCAACTCCACTCGCTTCCCCCATGTACGTGAGGGCAGGGCAGGGCTGCCCCCCTCCCCCACGATCGGGAGCCATGGTGCCCCCCGGGATTTCTCAGACGCTGCCCCTGTATCCTCGTACCCATAGCCCTCCCCAGAGACAGCAGTTGGGGGTCAGAGCCAAGCCAGGCCCCCGGGAACCCGCTGACTAGAGGAGCGGCCTGGCAGCTGCTTCCCCAGTAACCCAGCAGTGACGCAGGGCCTGCTCCGCAGTGTAAGCGCCCCCCCGGCCGGAGTCTGTCGGGGCAGAAGGTCAGAGGGGGAAGGGCGTGTTCATCCCCCAGGCGCCATCAAATCCACCCCGCGACACAGGAGCTCACAGTCACACCGCTGAGCTTGGCCGAGGTGCCTGGGGTGTGAGACACACACCCCCCGTCGGTCCCACAGGCTCCACTCGGCCCAGCGTCTGTCAAGTGACTGCCATGTACTTCACCGGTGCTGGCGATTCGGTGTCATGGCGGGGAAGACAAGGGGTGTTTACTGGTGTTTTGCCCCAAATTTTCCCTCGCCCAGTGATGTGCTGTCCAGCAGTCATAGAGCTGCTGCCCTCCACCCCAGAGTCAGCTGCATTCCACGGGTGCCCTATGTACCTACTTTGTACAGCCCCTTTGCCATCCCAGATGAAAGTTTACACAGCATCTCTCTGGGCCATTCGTGTATCCTCCTCACTGCGATGTCAGCGCAGGCCTGCAGATAGCCGGAGTAAAGGTCTGCTGCAGTCTGCAGGGGGAGCGAAGGAGGGTTTTTGTAGGACCTATAGAAATGATGGGCAGCGAGGAGGTTCATGGCTTTCATTTTGCAGTTTCCCGTGGATGACGGTGGCCGATTGCAGAGCGAAGCGAGAGAGCCACAGGAGAGGGGCTAGGACAATGGGGGAGGCTGACGCTTTCTGGTTGTGGGTGCCCAGCGGGATACACCTGGGATCTGGCGTGTCGGGGGGGAGCTCAGCACCCACAGCTCCTGGGAGCGTCGTACTAGGGGCTCCCTCCATTCCCCCACTGTGTACATCTCTCCCCTCCCCCTCTATTTCAGGGACTCCCTGCAACTCCTCCTATCTCCCCGGTGCCAGGGGTCGTGTGTGTGCCCCCATACCCCCTGCTCCCATAGCGGGACCCCCACACACACACACCAACGTCTCCGTGTGCCCCGCATTCCCCCATCCCTCGGGCCAGGGTCCCGTGTTGTCACCCCATGCCGGGGCTGTGCCCTGTTCTCCCCCACCCCATCACTGCCTGTCTGGAAGAGAAGTCATGCAGGGCGGATGAGCAGGGCCCCGGGTATTTGTTCTGGGGGAAGGAAGGCGCTAGCTGTGGCGGTGCGAGACATGCTGGGGGGGGGGGGGCTCCCCCTGGGTTCCCCATTTGCCCTCTTACGGGTTTCCTACCCCCCCCCCCCAATAGGATTCCGCTGCTGTGTGTCCAGAACATGCCCCGAGACTTTGGACCTGCTGGGACCCCCCCGGCCAGAGACAAACCCCTTTGGGTGGGGGGCAAGGCCGTCCCAGGCCGGGCTAATCAGCTGTGACGTGGCCAACCCCCGGGGCAAGCCGGGGAGGTGGGCGAGGCGCTGCGTGGGGGGAGATCCCGGAGCACCCACAGCCCAGCAGGGGCGCAGGCAGCCCTCGGACCCGGTCTCAGGGTAGGAGAAGCCCCCGTCCCCCGGGGCTTGTGCTGGCTGGCGGGTCGGGGGGCTGCAGCCGGGCCCGCCGGGAAGTTTGGGCGAAGGGCGGCGGGGGAAGCGGAGCGGGCGGGCTCCGAGCAGCCCCCCGCCGGCCGGAGCGGGGGGCCCGGGCTGAGCGCGCCGCGCGGGGCCGCTTCCCCCGAAGGGCCGGGCCGGGCCGGGCTGCCAATCCCGGCTCCGCGCACGGCGCGATCACCGCCCAGGTAGGAGCCCGGCCGCCCCCCGGCGCCGCTGGGCGGCAGAAGTTGGCAGGCTCCGGGGCTTTGCAGCCAGCCCGCCCCAGCCGGAGCCGAGGGAGCCCGGGAGCCGGGGCCCCAAGCGCCGCGGGGTGCGGAGGACCCAGGAGCGGAGGCTCGTTAACCCCCCCGGGGAAGCGGGGAGACTCCGGATCTCCGGGCGTGAGTTCTCCGGGGCGAGCGGGTCGCGGCTGGCGGGGCGGCTACGAACAATGGGGCAAGTTCCCCCGCTGGAAGCGAGCAGCCCCCAGTGCCACGGACCCGGACGGGCCCTTGTGTGGGGGCCTGGAAAAGCGGGGGGGCTGGGGCACAAGGGGGCGGCTCTGGGAGGAGAGTGGGGGCTGGTGGTTAGAGCAGGGGGGGCTGGGAGCCAGGACTCCTGGGTTCCATCCCCGGCTCTGGGAGGGGAGTGGGGGCTGGTGGTTAGAGCGGGGGGGGCGGGGAGCCAGGACTCCTGGGTTCCATCCCCGGCTCTGGGAGGGGAGTGGGGGCTGGTGGGTTAGAGCAGGGGGGGCTGGGAGCCAGGACTCCTGGGTTCTCTCCCCAGCTCTGGGAGGGGAGTGGGGGCTAGTGGGTTAGAGCAGGCGGGGGTTGGGAGCCAGGACTCCTGGGTTCCATCCCTGGCTCTGGGAGGGGAGTGGGGGTAGTGGGTTAGAGCCGGGGGTTGGGGCTCCAGGCTCCTGAGCTGTATTCCTGGCTCAGAGAGGATAATTGTGTTTTGTGGTTAAAGCAGAAGGGGCTGGGAGCCAGGACTCCTGGGTTCTTGCCCTGGCTCTGGGAGAGGACTGGGGGCTAGTTGGTTAGAGCAGCGCGGGAGAGGGGCTGGAAGTCAGGACTCCTGGGTTCTATTTCCACAGACTTGTTGTGTGACTTGGGTGAGTGGCTTATCCTGTTTGGCCCTCAGTTTCCCCAGCTGTATCAGGAGCAGAGTGACAGACACACCCTGAAAAGGGAAGTGCTGCACGGAGGGAGGCCATGGCGCTGTCCCAGTAGGTGTTTTATGGGGAGAGGAGGGGACATGGTTCTCTTCTCCCCATCTTTCCTCTGTCATATACACCCCCACCCCCATGGTCAGACCCAGGCAATCCAGGACGGATGCGGTGGCTACAGCCAGCCCCCCGGTGGGAGACGGAAATGCTGCCTGGCTCCCGTGTGAGAGCGAGGTGCCTGGGACCGGAGAGGCTGGGGGGCAGTGGGGGCTGCCCGCAGAGCCTGGGTCAGGCTTGTTTCACCGCCCACGTTCTGTGGCTCGATTCTGCTGGGAAACCTCAAAGATGGCTGGTTTGTGCTAAGCACAAGGAAACGTGTCCTTCATGCAGAGCCTCACCGAGTGGGGGAGAGAGGGATGGGGATGGGTGGACTGAGGAACCAGCTAGTGGAGGAAGGGGCTTGGGAGGGGCCTGAAATGTACTAGGGGGTAAGAAAATCTCCCTGTGGGCTGGGTGCAAGCAGGAATAGGGGCCTTTCTGCCCAGACCTGGGTCTGAAACCAGCCCGTGTGGAACCCAGTAATAACCACGTTCCCCGCTCTGTAGGCCGGATCCTTCTCCCACAAGGCTCTGTCCTTGCTCCCCCCTCCCCGGACACAACATGCTGCTTGTAAAGGTCTGGAGAAAAATGGCATCAGCCTAGACTGAGCCAAACCAGCTCCTGGAGCGCGATGGCATCCGAGCCGTAGGAAATTCTAAGCCAGGCTGACGTACGTGGGGCAAACATTGGCATAAGCAAGGGCAAGGCCCATGACTTACCCCAGGCCTGGGTTTGGCCTGCTAGGAAACAAGTGAAAGCGAAGGGTTTAGCGCGGCTCCTGTTCCTCCCTAATAGGAAAGGCTCCGTAGCTGCTGCCTGGGGAAGGGACGGATCAGTCCGACTCCCCAGTGCGTCCCGATGGCGAACCAGTCCAGTCAGAGCACAAGCCTGGGAACCGGGATCTCCCGAGCACCCTGGTCCTGGATTTGCCACCGTCTCTCTTTGGGGCCTTGGATTCATCCAGCCCCTGCAGGCTTCACTTTCCTCCTCTGGGAGAGGATAAAGCAACGTCACTCGTGGACTCCGTACGATAACGCGCCTCTCCAGGGAAAGCTGTACGGACGAGAATGAATCCATCATTCACAGCCACATTCTGGGGAGGAGCCAGAGCAGCTGTTTAACAAGGCACCGCAGCTCTTCGGCCCGTTTAGGACACGAAGCCACGTCCAGTTGGATGGGGGGCGGGAGGGATTTAGGAAGGATGCAGTTCCCTAGACTGGGATTTGGCCAGGACATCCAGGCTGTGTGATCTTCAGTGATCACAAGCGATCTCACCCAAACAACTGCACTTCAGCACTCCTAGTACCAGGGTTCTCTACTGACTCTCCCCCTAGGGCACTGTGGGTCTCCTCGCCACGCACCAGCCTGGGCCAGCCCGACTTAGCTTTGGAGTAGCGGGACCAGACAGCAAGTGTGAAAAATCGGGACGGGGGTGGGGGGTAATAGGAGCCTATATAAGAAAAAGACCCCAAAATCGGGACTGTCCCTATAAAATCGGGACCTCTGGTCACCCTACTTTGGAGAGGGGACACAGTTGCCAAGTCACATCCAGGAGGAGCAAGGTGCAAACCCAGGAGCCTTAACTAGGTGGTGCAAACCGGCCACCGTAGCATCCCAGCTAGCTGGAACTTCCAGTGGGACGGGAGGGGCAGGGCAGCAAAGCAGCCAATGGTATTAAAGTCACGGCTCTTGATTTTGAAGAGTTCTGCGGTGACATTGCAGGGAGGGGGTGGAGTGGAGCTGGGAATGTGAGGGGGGGGAGGGGAGGCGGGGATCGAGGTGGGGGAGTGTGTGAATCCCAGGTAGAGGGAGACGACCCCCCGAGAGCCTGGGAAACTTGCAGCAGGCTGTGGTGCAAGGCTGAGCAGCAGCCCGGGGCAGGCGTCAGCCGCTAGCTGTGAGCTGGTGAGATTCCAGCCTGGCTCCCAGGCCCACGCCCCTCGGGGATCCCGATCTCCAGGGCTGATGAATTGTTTTCTCAGGTTACCAACCTCGTTTCTCCATCTGTCCAATTTTTACAGGCTCCTTGGGAACCCTGCCCGGTGCCTTCGTGACAGCCCAGGATGGCCGCGCCCTGGTTCCTGCTGATGTCCGTGTGGCTCCCGCTGAGCCTTCTCCCCGTGTGCCAAGCTCAGGAGGCCCCTCCGTCTGGGTGCGGCACGGACCTGCCCTCGCTGTACTACAACCTCTGCGACCTGTCAGCGGCCTGGGGCATCGTGCTGGAGGCGGTGGCCAGCTTCGGGGCAGTGAGCAGCTTTGTGCTCACCATCATCCTGGTGGCCAGCCTGCCCTTCGCGCAGGACCCCAGGAAAAAGAGCCTGGTGGGGACTCAGGCGTTCTTCCTCCTGGGCACGTTCGGCCTCTTCTGCCTGACCTTCGACTTCATCGTCAAGCGGGACTTCTCCACCTGCACCTCGCGGCGCTTCCTCTTCGGGGTCCTCTTCGGGATCTGCTTCTCCTGCCTGGTGGCCCATGCCCTCACCCTTAACTTCCTGGCCAGGAGGAACCATGGGCTGCAGGGCTGGGTGACCTTCGGCGTGGCCCTGCTGCTGGCCCTGGTGGAGGTGATCATCAACGCCGAGTGGCTGCTCATCACCCTGGTGAGGAGCGACGGCCCCTCCCGGGACCCCTGCGCCGTGGCCAACGAGGACTTCGTCATGGCGCTCATCTTCGTCATGTTCCTTCTGTTGGCTGCCTTCGCCGCCGCCTGGCCCGCCCTGTGCGGCCGCTACAAGCACTGGAGGAAGCACGTCGTCTTCATCCTCCTCACCACCTCCCTGTCTATGACCATCTGGGTGGTCTGGATCATCATGTACCTCTACGGGAACCAGCAGAGGGGGGGCCCGGCCTGGGACGACCCCACGCTGGCCATTGCTCTGGTGGCCAATGCCTGCGTCTTCGTCGTCTTCTACATCATCCCTGAGGTCTCCCACGTGACACGGCCGGGCCCAGAGCAGGCCTACGAGGACGACATGTACCCGACCAGGGGCGTGGGCTACGAGACCATCTTGAAGGAGCAGAAGTCCCAGAGCATGTTTGTGGAGAACAAGGCCTTCTCCATGGATGAACCCTCCTCAGGTAGGCAGGGGAGCCCCGGGCCAAAGGGGCCGCGGGCACTGGGGGCGGAGAGGCAGCCATGGCTCTGGGTGATTGTACCACTGGGGTGCGGTGGTGGTGGTTCCCCTGTCGCCGCAAATTCCAGCTGACTCGGGATCCGTCCTTCGTGTGCACACGTGCTCATACACACGGACGTGCGTTCCGTGAGCTGCCCATCAGCACCGTCCTAGGGGAGCCGAGCCTCGGGTCAGGGGACCGGCCTGTGAGCTGTTCCCTGAGCCCAGCCCTGCACGGCCCTGAGCAGCCTCCGCCCGCCTGACTTCCATGGGAGCTGGCTGCATAGCACCTCTCGGGGGAGCTCGGCGCCGTGCAGGATTGAGCCCTTTGCGACACAGGGCGGCTTCCATCGAGGGACCCCCCCAATCTCCATTCAGCCAAATATTTGGGACGGGGCCAGGGAGCGGTGGTGTTCGGGCTGCTGCTGATGGCAGAGCTGGCCCATCCCGTGGACAGAGCGGGCTGTGAGCCGTGGCTTTGGCAGGGAACTGGAGGCCACGGGCCCCGGTTCACGGGGAGGGTTTATGTCTGGCATTATACCCACGTGTCTGATGTTACCCCCGCTGAGGGTGGCGGGGCCAGTGCCTGAGGGGGTGGCTGAGATCAAACTTGTTTGTTTATGTCCTCTCATTGTGTGGCTCAGCAGCTCCAGGCTGTGCCCGTGGCAGCTGCCTGTCTGTTTCCCTGCTCCCCTCTGGCCACCTCACCCCCCATTGCCTCTTCCACTCAGGTAGTGTCTTGGTGTGTTAGGCGGCGAGCTCTCTGGGGCAGGGCCCTGTGTGCATGCAGCGCCTAGCACCGCGGAGCCCTGATGCTGACGGGGCCCCCGGTTGCTACAGCAATACAAACGCCCCTTTGTGGAGCACAGCGTGGCTCCTGGGAGGTTGTTGTCAGCCAGGCAGCCTGCCCTGGTGGGAAGGTTTGTTGTGACACGGTCCATCCAGCAGGACCTGGACAGAGACCACCTGCGCGCTTGGGTCTGGTGAGGGAACAGCCAGATATCTGCTCACTACCAACCTGGACCGGTTTGAAATAATGACTTCAATTGTTGTCGTTCTGGAAACACACACAGGCTGCGTGCTGGCCTGGGACATTTACAGCTGGGGGAGCCCAACCGTTTTCTCCCTTGTGCCTGTTGCCAAGAGCACAGCGTTCTTCACGGGCTTTTCCTCCGCTAAGAGAAAGTGTAGCTGCTATTTCTTCCGGCCTCCCCCGGCTAAGACCCTGCAATAACAAACCTGTGCGTTGCCACAGCTCCATCGAGAAGCCAGAGAAGAACAAAGCAGCACGTGTAACCGAGGGTTCACAAGCCACCCTACAATAACACGCTTGTGTTTGCCACGCAGGCGCAGCCCCCCCATAACCAGCCCGTGTGCGCAGGCCAGAGCTCCCGAGTGACCCTACGATAACAAACCATTGCTCGCGCGTAAATAACATGGACTGGCGCTGATTGGCTAAGACTGCATGTGACTTGATTGCTGCTGGGACTGGGGCCAATCAAGCCTTGCCTCCAGCCCCCAGCTGCTCGCCCCCGGGGGGGGGCCCTCTTGTGAGTTAGCTCATTAGAACCTGCTTGTTCGTGCTGTGCCATAAACAGCTCCTTGCTTCACAGCCGCCGCCTGCTCTGTAGGGCTGGTCTGCGCACGCACGTTGGACCCCATTAACGACACCGGTCTAGGGAGGGGACGTAGTCGGACCGGGACACAGGTGCTGGTACCAGTCTAGCTTATTCCTGTGCACGCTGGGGAATAAGATAGGAACATGGGAGTAGACGGGTCCCTGAGTCCAGTTCCTGCTGTGGCAGGCAGTCCCATCGTATAACCCTAACGTATCCCAGTATAAGGCCCCTGGAGCGCCGCGTGACTGCGGCCCCGCGTGGGGTTGTACTGGTGTAACTCTAGCTGACGTGGCTCTACCAGCGTGTGGAGCCAGGCCTAAGCTAGCTGGTGCGCTGGGCTGGGGTGGGCTGGGTTTGCCTGCTGCGGGGGGCTGGACTGGGTGATTTCTCAAGGGCCCTTCCAGCCCCAGGTCTGTGTGATTCTCTGACTCAACGGTCTGTATGTCGCCTCCCGAGTGCTGCCACCTGCCCGTGCTGGAAGGCTGCCCGCCCGGCAGCATGAAAAACAGCACATCACGTCTCCATCTTCGTCAAGCCCCTTGTCCTGGGCCCGATCCAAAGGCTACTGATCTCAGGGACCAACTCCCATTGATTTCAGTGGGCTTGTGTCAGACCGCAGCCATCGATGCCGGGGTCCAGCCAGGAGGTCCCTGCCCTCCGGAGAGAAGTCTGTCTACTCCCTTTCAGCGTGGCCAGTGGCTGATTAACGCATGGGCCCATGGGTCCTGTGCCCAGGAGCCCCGGCCACTTTGGGGGCCCCAGGAGTGCCAGAACCTTGTAGAATTGGGGGGGGGGGCGACACAGGTGCCTGAACTGTGACCCTGTCTGTCCCCTGCTCCTCCTCTTCCCCGGGACCCCACCCCCTGGCCAGGCCAGAAGCTGGAGCTGGGCAGTGGTAAAAGCTGCCATGGGGAGCCCTGGATGGGGGGCCTGAGAACAGCCCCTGACCTGTGTCCCCTGGGAAGAGGCTGGATCAGCTCCCCTGCCGCCACTGCTCCGCGCCTGCCCGAGGGGACTATGCCCATGTTAAAGTGGGTGGGCATGGGCCCCTGGCCCGGCACCTCTGCCCCCGGCCTGCAGGGGGCCCAAATGTTCTTTGTGCCCAGAGCCCCAATAAATCTGACTCCACCTCTGAGCGCGGCCTGGTGCTTTTTCTCTTTTCAGCCAAGAAACCGGTGTCACCGTATAGCGGGTACAACGGGCAGCTGGTGACGAGCGTGTTCCAGCCCACGGAGATGGCTCTGATGCACAAAGGGCCCGTAAGTCAGACCGGGAGTGTGTGTGTTCTCCCCACGTCAGCCGGCCGGCGGTCGCTTGCCTGGGTATCCCCTGGGGGCAGGACGGGATAATGTCCCAGCACAGGCCCCGCTCTCCGGCCAGGACACGAGGCTGTGGCCGAGCGAGGCAGGGCACCGGGGGTGTATGTTCCATCCGCTAGCCTGCTGAGCTGCCGTGGGCAAGTCGCTCCTCCCTCTGGGCCTCGGTTTCCCCTCCCGCCCTCTGCCTGTCTGGCCTGTGAAGCCGTCTGGGCAGGGATCGTCTCCCACGCGGTGTCTGCAACGCCTGGCACGGTGGGCCCTGATCTCGGTTGTGTTACGGGAGTGAGCTGAGCAAGGGGCTGGTCCCCAGCACCCTGCCGTGAGCTGCTCCAGATGCCAGTCACATTAGGGTGCAGCCGGGCGCAGCCTGGCATGGTTGGGCTGGGGGCGGGTTGCACGGGTGCATCCCTGGCCCCATTGCAGATGAGGGAGGTGAGTGGACAGGCCGTGCACTTTCTACCTAGCCTGTGAGAGCTGATTTGAATGGCCTGTTGGTGCCTGGAGAGCCCCTCCCTGCAGGGACGGGGCTGGGCGCTGGGGTGGGGCTGGGTGGCAAGCCAGGAGACCCGTGGGGAGCTGGGGGGGTAGGTAAGTGTCTCTTCTCAGCCCTGTCCTCACTTGTTCTGTTTCCAGTCCGAAGGCAACTACGACGTCATTCTCCCCCGGGCCACCGCCAACAGCCAGGGGATCAGCAGTGCCAACTCCACCCTGCGCGCAGAGGATGCCTACGCCGCACAGAACTGGCACGCAGCAGCCCAGAAGGATGGCAAGGGCGCCCAGGTCTGTGATAATGTGCAGCTGTGCCACTGAGGCAGCATGACAAGTGGTTACAGCAGGGGGGGCTGGGAATCGGGGGGGGGGGAGGGCTTTGATTCTACTGCCGCTGTCTCCCTATGGGACCGTCACGCTCTGTGCCTCAGTTTCTCCACCTGTTAAATAGAGATTAGACAAGACACCCCCCTTTGTGAAGGTGTTTGGAGACCTCCTGGTGGAAATGCCTCCTGCGTGTAAATCCAAGGGATTGTATTGCTACTAGGACCCGTCGTCCTTGCATCCTCTTGTTAACTCCAGCCTTCCCAGCTGGCCTGGGGATCTGCAGGGATCGGAGATCGATCGTGCTTCATTCGCTGGGTCTAGGACCTCAGCGGCAGGTCTGGGAATAAAAACCCTCCTTCCACAGCTGGGGATGAGATTTCCCAGTTCCCTTGCGCGGGGGGTCAGGACTGGTGTCTCCGATGCAGAAACTGAGGCAACAGGCCTTGCCCACCTCCTCACTGCAAGTAGTAGCAGAGCTGGAATAGAACCCAGGAGTCCTGGCTCTAACCCTAGCCCATCCCTGCCCCTCTTGCGTTAGAATTCAGAGACGGTGGAAGTGGCTGTTCCCCGCTCTCTGAATGCAGCGAACCGAAGGTTTGTGTGTCCAGGCCTCTCCCCTCTCCAATAAATCCACCCTTCAGATGAAGCACCGCAAAGCCCTCGCCTGCGTGCGACTAGAACGCACTATTCTCCAGCCGCCTCCTTGGCATCGCGGGGTTCTTACCGCTGCCTTTCTGATGGGATCTGACCTGTCCCGGACAGGAACTGGCTCATTTCTAGATTGTCAGAACAATCGGTTTGTTTATTTCAACCAAGGCCCAGACTTGGGCCTGTGACAAAGTGAGAGGCCGTTGGGCAAACCCCTGCTGACTCCAACTTGGCCATGTCTAGGGGAATTCCGGGTCTAAGACACGGCTGTGCCTCTCAGCTGCAGAGTCCTGATCTCTGTCTCTCTGCTTTAGGCTCCCTCTCCGTACAGCAAGAGCAGGTGGTAGAGATCCCCGTCCTGGCTCCTGCTGCTCTGGAAATCACCGGCGAGCCCCTTCCTCCAAAGAGGGAACCTGTCTCCTTCTCCACCCGTGGACAGTCAAGCCAAGGCCAACGACGGGAACTGATCCTAGAGCCTCCAGCCAGGCTGGGTCTAAGCCCAGGAGAGGAGAGAGAATCCAGCTCCTTCCCCACCCAGCCATCCCCAGAGGGAATCCAGAGACTGCTAAACACTGGCTTGGCCCTCAACCCCGCTGTGCTATTGATCCTCCTGCTGGGGACGCTGGACTGCACAGGCTGCCTATGGGCTGGGATGCTCCAGGGGCTGCTGAGGTTGGGTCCTGAACGTGGGAACGGCCCTTCCTGTAAACCCCCGGGGTCCCTCCTGGCAGCGGTGAGCACGTGCTGCCCGGCGCCTCGTCCCCGTGGGAATCGCCTCTCGGCTGCATGGGCCACGTTAGCTTTGCTGCAGCGCCCACTCTCCCTGCTGGCACCGTTGATTCGCTCCCTGCCCGCTCCTGAAGCCCCAGGACAATCTGCCACTCGGTGTCCGGATGCAGGAGAACCAGCCACAAGTGGCTGCGGCCGGAGGGCGGCTGCGCGTGGGAGACGGGCGAGCACCTCTGTCTGATGGAGCCTCCGCTTGCAGGGAGCCGAGCTGAGCAGGTCTCGGCTGGGACCTGCCTTGGACAGAGCCCCACAGATCTCCCCGGCTCTTGCCCTTGGTGTGGGGCCCTCCAGGGGCTGCGTGACATTCCCTGCCCCGGAGCCACGCCCATGCAGCCCAGCATGGAAGAAGCTGGGTCCCAGGCCTGGCGTCCTCCACAGGCCCCGCCCTGGGGTCCATTCCCTCCTGTTGCAAAGCCCGTGTGGTGTCTTCCCCACCACGCCTTGGCCGGGAGAGCGCAGGCTCTGAGACGCGTTCTCGCAGTAAGCCCCCCAGCTGACGCGGGAGACCTCATGGTGCTTTCTCCTGGGCATCTCCGTCCTGGGTTTGGAGAGCGAGGTGCATAGAGGTGTTGGCACTGCTGTATGGGAACTGACCCTTCTGCCGCAACGGCTGTCTGTTCTCCTGCCCCAGCCGGTGCTCAAGGTGGGGGGTCTCCCCAGCCAGGTGCAGAGTGGGGCCAGCAGCAGGATCCATGGAACGGCAGCAAGATGCCCCATGCCCCTGTGCGGTGGCTCCTGGGGGAGCTGCTGCAGCCGGGTGCGTGCCGTGTGGGGAGCTGGCAACGGTCTCGCCTGGGGGCGGGGGCAGCAAAACCTGGCAGCCCACTCGTGTGGATGTGCAGGTGGAGCAGAACTGGGGTTGGGGTCCTGTCCCCCTCCCACCCTGTGAGCACCCTGCGCTGCCAGCCAGCTGCTCTGAGACCTGCCGTGGTCTCTTGGCTTCAGCTGTCCCGGGATCCCTCCCCTCCTCCACCATAGGTGTGGAGCTGTGGGAGGTGTGGGGCTGGGGTCAGAATGCAGGCCGGGGAGCCAGCAGCACCACAGCCCTGACTCCTGCTGTGCCTCAGTTTCCCCCATCTGCCAAGTGGGGATGACGGCTCTGATCTCCTTCCCATGCCGCTGGCTGCGGAGAGGGCAAGTGATCTCCTGGCGCAGAGTGAGATCAGAGGCAAGAAGCAGGCCGTGGTGTGGGGGAAGGGGAGGAGACTGAGTGGGGAAAGACAGAGATCCAGGGCTGTCCCGGGTTCTTGACAGCCTGGTCCCCCTCCCCCCTCTGAACAACCCTTTGGCCTCTTCTCCAGCCTCTGAGAGCGGCGCACTCAGGGCCTTCCTACAGGGACTGTAAGATCATTTGGTTTTTTTACTGATCCCGCAAGCAAATCTATTTTATGGGGTGGGTGTGGCCAGTCCCTCTACGCCCCCGCGTCCAGGGGGAGCGATCCATGTTGGTGTCAGCAGCGGCGTTCCGGGATCACTCCAGTGCCGCCGAGAACAGGGATCAGCCTCCCCGGGCTGGGTCCCAGAGCCGCGGTGGTGTTTTGGCGCAGGGGGCGCAGGGGTGCTGGAGCGAGCGTGCTGTTGACTCGAATGTTATTCCCCCTCCCCCAGCGCGGAACTGTCCCTTTTTCTTTTCAGGTGACTTTTGGCTTTTTTTCGGTCACTGTGTGTGCAGAATAAAGCTGGTTTTTCCTATGTGGCGCAGTGGTTGGTCCCTGTCCGGCTCGGAGAGGGGAGCTGCGGGGAACGGAGGGGAGGGGGCGCATTGCACATGTAGGTCTTCTGGGGGGGAAGTGGGAGAGGGAATGGGGACGTCTTGCAGGCCAGTTGGGTGGAGGAGGGGAAAATTGGTTCGTACCTGGGGAATTCGCTTATCTCTCCCCCCCAATAAAACAGGAGGGAAGAGCGGTGGGGGGGGGGGGGGGCAGCTGCACGTGGCGGTGGCTGGAGCTCAGAGGGCCGGACTGAATCCGTCCTGCTGACACAAGTGCCTGGAGCAAGGGGCTGAGGGGAAATCACCGTTCCAGGGGCCAAGCCATAGCCTCCGACAGCCCCTGCTTTGCCCTAATGCAATTCATCCAGTCAACAACGTTTTCCCGGGGCCGGTTGTAAACCCCACCGAGCTTCCTGCCTTCGCCGTCTTGTTCCCCCGCAGGAAGCGCTGGCCCCACGGCCCGATTTGTTCCTTCCGTGGGTCGAGTCACGGTGCCGCCGAGCACGTCCCTTCCCGGCACGGCTTGGCTTCATTCCCATGAAGGTGGCGCCTGCCCTGCTCCCTGGGTCGCCCCACAGGAGGCTGGCCTGCAGCAGGACGAATGTGGGTGAGTCAGGTGGCAGCGGTGGGATCCTGCCGTGGGTTATAAGGAAACGGGGTGTCCCAGCCCTTCCCAGGGAGCCTGGACAATGCAGGTTGGCTTCCTCGTTTTTGTTTTTTTTTGGAGGCAGGGTCCTCTCCAGCCTCCCACAATTTTCCTCTTTATTCCCAACCACCGCTCTGCACCCCTCAGCCCTGCAGCCACCGACCCCCCACTCTGCCACTCCTTAATCCTGCCCCGCCGCCCCCTGGTATCCCTGCCCTGGGCTCCCCATCCCCACAGCTCTGCTGATGCCCCTCACTCCTGACCTGCAGCTCCCCTGCTGTGCCCCACTGCAGAGTGGAGGCTGTTAGCCAGGCTGAGATGAGCAAAGGTGCGGGTCACGAGCATGAACAGGGAAGCGGGGCTGAGACCTACCAAACTCATTCCCCTGGCGGTTCTCGTGCACGTTCTGAACTGGAGCCCCAGAGGTGCCAGGCGGGTGCAGCTGCTTGGCTGCATGTTGTGTCCCTGGGGCAGGCGATCGGGGCAGCCAGCTGGGGGAGGGAGGGTGGTAAAGGACGTACCAAGGTCAGGTGAGGTTTCTCCTGCCCGGATTATCTTTCCCCCTCTGCAGTGATTTTCCGGCCAGGCAGGAAGCGGGAGCCTGAGCAAATAGCGGCTCCCTGAATTATTTAGCACCTGGAGCTCCTCGGCCAGGCCTCAGGGGAGCCTGCGACCTCTTCCTCCTTGAGACGGGGGCACCCCGGGGGGGGGGGGCAGGTTAGCCGGCCTTGCGGCTGTGTTAGAGGCTGGGGAGCCGGAGTCGAACCCACATTTCAGAGGGCGGGACTGTGGTCAGGTATTTACCCCATGGCACTGGGGCTCCGGACGCCTGGGTTCTCTCCCCGGGGCAAGTCCCTTAACGGCTTTGTGCTGGAGGCGGCGCTCGGGCTTGGGCAGATCAGTTGGGTGATGTGGCTCCACTGCCGTTGGCTCCATGTTTGAGACGTGCCCGTGTGCCCTTCCCTGTAATGCCTGAGCCAGGAACCATCAGCTGGGCCCAGAAGGAGGAGCCCTGTGCTGGGCCTGGGGCCACACAAGGAGAGACCCACTGCCCGGAGGGTGGCAAAGGGGCTCGTGGGCGGCCGTTCCACATGTGGCATTAACCAGGGAACTGCTGCCCATAGCACGCAGCGTGAGCCCTGGCCAGCTGTTCCACCCCCAGCTATCCTGGGCACAATGCCAGCGTCTCCCCTGCTGGCAATGGAGCGCCCACCCCTTCTCGGCAGGCAAGCGGGCGTTGGGTCAGGAGCAGCTTCCAGGCAGAGCCTGCCGGACTCCTCCTCCTCCGGCTCCGGGGCAGCCCTGCCAGGCCTAGCAGAGGAAGGGCACAGAGGGCACCGGGCGTGGGTGCGAGAGGCGATGTCAGCGTGGCGCATGCAGGGTCCGACCGCGCTGCCGATAGCTGCTGCACCGAGATAAGAGGAGCCCAGGCAGGAAACGGGCTCGTTGAGCCAAAGCAGGGCTCTGCCGGGCCTGGGGGTCCGGGGCTGCCTGGGGTCTGGCCCACGGCCCAGCTCTGGGCCAAGGCTGTTCAGTTAGTCTCCCAGCCCCTGCCTGGAGGGGCATGGACCAGGATGGGGCCCTGGGCACAGCACCTCATAGGCAGCTTCAGGGCAAGGCTTGCAGTCTGCTATCGGTGGACTGGGCATGTCGGACATCCCCACAGCCGTACGCCCTGGCGCTGCAGGTCCACACTACTGCACCCCCACACATTCGTGCACAGCCTGCCACTTGCTCACACGCGCACACACACACACACTTGTGCACACACTGCCCGGCACACTCACTATCGCTCTCTCACACAGCCTGCCACTTGCTCACACGCACACACCGCCTACGCTCTGTCCTGCCCCCTCACCCGCACACACACACTTGTGCACACACTGCCCGGCACACTCACCATCGCGCTGTCACACAGCCTGCCAAGTGTGCACACGCTTATCTGCACGTGCCCCATTGCAAAGGCACTTGTCACCCACCCAAGGGCCCTCCCCCGGCCCTGTCACTCTCCCAGCCCCATGGTGGAAGGAGCCTCCTGCACACTGCCCACTCCTGGCTGCTGGCTTGATTGCTGGTGCAGATTGGGCTGTTATCTGCTCAAACTGTGTTCAGGTTACTCAGTAACCCTGGGGGCAGAGGCTGAGAGAAGAGCTGAAGGCACCCTCAGAAGTGGGGCTGGGCAGGTGTCCGTCCCCCCCCCGCCCCCGGCAGTGAGACCTGCCCAGAGGGGTCGGGGGCAGCAGCATCTGGTCTGTAAAGGAAAGGCACAAAGCCGGGCAGGGGGCTGCTTTCCTCTTGGCCACGATTTGAGCCTCTGGCTTTCCCTTCCCTGCCTCCTGCTGGTTAGTTGCAGCTCAGGGTTTACACTGGGGCAGCCCCCTCACCCACAGCTGTTCCTATAGCCCCAGCAGCTCTGGCAGGAGCACAGGCCGTTCCAGCGTCTCCCCAGGGCTCTGCCTGGCCCCCCAGGTCCCCTTTGCGGGGCAGATGGTTGCGCTCGGGGGGTGGGGTAGGTTGGAACTAACCCCACGATCCGCACCACAAGCCCAGCAGTGGGAGTTGGTGGGTTTCCCGGGGTTCTGAGCCACGGGGCGCAGGGGCTGGGAGCCAGGGCCCCACGGATTTCTGGATCCCTCTTTCCAAAGCCCAGATCCAACTCAGTAACCAGCCGACTGCACCCAGCTAAACCCTCCAGGCCAGCAAGCAAACTAGGCTAGCGGACACGTGCCCCTGCATTGCCCGCCCCGGAGTGACCCACACATCCCGCCTCACCCCCAGCCCCATGGGGGAAGGGCAGAAAATGGGAAGTGGGGAGGATTTGGCTGTTATCAGTGGCTGTGGTAACATATTAACAGCCCAGAGCTGGGAAAGGCCATAGGTCGGTTGCCTGGTGCAGGCTGCTCTGGACCCGTCTGGTCTAGTTTGCAAGGACACCGTGATTCCCCAGCCTCACGGATCCCCCGGCTGGGGAACCGAACCGGGCCCTGCCAGCCAGCCGCCGCTGCACCATGGCTCCAGCTCTGCGAGGTGCACGCCAGGCCAGGCCCCAGGGCCCAGCCCGAAGGCTCACGAGGGGGCTGCCATGGGAGCGCCCCAGCCCTGCACCCCAGCCAGCTGGTGTTTACCAGGCACCACGCCAGCAGCATGGGGGTATCCAAGCAACGAGTGTGTGTTTAAGCTCCTCGTGGCCACGAGCTGGCCTCATAAACAAACCACGCTGCCCTTTCCAGCAGCCCATCCAGGGAGCACTCAGGGCGGAGGGGACGGGAAACCCAGCTGCCTCCCGCACTCGCTTGCCTTTGATGCCACGGTCGGCGTTCGTGGTATTGTTTATGTCCCTCCACCCTGAGCCACGCAAAGCCAGATCCCAGCCAAGGCACCCAGCTGGGGCTGAGCATGGGACTAGGACCAGGCCCAGCTGCGGGCCGAGCCCTGGCTTACATCTAGGACGGGCGTCGGGGGGTAGAGAGCTCTGCTCGGTGCAAGGAGCCCGCTGAGGTTACTTCCAACCGCTGCTCCTATTAGCCAGTCCCTTCTCGGCCAGGCCCGGCCCTGGGGGCTGCTCAGGACAGGGCGAGCGGGAGAAGGCGGAAGTGACGGACCAGAGCGTTGGGGGTAAATCCAGCGAGGGGGGGGTAACCTGCGCTCTCCAGACGGGTCTGACTACCCCAGCTGCGTTCGACCTGCAGGGGCTGCTCAGAAAGGCCGTAATCTGCCTGGGGAGGGCTCGGGCTGACGTGGGCTGTGTCTACACTCCGTGCGTAGGGCTAGGTCGGCAGCTCCGGCTCTCGGGGGGTGGATTTTTCAGGGTAGATCAGCGCTCAGAGGCTCCCACCCTGGCTACTGCCCAGCCCCTTGTTTCCTGGGCACGGCGATCGGCGCTTTGTCCTGCCTGCCCTTGGGCTCCCTGGGCTGGCAGCAGGTGAGAGGTGTGAACAGTACGGCTCCTCTCGCGCCTAGCGGGCAGGGCTCGCGCTGTTCATCCCGCCGGTGTGGAAGGAGCGGCCGCGGGGGCTGTGCCCAGCTGACGCAGACCCTGGCCCTGCCCTCTGCTCCGGCCGCGCGCCTGGGGCACGGAAGGGAAGGGAGTAAACAATGAGCCAGCTGGCTGAGGGTCTCATCCGGCCGCCCTGCCTGTGCTGAGAGCCGTGGTCTCTGGGCGTCTCAGACAGCACAGCTGCCCAGCGCTATTCAGATCGCCCCTGAGGTCAGCTGCAGCCAGTGACAGTCCGGGGTCGCGGCCAGTGGGGCTTTGCTCGGGCACTGTTGCTTCATACCCAATGCCCTGGACACGATGGGCAGAGTGAGGGGCACCGGGGAGCAACCCCTGTAATGACAGGCGAGGCCCCCTCCAAGGCGGCAGGGAAGTGCCGGCTCCAGCATGCTCTCTGCCAGTGCAAAAATGCCAACCAGAGATGGGGCTTTTCCCTCCAGGTTCTCAGCGTGTGGCCAAGGCTGAAGATTAGCCCACGGACCTGGCCGCTTTCACCGCCCGCTGCTCTTCTGGAATGTAACTAAGGTCCTGAAGCCACTGGTGGTTCTCAGTCCAGCTCCAAGGGCCCGTCCTAGGGAAACCTGGGCACTAGCTGGCACCCCGTTGGCACAGCAGAGCTGTCGGGGTCCAGTAAGGCGATTGCAGAGACCAAAGGTCACCCGCATGGTGGAAGGCTGTGGCTCCAAGCAGACTCGGCTTTTGGTGTTATGCGGTGCTTGGGTAAAAATCACAGCTCTTAAATGTAAGCTCTTGTTGCTGGACTGCAAAGGACAACGCAGCTATGTGGATTCCACTCACCCCTGCAGCGCCGGGCACAACCTGGTTTACCCAACCTGTATCTGCTTGGGCGACAGAGGACGCCAGTCGGCAGGCCTGTCCGCCCAGCACCTTCCACCAGCATTGAATTTCCGTTTGAAAGCAAACCCAAGAACGGAGCGACGCGATGCTGTCGTCAGAGCCGGCCAGACCCAGGCAGGCAGGGGCTGCGGAGCAGATCAACACCAACAGGAAATCTTTTGTGCAAACACCGCGAGCAAAGCCAAAGTGACACTCCGCTGGTCGGCTGAACAGCCCTGCCTTTGTCCAGGTGCAGCAGGTGGAGCAAATTGGCTTCTAACGACCCCCCCTTGCCAAGAGGGACCCCTGCTGGGGAATCCACCACAACAGGGGCGGGGGGCTCAGTTCACCCACTGCCCGGCTCTGGGGCAGTGCCCACGCTTTGGATTCTTTCCTTATGTCCTTGGTTGCTGTTGGAGGAGAAAGTGGGTCAGCGGGCGAGTGAATTGGCCGGTCCCAAGGTGGCTGGCAGAGCGTACCCCATGGGCACCCCAGGATTTGGGGACTTCAACAGCTGAGTCAAGGGTGAGAATTATTTCAGGGGTGGGTGGGTCAACTTTTGTGGCCTGCATCATGCAGGAGGTCAGACTAGATGATCATAATGGTCCCTTCTGATCTCAAGTTCTATGATTCTATGATTCTATTGGGGTCCGCAGCTTTTCATTCACATTGGGCGGCCCCTGCTGGATGATCTCGGGGTACCTCCCCGGAACACAACAGCACCGTGCCATGCAAGCCCTCCCACCCCCGAGCTCTTTGCCAGAGCCACCGAGCTGCCAGAGCATCAGCAGGAAACCTGGCGTGAGCTGAGAGCCCCCCGAGCAAGGGGGGTGCAGGCTGCTCTCAGGGGGGCCCTTTCCCAGCAGTCTCCCCGCCAGGGCTGGCTCTGCTTCTGCACTAACTGCCTTTGGAGGAGCAGCAAGAGCGGCAGCGAGTTCCATCTCCCCTGGGGCTCCCTGTAACTGTTCCCAGTGAACTCGGCCCCGTTTGCACCTGGAACAAACACCTGCAGCGGCCGGGGCTGGGGGAGGGGCCCTTCCACTTCACCCAGGGTTTGCAGAGGAGAGCAGGACAGACACCGGCTCAGCACAGAGCCAGCCCTGCTATCCATGGAGCTGCTGCCCGAGCCAGGCAGGCCCTTCCTCACCCCGCGGCACGGCGGAGCCCCAGGGCCTGTATTCGCTAAGGGGCCTTGCTCGCTGCGGGCCTCCTGCAGTGCAGCGGGAAGGTTTGCAGATGCATCAGCGTCCCTACGTAAAACCGTGCATGGAAATGCACCGAGCAGGGAGCTGGGCCAATGCACACAGGTAAAAGCTCCGGGGAATGAGGGGCTTCCATGGAGTGGTGCGTGCAGGGAGCCCAGGAGCCGAAGGGGGGATGCACCAAGCCTTCACTTCCAAGAGCACAGGCACCGGGCGCTGATTGAACTGTTCCCAGCTGACACAAGCCCTGTGTCTGGACCGGGTCTGTCACCCGGCAGCCAAATTCTAGAGCTGCATTAGACACGGGGGGGAAAAACTCTCTTTCAGTGAACCCTGGTGAAAGCTCCCCAAAGGCCCAACAAGGACAGAGCTGGCTGGTCCCGATCAGGCAAATGACCCTGGAAACGTGGAGAAACCAGCCGTCAGGTAGGGCGAGTGCTTCACTGGTGTGGGAAACGTCCGGTGTATCGCAGGTGTCCTGTGGATCCAGCTGGGGGTCGGGGCCCTCCATGGAGCTGGGCACTGGAACCCCCGCAGCCCAGAGCGAGTCCCTGCCCCAAAGAGCTTCCAAGCCCGGTAGTAACCGTCCCGTCGGCTGCAAGCCGGGGCTAAGCCAACCTGATTACAGAACAAGCCCCACCTGAGGGGCCTGGGCACTGCCTTCTAAAGGGCAGACGGTGGCTGCAGCAGAGAGGGAGAGCATGGCTCGGGGGGAGGCCTGGGAGACAGGGGAGAACGTACGAGGCTTAGTAGGAAGTGGCCCAGGGGAAAGCAGAAGACCTAGCTGTGGAATACGGGGGCTGGGGCTGAAGCCCAGAGGTTGGGGGGGGGACTCTTGCAGGGGGGCTGGAAGCTGAGCCCTGAAGGCAGACTGAGGAACAGCCCAGAGAGGGCGGGAGGGGTTTGTTCAGCTTGGGACACTGAGTTTGAACAGTGGTGACCGCGGAAGGGGGGACTGGAGATGGTGACCCAGCTGAGTCACGAGATCCCCACGGTGCTGGGTGGATGGGGGGGCTGGAGAGCTGCTATGCCACAGCTGGCCACAAGGGGGTGCCTAGTGTGACAGAGCAGGGAGCCGGGCGGATTTGGGAATGTTGCAGGGGAGTTACATTGGGGATGGGAAGGAAGCTACCTGAGCTGTAACCGGAGCCAGGAGGGGGGGGTGGGAGAAGTGACACCTTCGGCCGGGAGACTGAACAAAGGAGAGGAGGAGCAGGGGGAGGGGGGAGAGAGCTGCTGGAGGAGTTTCTAGTTTGGGGCTGGGTGGTGCAACGCAGGGAACCCCAAGCTGGGGCTAAGTTCCCTAACACCCCCCCCCCCCCCCGAAGGACTTGATTGAGGGGTTCTAGTTTTATCTACAAGCTCTGCTTGGGACTGTGTTCCTGTCATCTAATAAACCTTCCGTTTGACTGGCTGGCTGAGAGTCACGGTGAATCCCAGGAAGAGGGGTGCAGGGCCCTGACTCCCCCACTCTCTGTGACACCTAGCAGCCCCCTGCAATGGGGCAGGGCAGGGGGCAGTCACCTGGGGGGGGTGTCCCAGTCCTCAGCAAATAGAGACACAGAGCAGCAGCTGGATCAGCTGGAGCCAGGCGTGTGGTGCCTCTCACTGGGATCCCGGGCGCGCTGGGCCAGCACCTTTGCCAAGTCCCATGACACAGGAGGCAGCTGCCAGATTCTCATCTTGCTGGCTTTGGGACAGGGTGCCCCACCTCGCTGGGCTGCAGGGCAGGGCCAAGAGACAAACAGGCGGGGGCGGGGGGAATATGTTTCCCACTCCGGCAGCTCTGCCAGCCTAAGCTATGGTGGCAGCAGGGGACTAGCAGGCCCAGGTCTCATCGCTCCTGTCCCGGTCGGCTCAGGCCAGGGCCAAAGAACACTGCCCAGGAGAGCGGAGAGGGGAGTTTGGCGCAGGGGCTCAGTGGGCCCGATATGGGGAGGTGCCAAGCGCCCTCTGCTCGCCGACCCCACCCTGCCATAATCCTCCCCCCGCCCAGGTGGCTGCAGGGCTGGTTGGATTCCCCCAGCCGGTTCCGTCACAAACAGCTGCTGTGCAAGGAGCCCTCTGCGCTCGGCCTGATGTGCCAACCTCCGGGGTCATAGATCCGCCCAGCAGCCAGGTTCTGCTCCTTCCGGCTGGCTACGCCCTGGGCTGGAGCAGCCAGCAGTGTGCTGGGTGGGGGTGCAGCACGCTGCCTGGGCTCAGGGGAACCTGGGGCAGTTTCAAGCCCCTTAACCGTGGTCTGGAGAAGGAGGGGGTGGGGCAGAGAGTGAAAGTTGGTGGAAGGGGGGCAGCTGCTGGGCTACCTCGCTTGGCAATGCCACCTCAGGAGCATGGGTTGGGGGCACTTGGCTGGTTACATAGGGCATGGAGCAGGCAGATCCAGAGCCCCGATACATACACCCAACACCCCATGAGGCAGGGGTTAATATTCCTTCCTGCCCCCCGTCTCCAGGCCCAGGCTGGCTCCGGGTTATGCTGACAAGAGGCTCCAACCACAACCCTTTGCAGGCCGTGCCAGGGTAGAACGTGAGCCTCCCACCGGCCAGGGAAGGTTACTGCACTCAGGCTGGGAGTGGGGGCAAGGGGCTGAGCCCCTGGAGCTGATCTGGCTCTGTGGGGCGGGGCTGGCAGTGCCCAGGCCTGTGATTAGCGCATCAGGAAACAGCCTGACAGTCACCAGCCATAATTACCCCTTGGAGAGAAGCGTGGAGCCAGTAGGGCGCGGCTCATCTCCCAGCACAAGGCCCCAGCTCAGGCTGGATACAAGCCACAGAGTGTCTGTTCAAACAAACCGGGGCTGCTCTCCTTGGTGGAGTGTGTCTGGGGGATGAGCCGGGGGGGGCCCCTCTGCAGGGACCAGTCAAGAGCAGCCTGATGTCTGGCCCAGCAAACATCAGGACACCCAACAGCTTAGTCTCTGCTCCCCAAACAAGCTGCCACTCGCCTTCCCCGGGGGCACTGGAGCTCCTGGCCTCAAGAACGGGATCCACCCTCTAATGCCATGGTGTGGGGGTGCATGCAGACAGTCCTCTGCTCAGCCTCGCCACCCCGCTCCTGCAAGTGGTGCCAGGGAGCTGGGCTGGGGGAGGCACAATGATTAGAAAGGGAGGATCCCAGGGGAACTAAAAGCTGTTAAAACGGGAGGGGAACCCCCTCAGGGAGCAGGGAGGTGAGGGCTGGGAACTGCATGTGTGTGTGTAGGACCTACTCAAAACAGTGGCTTGCTGAGAAAATGCCCCAAAGCCGTTCTCTTCCCCACCTCTCCTGGTGGGAGCAGAGGTGCTGGGTAAGGGGACCGCAGCGCAGGGACAGAGGAGCAGCCTCAGTAACAGGCAGAAGCTGCAGGAGGAGCGTACAGCAAGGAGGCAGACAGAGGGCTCAGGAGCAGCTGAGGTAGGAACTTAGCCCCACCTGGGGCAAGGGGAGGGGAGGGGGCCCCTGTTGTGCCGCATAGACAGGCCTGCTATGCGGCACCACCCCAGGACGGTCAGACCACACCCTGCCTAGGAGAATCCCACCTCAAACCCTGGTTTTCTCCATAGCACATGGGGAAACTGAGGCACAGGCACACACAGCCCACAAGTTGCCCAGCAAGGCGGCAAAGAGAACCCAGGAGTCCTGAGTTTCAACCAGTGCCATTAGCACACGGCCAAGCTGCCTCGGGCTATGGAACGAGCCGTGCACCAAGCAGGAGCTGCCTCTCCCGGCTGAAGCGATGGGCGCAGTATCCATGTGATGGTCTCCCCTTGCCAGAGGCCAGCAGTCAGGCCCCCGTTGGGGAATGCAGGCCAAGGGGAGGGAGGGGGCCAGTGGCCATGCCGGCTTCCCGCCAGGTCATGCTGCTGGGTGCAGACTGCCACCTGCAGGGGAGTCGTTGCTATTGCAGGGCAGGAAGCAGACCCCTGCTCGGGGATTAGGGGCAGGAAAGGTGGGTTCAGACGGGTGAAGAAATGCAGGGGGAGATTTCCATTCGTTTTCCTGCTGTTTATTCAGTTTGGCTGAAGGAGCAAACACCCGCAAGCCCAGGCCGGCTCTGCAGCCACCCCTGGGGCCTGCCCTGCGTGTGCCTGGTGAGGGGGAGGGGGTCAGAGACACAAACAGGCAGCTCCGCGCCAGTGTTTTGTACCAGCGGGTTCGGCACCTCCGGGCGCCGGCCCAGTGAGCTCCCCCGGCCGAGAAGGCAGGCGGCACTCGGAGAGCAGCAGGGATGCATGGCCACGAATGGGCTTTTCCAGCGCCTCCCTTTACCCTTCCTTCCGCACAGAGCCCAAGCCATGGCGCCGTGCCTGCCTCCTGCCGCTAACACGGTGTCGCCTCTGGGCCGGGCCTGCGAGCGACAAGGAGCTGGAGTGACCTGCACCTTCCCGTCACCGGTGGTTCTGCTCCGGCAGGAGGGGGGCAGAGCAGAGTTCTGGGGCCTGATGCAGCACGTTGCACCAGGTGAGGGGCTGGCTGCTGTCGGTGCTTGGCTAAGAGCCTTGTGCTCCACACACCGAGGGAGGGGCGGTGAGATCCTGCTCTCATGGGCCTGTGTCCTGGTGACTCGGTCAGACTGACTGGGGAGGGCTCCTCCCCCTACAGATCCCTGGAGCACCTGCAGACACCTCTCACCACATCAGCATCCCCACATGTACGGAGAGACCAAAGCCCCGTCTCCTCCCCAGGACGGCACTGGCTGCCCGAGGGCTCAGAATGGCTTCTCCTGCTTGTCCCCCGCGAGGCAGCGCTCAGACGCCTGCTGCTGTCTGCGTTTCTTTAGGTTCCTGTAGGCCTGGATGACCCTCTCCCGCTCCTCCTCCACGATGCGCTGGCGAGCGAGGGACATGGGGGCCGCTTTGGGGGCAGGAGCCGCGTGGCCGGGAGCCAGGAGAGCCGTCAGCAGGAGCTGCCTCGGACCAGCCTACAGAAATGGAAAGAGAGCCACTGAGAGTCGACACATGTTACAATGCCAGGAACGGAGCCCACCGCAGAGCGGGGCGCAGGGAGAAGGCACCTGCCAAAGGGCAGCGACTGATGCCAGGGGCTTCCAAGTCTCTACTGTCAAGAAAATTCCTACTAAGCTCAAGAGGCCCCATGGTGCCAGCAGGTTGGTGCCACTCCGCTTTCGTCCTTCTGGAGAGCTGGCTTCAAATCCAGGGCCCTGGCAAGAGCGTTTGGCAACCCCACAACTTGCAAATTCTGCTCAAGAGAGACCCAAGATGAGATGGGGGGGGGGGGGGGGGGGGCGGGNAGCAGCATTGGCAGGGCTGGGTGACAAGCCCAGGGCTGAAATGAGATGGGAGCAACAGCTTACCTTCTCTTTGATTACCCCCTTTCTGGGCTTCACGGTAAGCGCGGGCGGCTGCATGGCGACCTCGCCAAACTGGACTGGATCTGAAAGGAAGGGGCAGGGGAGGAGACAAATGTTGCTCGAGATCTCGGACGTGGTGCGAGTGTAGCCCATAGGATTATTTTGCTAGCTATTATATCCTACTAATCCAGCCAGCAGCATTAATTAATATGTTTCTTTTTCTAAAATTAATCCATTTTATTCTCATATTTTATCAGTATTAATTCCTTGGAATTTAGGGTGTGTTGAGGCATATGTTTCCTAATAAGAAGTTTTGCTGAAATGCAAGAAGCCTACCGGCCTGTAAGATCTGCTATATAGCAAAAAGTAGAATTAGTTATAAATATGTCAGCATAAAAGCTGGCAACCCTTGGCACGGATAAGAATGGTCCCTGAACTTTGGGGAACCAAAGGGAGGAACTATCCACATCACATCACAGGTTTATCCGGCTTCTACAACCGGTTGGTAACCACAGGGTACACCACAACTCACGGCCATCAAGAGAGCCTAGGTTGGCAGTTTTGGAGTGAGATAATCCCTATTAATATATTTAGAAAGTAAGTGTCATAATCCACTAACCTATAGGAGAAGGGTACCCATACATTTCTTAGGGTACAGAAATAAGATTTGGGTATAGTAGAGGTTGGGCCTAAATGACATAGGTCAGGATCCTACAAAATACCTTGTAAGAGAGCTCTTAGTAAGTTAGGTTAGTTTTCGCTCCTCTAAATTCTAAGCTCTTTTAACTCCTAAAGCTTCGGTTTCTTGGAGTGCTTTTCATCTATCTATTCTATCTTCTATCACGCTATCAGCTCAGCTTGTGCAGTGCAGTATAACTACTCAACATGCCTAACCATCGGGGAAGCCAGCACCATCGTGTAATCGGGCATGCCAGGAGTGAGGCTGGTCCTTCATCTCCTATTACCGGGCTCTCAAGAAAGGGTGTGAGTATGTTCGGTTAAGGTACTTATAATAAAAATGTGACCACCAGAAGTTTTGAAATTCTTTTACTGTTTTGCAGTTATAAGTTTCATTGCATTCCTTATTTTTATGTTAATGGCAATAAAATTTTATCAATTTGGTATTGTCCTCAGTGTACGCGTTCTTGCCAAGCACCCCGAGAGTCCTCTCCCAATACAGAACTCTCTGAGTTCTTAAACTCTGTAGTCTAAATTGGACAAAAAACTATAAATCTTCTGGTCCAATGCGATCAGTGGCGAGCCATAAAAACTAAGCCATCAAATTCAGGTCAACACGAGCCAGCAGAGACACCCAACAGCTCCCACCACCCCAAAGCTCTTTAAAGACCCAGCATATACAGTGATTGCTGCTGAAATGCAGCTGCCTCTGGGGAGAGCCGCTTTGAACAGCACTGCAGAACAGCACAGCGCAGGGAGTGAAGCAGAATCCCAAGCTTAACAAGAATCTGCGGGCAGCATTTCGCGAGGCAGGCTGGAGGAAGTACTGCCCCATCAGCAAGCTATTGTCTGGGCCCCACCGTGTGTTCCCAGGAAGCTCCCTGGGCGTATGCAGCCCATCACAGAGCCAGGAAAATGAGGAGCCAAGGAAGCAAGAGAACTTGGGAACACATTTCAGGTAACGCAAACCTCCTCTACACCCCTCCCCCTGGGTATGGCGAAGAGCCAGGGCTCCATGTCCCAGCCCCGTGCCCGGAGCCAGCACAGCACTGCCGATCCGTACCCGCTCCTACCTTGGAACAAGGCCTTCTCCAGGATCGCTGCTTTCTTCTCCTCTCTCTTCTTTCGCATTTTCTCCAGTCGTTTATTCTGAAATCTAAGGATGCCGAGCCGGGTCACTCAGAGGGGATGGAGAGCTTGTTAATAAAAGGGTGCTGGGGGTGGGAGGAAGGGTGCTAATGCTCTGATTAGAACAGACCCGTCTGCAGGATTTAAACCTGACTCAGCCTGGGAGCTTCCGGGGCAGGGGGCGTCTCTTACTACTTGTGTGTGCAGCACCTTGCGCACCGGGGGCCCCTGAGCTTTAACCTGACACTATCCCTTTAAGAGCTGAGAACTCCACTCCCTCACCTCCAGGGGTACACCCCCCCACCCCAGCCTTCTGGGTATCACGCAGGTGCAGCAGCCTCCTCAGAACGGGTCTGCACAGGCTGCCCTGCGTGAGCTCAGTACCAGCTGCTGGATGGCTGGTGATGGACGATGCTGCCCCCAGGAGGGAAAGTTCCTGTACTGGCCCCAGGGGGAGGATAGGACCCGTCTCTGCCATGGCTGCTGTCAGTTAATTGCTCCCTCTGGGGACTGGCTTGGTCTCCTCCCCTCCTCCCAGTAATGCAACTCCAGTGCCAACAGGATAAGCAGCGATTTCTGAAGGCAGGAGCTGATTCTGCATTTGCTGCTCAGGCAAGCCCCCGCTGCAGCCCCTAGGAGCCGTGACTGGGCCCCGCCCAGCAACATCGGAGCATTCCCTTGGCCTCGGCATGAGCTTCCCCCAGACCTACTCCTTCTTCTTCTGTGACTTCTCCGGGGCCGGCTCCTCAGTCTCAGGCTCGCGCTGCAGCTGGTTTTTGGTAAGAAACAGGACGTGCTGGGTCTCCTGCTCCATGCGCTGGATGTAAGCTGGCACCGACTCTTGCTTCCGCCTCTTGAACTTGGGCACGGGAATATCACCCTGGGCTGCAGGATCCGGGGCCGCAGGCTTCCTTTTGCTCACCGCAGCTAAGATCACAACAGCATTTGCCAGAGGAAGGGAGAAGGAAGATCTGTGGGCTCTGCCCATCCCAGGCAGAACAAATCCCCGGGACATAGGATCTAGATAGGGTGTTTGCACCCGCTACGCCTGTTGGAAGCTGACACAGAACCTGACTCCTCTGATGGCTAGAATCAGCTCCGCAGCCTCATGCTGCCACTCAGCAACCCTTTGGGCTTGGCCAGAACAAAGCAGGTTCCAAGATACTGGACAGTCGTGTGCATCCGAATCCTCTCCCCCCGTTCTTCTAGCCTGAGATTAGTGAGGCATCACTAGAGTGGCAGCACCAAATAGCCAAGAACCTGAGCAAGAGACAGGGAAGTGCTATCCCCAATTTCCACGTGGAAAGGCAGCCCAGAGAAACAAAATGACCTGCCCAGCCTCTGTGGTAGATCCGGGAATTTGGAACCCAGATTTTTTTCATTCCTAAGAAGAGCTGTAAACCCTCCTGTGTCAGAGCACGAGACAACTCTCAACTGACATGGGGTAGGAGGAACGGCAGATTATGCCAGAACTGCCTCCTACCGGGTCTCTGCTACTTGCTGGGACTGGCCACCACTGGAACCAGGATATTCAATGGGAGGGACCTGTGGTCTGATCCCCTGTGGTGGGGCCATGTCCCATTTTCAGTGAAGTCAACATAACTGGTGTAAACTAGGCCTAGTCTGTGTGTGGTGGGATCTTTCAGGTGAGTTAACAAGGTCCCGGGGAGGCTGGCCTTTACCTGCTTTCCTTCTCTTCTTGCTCTTGGGGTTTTTCATCTCCTCTCTGCTCTTAATGAGCTCCCGAAGCCGATAGGGGATTTCCTGCTCATCAAGATGTTTGGGCTTTGAGTTGGTTTTCTTCTTCTCTTGGCTGAAAAGGAAGAGACGTACCGAGGTCAGAAGCCAGGGACAGGGAAAGGTGCAGAACTCATTGCTGCAGCACGGACAGCCAGGTAAATGGGAGGCAGGGTCTGAGCTGAGAAACAGGCCCAGTGGACTGGGTTTGTCTATCCATCTGACTGTCCATCCCTCTTCTCACTGAGACAAGGCGGGTGAGGTCATATGTTTTAGTGGACCAGCTTTTGTTGGAGAAAGAGACAAACTTTTGAGCTTACAGAGCTCTGCAGTAGGTTTAAAGCACACAGCCAACCTGTGGAACTCCTTGCCAGAGGATGTTGTGAAGGACAAGACTATAACAGGGTTCAAAAAAGAACTAGATAAATTCATGGAGGATAGGGCAGGGATGGTGTCCTTAGCCAGAAGCTGGGAATGGGCAACAGGGGATGGATCACTTGATGATTCCCTGTTCTGTTCATTCCCTCTGGGGCACCTGGCATTGGCCGCTGTTGGAAGACAGGACACTGGGCTAAATGGACCTTTGGTCTGACCCAGTCTGGCCGTTCCTATGGCCTGTGTAAGCTTGACAGCTTCTCTCTCTCTCACCAACAGAAGCTGGTCCAACAAAAGATATTACCTTCCCCTCCCTTGTCTCTCTCCTATGCGGGGCCCACTACACAACACTGCACCCCTCTTCTGAGTGCTCGGACGGGGGGGGTTGCCTCACCGGCCGGTAAAACAAGAGTCCCCCATTCACTGCACCGGGGGGAGGCAGATTCCCAAAGGAGCAGAGCGGGCGATGAGGCGGGGCCAGTCGCACACTGGCCTGTGCTAGGCAGGAGCTCGCACTAGCCCAGCCCGAGGGAAGGGACCAGGCACCGCGGTGACGGGCGCAGCAGATCGGCCTCCCCTGCAGACGGAGCAGGCGCCCGGCTCGGCCCCCGCAGAGCCCGTGGGACCCGGAGGGAAGCCCAGATACCGAGCCCGGGGCGGCACCGACCTGCCCTTGCGCGGCTCCCCCCGAGCACCGCGGCCCGAAGGACCCGGCGGCGGCTGTTTGCCCATCGGGACTAGGAGCCGCCTGCGCCCACGTGCGCCTCCTAGTCCTCCTCGTGCCTGACTGCCCCCACTTCCGGCTGGCCCCGGAGCCCCGCCCCCTCCAATCCCCTGCTCCCATTGGTCCGCGTCCCCAGGGACCGCCCCCTCCGCAACTATTGGTCCGCGCCGAGCGGAACCGATGCGGCTATTGGCGGAGGAAGCTGCCGCTCATGCGGAGGCGAGGCGGGTTGTCAGGGCGTCGCGGCCGGGATGTTACTGCAGGGGGCGGCCCGGTGCGGCCGGGGCCTGGCGGGGCGGAGCAGCGCGGCCGGGGCCGGTCCCCAGGTGAGCACCGGGGCTGTTTGGGCGGAGGGGGCTGGGGCGGTGTGGGGGGAAGGAGCGGGCGAGCGGGCGGGGGGGGGGCTGGTTGGGGGAGGAGGGTTGGAGCAGGGGGGCTGTATGGGGGGGGGGGGGGGGGGGAGGGGGGGGGCGGTTGGGGGGGCGGGGGTTAGAGCGGGGGGGGCTGTATGGGGGGAGGCTGGTTGGGGGAGGAGGGTTGGAGCAGGGGGGCTGTATGGGGGGAGGAGGATCGGAGCGGGGGGGCTGTTGGGGGGGCTGGGGTTAGAGCGGGGGGGCTGTATGGGGGGGAGGCTGGTTGGGGGAGGAGGGTTGGAGCAGGGGGGCTGTATGGGGGGAGGAGGATCGGAGCGGGGGGGCTGTTGGGGGGGCTGGGGTTAGAGCGGGGGGGCTGTATGGGGGGGAGGAGGGTCGGAGCGGGGGGGCTGTTGGGGGGGCTGGGGTTAGAGCAGGGGAGGCTGGTTGGGGGAGGAGGGTTGGAGCAGGGGGGGCTGTATGGGGGAGGGGACCTGGGGAGGAGGCTGTATGGGGATGGAGGGATCTCCTGCCTGTATTTGGACTCATCTTCTCCATCCCCAATACGGGGTTATCGAGTGCACCTGATGGACCGAATCCTGCCTTTCTCCCTGCACCCGAGCTGCTCCTGGGGCGCTGTGAGGGAGGCTGCGAGCGTTGCACGCGGCTGGGCCCACCCCAAGGGCCGTGCGGATGGTCCCATCGGCGCAGATGGCCATCAGAACGATGGACCAGACCTGGCTGTGCGGAGCCCTCGCTGTGTGACAGTTCGACATCTCTTGTAAGTTTGTTATTAATTGCCAGGTAAATCTACAACTCTTCAGGTGCACCGAGCGCTGGAGACTGCAGAGATGTGGGTTTCCTTTCTGGGACGGGCTCCCTCGCAGAGACCACCTAAAAAGCTGCTTCTGCAGCGTTCGGCGCTTTTCCGTGGACCTGACAAAAGCAGATTTTAGCCACCAACTAAGCCATTCGGACACCCCGGGAGATGGCTCTCAGACTGATCCCCGGCAGAGCGACGGAGAGCCCTGCGCTGCGGGGGGCTCAGAGCCTTTGAAAGACACAGAGCCCCCCTTTTCCAAGCCCCCAATGCTCCTTCCCCCCACTAACTGCTGTATGAGTGGCTGCCACAACTGCGTGTGGATTGCCTATGTAGAGGAGCTGCAGAAACACTACCAGGATGGGGGAGAACAGGCCTTAGCAGCTGTGGAAAAGCACATAGACGATGAGAACATTAAAATGATTGTAAAGATGGAAATCAGATTCCGCATGAAGAAAGACTGATGTTCCCAGCCTACACTGTTGTCTCCTGCCATGGCTCCTCTTCTCCCATGGCACTACAAACTCCAGAGAGCGAGCGAGCCCATATTTATTGATTGTCCCTTCTCCGAAAAGGCTCCTCATTTAACATAGTTTGTCCATCTCCTTTTAAGCTTGGTTCTTGGGCTCGAGAACCCAGTTGGTAAAGGATTGCCATTATTTCTTGGTATGAGTTACAGTACTTGGCGGAAATTGGGTGAGAATAAATTCATACCCGTGTGCTTAAAAATGTGAACCTCTTCTAGGCCTGTCTCTCTGTTCTGGGCTTGTGCGACGCCTACCGTGACGGGGCCCTGGCCCGTGCCTTGGGCTCCTAGCTGCTGCTACTTCACGTTTTGTCTCACACTTAACCCAGTGGAGTCGCTCCTGACGCACACTGCTTTAAGAGTGTTTGTTTAACATCTAGGCTGGGAATCCCAAAGGGACTAAGGCTAGGTCCACACTACCCGCCCGGATCGGCGGGTAGCCATCGATGTAGCGGGGATCGATCTATCGCGTCTCGTCTGGACGCGATACATCGATCCCCGAACGCGCTCACATCGACTCCGTAACTCCAGCAGGGCGAGCGGAGTTCGCGGAGTCGACGGGGGAGCCGCGGCCGTCGATCCCGCGCTGCGAGGACGCGAGGTAAGCGCGCCAAATTCGAAATAAGATACTTCGACTTCAGCTACGCTATTCTCGTAGCTGAAGTCGCGTATCTTATTTCGATCCCCGCCCCTAGTGTGGACCAGCCCTAAGAATTCAGCACCCAAATCCCCCATTCTCTGGGAGTTTAAGTCCCTTAGCCCTCCTTGAAACCCCTGCTGTAGACTAGATAAATATTCCTCTCTCTCACCTGATGCGCGGCCAGCTGTGCTCCCCTCTGGATCCTCAGCACTGCTTCTTCACCCAGCTGCTTGGTGGCTGGAGTTGAAGAGCCTAGTGCATAACCGCCGATTCCCTGGGAGGGCTTGGGAGCCCTTTAGAACCACCCTGTTTGCTGTGTCTTTCTAAACTTCAGCATGTTGTAAGCGCTTGTTGTTGAGGCTTTCTGGCATGTCGGCCCCTCAGATGGGGTTGGCTGCCGGAGCCCAGCGTTTCTTCTAAGAGGAGGCCTCGCTGGGATTTCCTGTCCCCTCATCCTCCCTGAGGAAATGGCTTTTCCCCTGGGCCAGTGGGATTTGCTGGCCCATTGGGCTCACAGGTGACTGTATTCAGCGTGGGTACCTGTCCCTGCACAAGGGGGTTTCAGCCGTTACCAAGCAATGGCACCGGCCTTCTGCCATGCTGCTCAACCCGAGATGGCTGCAGCTGACTTTTGGCACCCCAGTCTAGTTGGGGCAAAGTACCCAGTCCGGGCGGTGAGCGTGTGGATTTTATCTGCATCGCGGTTGAATGAAGCACGTACGTTAGACCATTGACTGCCGATGGGATAAACTGCAAGGAGAAAGCTGGATCTGCTTGTGTTAGCAACAGGGCAGAACCTTGCCAAGCCCCACTAAACCTGAGACCCTTTGTACCCCTTGGCAGCAAAGCTTTAATACCGGAGCTCTAGCGAGGCCTCCTGAGCCTGCATTGATTATATAGTCTGCACTCTGCCAGGCTTGCTATCGCTAAGTAAAGGGGAGCTACACTGGTCCCCACACGATTAACACCCTGTTCACCAGGCAGTGCCCTCACTTCGTTTGTTCTTTAGTGAGTTTGCTCCCTCACCTGTTACTTTGCAGCTGTTTGTGAGAATGGGGGAGGTTCCCTTGCATGAAGAAACAGCAGCAAATGGGGTTTCTCTTCTCTTCCTGGAGGGGAGAGGAAACTCCTTCGGCAGAGGTGGCTGTGTCCATCTCAGGCACACGTCTGTCCCACCCTCTTCTGTTCAGACATTCTCACTGCAGTAGAACCAGGGGGCAGAGTGTATAAATCAGTTGCTGATTGTGGGTCCCCTTTCAGTTCTGTAAGGGGGTGATAGATCCCTAGTGACACTTTGGACCTGGAGCTCTCCCCCCAAAACATTTCAGTTGAGTCCAGTGCAACGAACAGCCTGGCTTAGCTCCGAATTGTGAGATGAGAACATAGCATTTATTTCCCTGGGCCGGAGGTTTCCTTGCTTGCTAGAGAGATCAATAAACAGCAAAAAGCAACTCTGGGGATTTTACAGTCCTGAGTGCAGAGCTGCAGTGCTGGGCCATGCGATCGGATGTTGGGCTCTCTCACCAAGAGCAGGGGCAATCAGCGTTTGCATGGGGGACCTGCAGTGAGAACCCAGGTAGCTAAGAGAGCTCTTCCCTCGGGGTCAGTGCTGGGCCATTGCCCCAGTGTGGTGCTAGGGGGCTCTGTGTTGGTGCAGGTTTTTGAGGTGGGATCTAAAGCCAGCCTGCTGTCCGCTCAGGTTGGTAACGGTCTTAGGTCAGTGTGTGATTTCTAGCCTGCTCCGATTCAAGTGGGAACAATTGCCTGCTGCCTGCACCACGTACAGTGGCCTTCGCTGTCTCCTCTGAGAATGGTTCGCTGGCAAATGGCTGTGGTGCTCCGCCCCGAGATGTGGCTGCATTTCAGGGATTTGTGCATCTGTGAAGGGAACGCGCACTGTATGAATGGAGGAGGATGGTGGAGAGTCTGTTCCCTGCCTCCAGGAGACGCAGCACAGAAGGCATAGCCTGGCATGCGAGGGGCATGGGCGGCTTTAAAGCTACATTTGTGCCTCGGGGCTGCTGTGGTGGTCAAAATGGCGTAGGCATAAATAAGAGCAGCTGCGGGGCTGCTCTATTTTGCAGCACCTTCCAAGAGCTGCCTAGTGTCTGCTGTGCCATCTGGCGCAGCACAGAAGCTCTGTAGTGGCATGTGCTGTGGAGCCCCACCTCCTGTACCACGCCTGGCAGGGCAGCTGACCCAGAGCTGCTTGGGGGGGTGCAGTGGTTTGCACCTATGGAATTTCCTGCTGCACCTGGCACCACAGATCTGCTCCCCCTCCACGTGCACCCTGGAGTGGTGTATAGGGGCTGCGACGGAATCTGCTCCGCATTCTTTGTGCTAAATGACAGCATTTTTCTCCCATTTGCTAAGGGGTCCGTGCCAGAAAGCACCAGCCCCCCTACAACTCTGCCCGCCAGAGCAGTGCCCTTGCTGCGCTTGGCTGCAGAGTCTGAGATTCTTAATGAAATCTTGACGGAAACCAACCCCCCCAGCTGCGGAATCTGGCTAATGAAGTCGGGTGCCACTGAGACCTGCTAGCTATTTAGCAGTGTGCGTTCCTAAAACTCAAGGTGGAATCAGTAATTAACAGGGGTCCTTGTCTTTATCAGAAAAGTAACCAGTTCAGCTGGTGTCCTTAAAACATTCCTGGATTCGCATAATCCTATTTGCTGAAGCCTAACTAATTGTAATTAGTGGAAGGGCCTGAAGCTCAATTAAAGTGTACTGAGATTATGCCTTTTTATAATTGCTTTAGTGCCAGGGGATTATCTTTGGAATGATACTCATCCAGCAGACAAACTGGTGCTTCCACAGGAAACCTGGGCAAAGACCAAGGAGTTGCTTTTCCAAGAAATTGAGCAGTGATCAGAAGTGTTTTTTTTTTTTTTTTAATGCTCGATAGTCAGTTGGCCCATAGGACTCCCTGTCACAGATATTTATTGTCGACTGAGGCCAACACCTTAGCAGTGGTCAGAAAAGGATTAGACAGTCCTATGGAGAATGGAGAACATCCGCCGTGACAGTAGATAGGATTAAAATGGGGAAGGGATATCCACTCTCATGCTTCACTACTAGGGGAAGGAAGAAACTTCCCCAGTGGACAGATAAGGAATAACCTGCCCATTATGTAGCCTCTTGTGCCTTCCTCTGAAGCAGCCTAGCAGTGGCCACGGTTGAGCATTGGGGCCTGAAGTAGGTGGACCCTTTCTTCTGCTCCACTCTGGCAATTCCTAGGTTCCTAAGAATACCAAACAGGAAATTACCCAGCAGTAACGACCGCCCCTTGCATTAGTACCCAAGGCCAGCATTTGCAAAGGTAGGCACCTGAATCCATGCTTGGTTGCTAAGTAAGTAGTCTGATTTTTCCAAGTGGCTCAGGGCCCTGTGGCTTCCATTGACTTCATCGGCACAGGAGGGGGCCTTACAGCTTTGCTAGCCTCGGCCAGGAGGATGCTGTCGTATGGGGTAGCATGCCAGAGTCCCAGGCCCTTGGTGACCTCGCTGTTTTTCAAGATCGGACAGCAGCTTGGGATCCATATGGGCTGAATCTGGGGCCCATCCCTCGTTATCATGGGGTTTCCTGTCTCGTAAGAACCTCGGGGCAGGGACTTCGACTCCTGGTTTGTTTGGTGTCACACGCTAATTGCACTATATCTGCTATTAATTAATCGGCCCATTTGACCCCAATATTGCAGATTTGTGCAAAGCACATTTTAAATTGACAGCTGGGACAGCAGGTTCTGAAAGGGCCAGTCAAGGATCCTGCGCTCAGACTAGCTCTGCTGTCTGGAATATTTGTGACGGCCAAGTTGCAGGCTGAAGTCTGCTCCCGGGAACTCCCGGGTCGTTGATTGCCAGCCAGGGATCTCCCAACAACAAGCTTCTACACTGAAGAGGAGGCAAAATCCAGCCGATAAATGATTTGCTAGGAATTGTTCTACCCCAAACACACCACTGCACACTGAAATATTGCGCAGAGCCAGAGAGACGAGCAAATGCCCCTCTGGACCGAGAAAAGACACAAACGGGCGGGAGTGGACAGTGTTACAATAGCATTACCCCAACGCCCTCCCTCTCACCCACATGCTCATCTCCTCCACCCCGAACGATGTACGTACCATTGGGAATGAGATCCGCTTACCCATTTCTAAAGGAAGGGTCATAATCCTATTATCCAGGAGCAGAATAAACCCACCCGCCCGCAAGAACCATCCAGAGTGTCGTCTATAGGACACAGACCCGTCGCGGCCCGTCAGAGCTGGCTGGGGCTGGTGCCTGCCCAGTGCAGCTGGCCCTGTGAAACATCTGCAGCGGGGTAAGTAACCCCCCCCTGCTTCCAAAACGCCAAGTGCAGCTGTTCTTCAGCGTCAGGCCTCACTGTGCTCCAGCCTTCGTCTCGCTCTACTTCTGCCACCCTGCCTGAGACTGTCCTTCCTTTCCTCGGTCTTTAAAATCCTAGTCGGTCCCTCCGCTGTGATGAGTGGCGAAGGGTTCGTTACTCTAGGCCGGGGTGCCGTTAGCCGGTGCGGGGTGGATTCGAATCTTATCAGACGGTTGGCATGAAATGGTCCAAGATAGCTAGTCTGGACAGGCACCGAAGAACCAAAAGAGATCATAGCTGGGGTGCTCCAAGCTGTCCTCGTACTTCCAGCCTGCCGAAGGCGCCGCCGAGTGCCCATAGCAAACCTCTGGGCGGCTCGGTCCCTTTCCGAGGGGCAGCCAAAGGCCCAGGACCGGAGTTGGTCACCATGAGTGTATTTTCCAAAGAAAAACTTTAAAACATTCATTTTATGGGATTCTTTTTAACTGAAATGTGTTGGGTTTTTGCTCTTTCCCCTTTGCCGGTTGCAAACTGGGAAGTGGGGTGGGTGGATCCAGGGGAGGGGAAAACCCCTGGAAACGGCACTGGGGGAGGAGGGTCATAGAAAATTTCAGAGAGAAGGGAAATGTTCCTTTTGCAAAAAGGCTGGTTTTTTGTTGGAAACTGTTTTGAAAGGGAGAGTGTTGACCGGCTGCTCTTGCCAGGGGGAGCCCCAAGTGTCGATCTGTTCCCCTTCTCCTTGCAATCATTTGTTATGGAGCAAGTAGTTTTCCCCTCTAAGGATCGGAGGGGGACTCCTCCCTGCCCAGTTGTCAGCCCCATCAGGCCTGCTAGCCCACGGCTAGTATCTGCAGAAGTATTGACATCTTGCCCAGCCACCGGGGAGAGCAGCCCGGCTCGGATTAGTGCTGCTCTGGGGATTTGCAGAGGAGGCAGGACACGCAAATCTATCCAGTTGTTGTTTTGCAGAAGTTTTTCCTCTGGCTTGCTGTGGATTTAGGTGCTGGGGGCCTGCTCCAAAGCCCTGAGCTGAGGGGAAGACTCCCACTGCCTTCAGTGGCTGTGGATCAGTCCCCAAATGTGTCTGAGACAATAGTTAAACTAAAGCCTTACTAGAGAGGGGACCTGCCACAGCTGCTGACCCTGGCCCCTATCCTGCAAACAGGCACATGTTCCACTATTGCCCAGGAGACTGCTTAATAGATTACACCTATGCTTAACTTTATTATTTGCATTGAAATAGCACCTAGCGGCCCTCGGCCAGATCAGAGCCCGGCTGCACAGCACACACACAGCTTACTCTGAATACGCCAGCCAGCCAGCACGGTGAAGTGACGTAATCAAGATATGGCAAAGGCAAGGCTAGAATCCAAGTCTCCTGACTGGCAGCCCCGGGTCCCTTTCCAGTAACGGAAGGGAATGCCACTGGTTACAGAGCACAGAGTGGGGTGAATGGGATGCTCCGCAGGTGGAGGAGCCAGGAGGACAGTCTTTTGAAGGGGCAGCGTTTGCGAACAGATAACTGCACAGGTGGCTGGGTCAGGGGATCACTGAAATCCCTCTCAGGTAAGGGGCTGTATAACAGCACTCGCTGTTGAAGACCCAAGCTCCATTGTAGGCACCTCCTAACTCTGATCACTTCTCCACGAGAAATAAACACTAGGGGCTAGAATCTGGCCTCTCGATGCCCAGGGGCTAGTAGGCTATTGAATAGCCTGGGAGGGCTGCTTGCGGGATAGCAGACTAGCCCACGGGCTTTGGGAGAGCAGCATCTGGCCTTTAAAAACCCATTTCTCCTTTCACAAACGATACATGCCTTGCTAAATCGCCTGTGGTTTTACTTGGGAGTGACTGTAACAGGCGATGCTTTGCTTGTTTCACCCCGGATCACGCGTCCCGGAACGGAGACGTTTCTTGGGGACAGAAGGCTGACACTGCTGCAGAAACCCCTCCATTAGAAACAACAGAGTGATAGTAATTTACCAACCCCGAGCATTCAAGAAACCATGAGTCAGCACCCTCCCCCCCCAAAAAATACAAGATTGGCTTTAAAAAAATCATGAGATTTAAAAAATAATAAATGGGGGAGGGGTTTTTTCATGATTTCTCTGGTCTTTGAGCCTCTAGGGTTTGCATTCAGTATGCCACCGCGAGGGCTAGAAAATTACTACGCATGATGCGGGGGGCCTGGGGCTTTAAGAAAAACACCAGCTCTGAGACTTGTGATAAAATCATGAGAGCTGGCAACATGGAGGCGAGTTTGGGTTCCCAGGTACAATCGGGCCGGCCGCTAACGCCGGAGAAGTCACGGATGACTTGTTCACTCCCCCCAGTTATTCCGGTCTCGTGTTTCACAGGAACTAATAGTGCAAGCACTGTGTCCCACACAGCTACTAGTAAAAGAACAGCATTAAGGCTGGCAAGCAGAGTGCAGGAGCCCACAAACTGGCAGGCTGGACGAGAGCAGGGATCCATCTACGCCAGTGGCCAGCCCCAGCTTTTTCAGAAGCTTCCCCCCCCGCCCCTGGGCAATTATAGGATAACATTTCCACCTACTCCTTTCAAAGGTCCGTTCATGGCCTGAAACATGAAGGGTTATGGCCCTTCCAAACTTTGGGTGGGGGGGAGATTGTTTTTAACTCATGGATGTTTTCATTACCCACAGAAGCGTTCAGTCTTTTTGTGGATCCAGCTGAGCTTGTGGCCTCAATGGCATCTTGTGGCAATGAGTTCTGCAGGATAACTGGGCCCCGTGTAAACTCTTTCCTCATATTGGTTTTAAATCTGCTGCTTTTCACTGATTGAGTGGCCTCTTCTTGTGCTCTGAAGAACGATACATTGAAATCACCTACCTGTCTTCTCTCTCCAGTCATTATGTTGTATTCTTTCATCATGTCCCTTTATATTTATCTCCTAACAGCTCCATTCTTTCCCTCAAAAGCTAGAAAATGCCAGAATTAAGCTTGCCCGTGTAAGCTTAATTCTGCCCTTGGTGGGTATGCATTGTGGGACAGTCTCTCATTACATGATCAAACTGTCTCTCGACTAGGCTATTTTCACTGCCCAAGAGAAGGGAAATGCAACCAGCAGCATCCACAGTGAACTGTCTCTGAGAGCTCATTTTAA
This sequence comes from Platysternon megacephalum, assembly GCA_003942145.1. Taxonomy (NCBI): domain Eukaryota; kingdom Metazoa; phylum Chordata; order Testudines; family Platysternidae; genus Platysternon; species Platysternon megacephalum. The sequence goes on from QXTE01000107.1 coordinate 2,882,833, forward strand.
ATGCTAATCTTGCGACACATTATCCATAGACCTGAATCTTTGTCTTTTTAAATATATATGACTTTTAGCTCAATTGGGGCCCAATAACTCCTAAGCTTGCAGCAGCCCATACTGACAAATGTGCTGGATCAGCGCCCTGGAGCACCGACTTCAGGGCCCGTAGTCCCAGGGAGAAAGGACCTGCTTTGTCCTTGCAAACGCACAGTTTAAAACAAGCCAGCAGGGACATTTCAGTCCCACGCAGGTGCTGCTCCCGTCCTTGTTAACACGCTGTGGCATGTTATCCGCCATGCACACGGCTAAGCGTGTGACCCCAGGGCTTTCTGAACACTAACCGGCGGGAAGAGACCTCTGCACAGTGCTGGTCCCAGCAGCCCAGCTGACCTTGCATGCTCAGATCTTCCCTTTGCCAGGACACCAGCAACCAGAAGCAGCTGCAGCACGCCAGCTGCTCCCATCACCCAGTGTCAGAAGCAATAACAGCACCCAGCAAAGAGCCTCCCAGATTCATTCAGCCCTCTCTGCCCCCAGGTTCCCAACAGGCTTGGAATGAGAGTCTGGGGGTTGGGGGAGAAGGAGCAAACAGTTGTAACTTCAGGGATTTGTTGTTTAAAGAAATAGACGCTAAAGCCCCCGCTTTGTCCCATGTTCCCTAGTGCCGTCAATGTCCTTGCAATAATGAGCTTAGAGCTGTCTGAGCTCAGCTAATTCCAAGGTTGCAGGAGCTTTTCTTCTGCAGCAGGGGCGGGGGGGCCTGGCAAGTGGGTCACTGAGCCATGGAACGGAGCCCTGGCCCACTCCGGGCTGGTGAGTGGCTAACGCTTTCGTTTAAAGGGCATGGGAGGGGTCGGTATCCCCACTTCCTAGCTAGCCAGCGCTGGTCTTGGCCTCCTGTATGCACCAGCCCCCTGGGTGGGAGGGCCAGAGCTGACTGGGGGTTGGCCACCCGGCTCCCATTCATTCCCAGGAGCTGGGTAGCTACAGCCCCTTGCGGGCCCTGAACATCTCCGTCCAGGGTCACGGGTGGGGATTGACCTGTGGCTGCTCAGCACCAGAAAGCGCATCCCCCTGCCCCAGGAGCTAAAGCGGTAACAGGCTGTCAGTTACTGAGTCAGCCACTAGAGGGCGCTGTGATCCCATCTTGCACCCAGATTCCCTGCTCCCAGGAGCGAGCAGCCTTGGGTGACCCACACCCACTAGGGGTGCTGCTGCGTCCCCCCTCTAGCGGCAGCTGGGTTGAGGCGCCTGCTGCTACACCCTGGGCTAAGAGGGGTGGGTCTAGTTCAGGCACAGAGACTTGTGCGTCCCAGCTGCCGCTAGCCCACCCAGGCAGGCCGTAGGACATTGGCATGGGGGGGCCCGTCTCCTTGCTCCCCTCACATGGCCAATTCTCTTTCCTTCTTTCTGCCTCCAAACGTGTGACCTGCAGGGAGAAGCCGGGACCTGGAGCCAGGGGGACTGCACCAGCAGCTGACACCCCACCGCAGCCATGAGCCTGGAGCCCCCCAAGCTGGAGATCAAGTCAGCCACCAGGGTGACTGGAGGGCCAGCCACCCCCAGGAAAGGGCCCCCCAAATTCAAGCAGAGGCAAACCAGGCAGTTCAAGAGCAAGCCACCCAAGAAGGGGACCCAAGGGTGAGCACGTAGGGTGGGAGTGCTGCTCTCGCAGAGTCTGGTCTCCCTGTACCGGTGAGCAGGCAGGGCATGGTCCCCGGCAGATGCCAGCGGTGACTTGCCTAACCCAGTGTACTGCCAGCCCCTTCTGGCCAGGACTAACCTCTGGGCCTGGGGACTCAGGCAATGGGCTCTTTCAAGGCTGGGTTTCTGGCCAGTAAGCCAGCGAGGGGTATTTGCTGGAGAGGCTCCCTCTGTCCAGCCCCTCGTCCCACACCCCTCCACGCAGAGCTGGGGGTCACAGATCGCTGGGGGTGGGCAGGGATGCTCCAGGCTGAGCCCAGGACAGGGAGAGTGATGTAATGGTGTCTCTCCTTGCAGGTTCGGTGATGACATCCCTGGCATGGAGGGGCTGGGAACAGGTAACCGAGCTGCTGGTGCTTGACTGGTTTGGAAATAGGGAATGTGTTGCACATGAAAGGGAGAGATTAATGTCAGGGGCCAGGCCGCCCCAACCTCGCTCTGCAGAGGCACCTCAGCCCTGGGGAGAGGCTCACAGCTGTGCAGATATCAACCCCCCCCCCCCCTCTGCATTTCCACCATGGCTTGTGCTGGACTCCCCACCCCCAGCTCAGCCCTGACCTGCAGCTCCCCACCCCCTTGGTCCCCTCCTGAGAAGTGGCTGCCAGCCGAGCCCTGGCTGGGTTTGCTGTGGATAAATGGAACCAGGCGGGACTGCACATGGGTCAGTTTCTCATATGGCCTAAAGCAGGACTTGAACTTGTGCCTTAGTTCCCTGGGCTGCCCCGTCCCTCCCCCCCCCTTTGGCAGGCCCCCTTTCCCCCTGCACCAGTGAATGAACGTCCAGAACAGCTGGGTGACAAAGGCAGAGCGCCCCGGGGAGAGCTCTGCCCTGGGTAAACAGCGCCCAGCCCCGTGGCACCGGTCTCCACTGGACAGGCGAGACGCGCTGGCATGGAACGAGCCCCATTTGAACTGGGACTAGGGGTGCGCATAGCAGGGACAATGTGCCAAGCAGCAGTGCTGGGGAGAGAGCTTTGCCCAGACAGCAGCCAGACCCCTGCCTCTCTCTGGTTTTCCCTTTTCAGACATCACCGTGATTTGCCCCTGGGAAGCTTTCAGTCACCTGGAACTCCACGAGCTGGCGCAGTACGGCATCATCTAGCCGGCCCTGAGCGTGTCTCATGGCAGCCCACGGATTGTCACTATTTATACCGAGGGGGCTGCAGCCGCTTTCGCTGCTAGTGACCAGACCAGCCTGAACAAGCTCTTTAAAATAAACACGCTCAGTCGAATCTGCTCGGAGTCTGACCTGGCTTTCCGAGCCAGCTCTATTCCACCCTTGACTCTCCCATGCAGCGTGGACGTGTTGCTTAACACGGGATTTCCCCAAGACACGCTGTGTACCACCAGTCTCACCCACCTCTCAGCTTGCCCAACCCGCTGGGGGTTAGGCTGGAGCCAGGCCAGTGGGATTTGGCATTTAACGTGTGCTAATTGTTTGAAAGCCCTGGAATTTTCACTGGGGCTGCAGCCTCAGCAAACAGGGAGGAGGGGGGGAGCTGCGGCCGCAGTGTGAGGTGTAGAATGATCCTCCCTCTGTTGTGATGTTCTTCACAGATGCCTAGGGCTGGGGCAGGTTTTCTCTCTGCAGGAGCCAGGGTAGCTTTATATTACCATAAACTGCAGAGGGAGGATTATACGGGCTAATTACCGGCACTTGCCAAAACCCAGGCATCACCCCCCCACCAAACCTCCCCATTTTTCACTGAAAATGCTTTCAGACAGACATTCCCCCCCAAGGCAGGCAGCTCTCCTCCTCAAAACTTCCCCTGCCCCTTGTCTCAAAACATGTGTCTCAGGAAAGAAGCAGGCAGCCCCGGGGAAATGCAGCCACCTATGGGGAGGAGCAGAGAACTCCCTGCTTGCAGGGGGTGGGCTCCACAGAGGTAGCATAAACCCTGGCTGCTTGGGTGAAAGGAGGGGGTCAAGGTTCAAGGCGTTTGTGGTGGCACAGAAGTCTATTGAGAGAAGCGGCTCTGGGAGCCCGGCCTCCTTTGCCCATGGATAATTGATACAGCTGTGCCAAGAGGCAGTTTCCCACTCAGCACAAAGCCCTAATTGAGCACTTCACATCCTCCAAGGGCCAGGCAAACAGTCACCTGGAGATTCCCCTTGGGGGCAGGAGGGGGGCAGAGAATGCTGCAGCATGAGGGCAGCACCAAGCAGGCCAGCTTGGCTAGGAGCCTCTGAGTCAGCTGTGCTGGGAGGGGAGGGCTGGGGCAGCCAGTACTGAGCGTTCAAGTGTCATCTCTGCACAGCCAAGCAGGGCCACGGCTCTGTTCTGCAGGCTGCATCTCGTTGCAAGGCCTGGCTGAGGCCCAGTGCAGTCAGCGGAGGGGGCTGTTGGATTGGGCCTCCCCGCCCCTGCTGAGGGCAGGGCAATCTGGCCCTTCACTTCCCACGGCCAGGAGTGGGCTTAAGGGGACGCGAGATGGCCACCGCTGGGCGTGTCCGGCCTAGACCTGCAAGGCAGAGGTTTCTGGCAGCGGAACAGTTGGACTCAGCGCTTGTCACTCCTCATGGGCTCACTCGCCCTGTCTGCCCTGCATGGTATCTCACCACGGGGGGGGGCCCTTCCCAGTCACTCCCCTCCTCTACAGCCATGGTACAGGTAGAGATTTATTTGCCAGGTAACTACAAAGCTTTCCAGCCCCAGCTGGGCAGGGCAAGGCCTCCCCACAGCAAGCGGGAGATGGGAGGCAGCACGCAGGGGCTGGAGACGGGGGGGGGGCACAGGAACCCTTGCGCTCAGCTGAAGGCCTGGGGTTCCCCCCTCTGTGACTGAGGCCAGAGCCGCTGAGAGAGGGTTTCCTGGCACAGTCAGGGGCAGGGGCGGGGCAGGTGGGCTGTTTCTCCTGCCCACGCCCTGCTGCTCCAGCCAGGCATGGAGGGATCAACTCTGATCTCCCGCAGCCCAGGGAGCTGCTGAAGCAGGCTCAGTGGAGTTCCCTGCCTGGGCCAGACTAGTCCCAGAACTAAACCCCTCTCCCCCCAGTGGCCCTCTTGCCAGTGCACAAGGGGCTTTTCTTGGGGTGGTTCCACCCCCTCTTCCCGTGACACAAGCTGGAATGATAGCGCCATTTCACACTGGAATCAGCGTGTCCACCGAGGGGGTCACACCGAGACAACCAGCCCGGCTTAGATTCACACCGGAGCTTATACCAAACGGCCTTTCCCACAGGGCAAGGCCTCAGAGAACCCGAGCTCAGCAGCGGGCCCAGCCCGTCCACCTTGCCCTGCTGGAGAGCGGTTCTGAGCCCCCGTTTCAATCACATCGGCTTGAAGCTCCGCCCCCGGATCCAGCCCTGACCTCCAGCCACAAGTCACCAAGTCTGCCAGTAACTTGGTTGCCAATAAGAAGCCTCCGGCTTCAACCAGGATCAGAAACACAAAGTAGGCGCTCAGCACCCCCCCGTGGCCGTGAAGCCACCGGCTCAGCTGGGGCGCGCAGCCGCCGAGGGAGATGATACTTTGAGCCGCAAACTCCTCCATGCTGAGGGCTCCGAAGCCACACTGGGAGTTTGTGATGGTGCCGTTCTCCAGGGGATTCAGACAGCAGGAAGCGGGCACGCCGCAGTTAAAATACCTGCGAGGGACCAAGGAGAATCCGTCAGTCTCTTGGGGTGACTGGAGGACCCCCGTGCCTTGGTGCTCACCACCGCAGCAGCCGGCGTTGCTCACTGCGAGCAGAGAACCCTGAGCTGCAGCTTCGGGGTCCATCTCCCACGGCCAGGAAAGGCTGCAGCGGTTCTAGTCTGAGACCCCTCTGTTGAGTGGGCCAAGCTGCACTAGGCTCGAATCGGAACTGGAGCACAAGTCTGGGCTGGCGGCTGGAACCGGAGTGGGAACGTTACCTGCCAGCCCCTGTCTCAGGTTGGTTAAATGGTGTCATTTCCTCAGCCCACCCCCGCTCCCACAGCCCACCAGGAGATAAAGGCTCCCTACCATATACAAACGCACCTGCCAGCCAAGCGATAGAGGGAGGGCCCAGAGCCTTGAGGTTGCACCAGGGCTTCCCTGCCCTGCCCTGCCCTGCCCCGAGAAAAAGCAAAGCAAAGAGCCTCCCTTGCAGGAGAACGTGGAGAAGTTTGGGGCTCCGGCACTGTAGACCAGCATCTTCCCATGGCCCAATCTCATCAGCGCACTCCTCGCGTGAACACAACAGCTTTCCTCTAGTGTCTGTCCACCCCCCTGGCTCTCAGTCCACCCGGAGAGCCGCCCTATGGAGGCCAGGCCCATGAGTGCTTTCCAAACGCCTTGTGGAGATCTCTACTCGCTCACCGTATAGAAAGGAGGGGGAGCGCAGCTTGTGCCTTGGCTGGTAAGTTTCCATGAGCTTTGCAAGGCGGCTTTACTATTTATTACCCTGCACCAGATGCAGCATAAGCGAGGCTGAAGGCATGTGGCTGTAACACGCCTCTTGCCCGTGTTCAGCCTGACCTGCTAGGAAGCTGCACAGGCAGCTGCAGCATGAGCTTGTAGCCAGGAGCTGAGTCAGCTGATGCTGGGTCTCCTGCATGCAAGGAGCATTTGGACTAGGAACGCCATGGTGCTGTGCGAGCCTGGATAAATGGATTGCCCAAAGCCGAGATTTTCCACTACCTCCCAAGTGAGCCAGACAACGTGGCTGTAGCCCAAACCTTTGTACTCACATGTTCATTTTCCAGTCCTGGTAGGACTCCACGCCGCAGCATTGCAAGCCCATCTGAACTTCGTCCATGATGAATCTCAGATCTGGGTCATCCTGGTACCTTAGGACAGCCACCAGCATGGTGTTCTGCAGGGAGCCCTTGATCTGGTGTCTCAGAGAATACAGTACGAGCCCGCCTAGAATCTCCAAGATGACAAAAGTGACGACTCCCCCAGTAAAGAACTTCAGCAGGCAGGTGTTTTCATAGAGCGCTCCCATGCAGCCTGCCAGAGAGACGGTGCTGACAGCCAGACCCACCAGGACAAAGAAGAGCATGGGGTCAGAGCCCAGGTGCACTATACGCTCACTTACCAGGGACTCCTTGTCCAGGAGCCCCCAGATGCCAAAGGCCAAGATCAGCAAACCCAGCACAGAGAACAAGAGGTTCCAGAGGAAGGTCAGGTACTTAATGCAATAGCTGCAGGAATCCAGGTTGTGGCCGGGAGGCAGTAGAAGATCCCATTTTCCTGGGTGCTTCTCTGGCCATCCAGTGTCTGGCTCTCCAGCGGGAGAGAACCGGGGGCCAGGGACGTTGGGTGAAGAAAGCAGCTTGCCCAGTCTGCGTGTCTGATTGGGGGGAGAGAGAAAGAACAGATCATTTCCTGGCTCAGTGAGGGGCAGAAAAGCACAAGCATGTCCTCTCTTCTGGGAAGCCCTGTCCCACTGGGGTCTTGGACAAGATTCAGACTTGGCGAAAGTTTTTCTCTGCTGCACTTAAACTTTGTCGCTTCCCCCACCCCCTCAAAACTTTGTTTTTTGCAGCCTCCCTGATTTTGTAGGATTTTAATGCATTGGGTTAAGGATCGATTCCCCCAGCACAACTATTGCTTAAGGAAGCGAACGTTTCAAATGGCCTTCATTAGCATGGTAAGCCCTTTGTTATAGAAGGGGTACAGAAGAGATGCAAACTGTATCTGGATTTGCCATTCTATGAAGTCATAGACTAGCTAGATCTTCAGCTATTTAATTCCTTCTCATGCAAAACTGGCACCCCATTCAGTCAGCACCAGCCTCTCTTCTCAGCTAATCTGCAGCCATTGTGCAAAACACTGCGTGAAATGAGTCTGACAAAGCTCTCAAATACCGACTGTGTTGTGTGTCGGAGTGAGGAGTCCCCAGGCACAGCAAGCAGTAACATACTTGCAGTGTTGCCAACTCTCATGATTTTGCCATGAATCTCATGATAATTATTGTTTCCTTAAAGCCCCAGCTCCTGGAGTCAGGTGGAGATGGGATGATTCCAGCCTTCATTCTTTAAAGGAAAAGTAAGTTTATAGCCCTCCTGGCTGTGCAGAAAGCTTCCAAATGAGACCCCAGTGCGCCCGAAAGGCTCAGAAAGCAGCAGGCCAATAAAAGAACAACCTCACGTCTATTATTTTTACATCATCTCCTGACTTTACAGCCAATCTCCTGATTTTTGAACATTTGTTGCTGGCAATCCTGCATAGGCCCAACAGCTGGCCCGGGTACGGGGTAGTTAGCAAAGGGGAGGGGACCAGGGACAAACGTCCTGCAAGTTTTCTGGTTGTGGGGAGGGTTGGTGTTGTTAAAGTCCCCAGAAGGAAACGTGTCCAACGCTGGCCATTCTCTCCAAAGCTGTGAGTGCGCCCGTCTGGTTTTGCACCAGCGGTTCACCACTGTTGCTAGAGCTGGGAGAGCAGTAGCAGGGATCCCTCGCTACCATGAGCAAACAAGGAGCCAGGCTCCTTAGCTGCAGCGGAAACCTATGGGGCGTGCAGGGGAAAAGACCTTGAACTGAAAAAGAGCAGCGGTGGCAAGAGAGATTTCAGAGCTCCGAAGAGGGGCGGAGAGGGGGCACTTTTTTGTCCGGTGTTTGCCCAGTGCCTGGCTCTGCGGGGTCCGGGCTGCAATACGGCTAAGAGAAGAGGCTGTTCTCTAGTCATTGCTCCGTTACCAGACGGAGGGCAGTGTTTCTTTAGCCGTTGTTCTTCCGGTTTGCATTGATCAAGGCTGCACGAGGCGGTTCCTGCCTTAGACCTGTTTGTTAATACAAAGCCCATTTTAAAATGCCAAAGTGGAAGCCGTAGACAGCCCCAGAGGCCGGTGGGTGGCATGGTGTACAGTGGCTTTGCTTTACTTTGCTCTGATCTATTGGTTTTACTCCAGCATAAGTGAGTAATTGCTTCCATTGGTGATACTGTCTTCCCCAGTCAAACTCAGGAGCCATAGGACAGAGCAATACAGTGCTCTGCTTTGTTCCCTACCAAGCTCCCACATTTCACTGGGACGCTCCCTCGGACCGCCAGGACTGTGGGTCACCTTGTTACCCCCCTGCCTCAGCAAGGGAGAGACCTGCCGGTGCTAAACTGGGGGTCAGCCCCCCAGCCTGTCTGCCTCCCAGACAATCTGCCTGGAAGCTCTGCCAGCCTTTACTCTGCCCTTGGCGTACCCCAGTCCCCGAACGCTTCGGAAGCCTCTCGCCGCAGTGTCCAGCCCCAGCACTGGACACTCTCAGCGACCCCCAAGGCCGCTGTCCCTGGAGAGAGAGCGCACACACAGCTGGGTGGCTACAAGGATCAGGGCCTTTGTAATAACTTCGCACACTGATCTAGTTACGATGAAAGCAAATACGTGTTTATGAACAAAGAGCCGAGACTGACCAAGTCACGTGTGGGTCGGGCCCGGCCAGTGGAAAGAGAACGGTTACAAAGAAAACAAACTGATTAGTGGTTCCGGTTCCTAGTCAGTCCAGAGGGGCTTCTTCCCAGGATTCCCTCTTTGACCGAGCTGCCAAGTTTCAGTTATACCAGGATCCAGGCTGTTCTGATTTCCCCACGCCCTCCAAGGGGTTCCCCAGCAAATGGAGAACAAAATGTTCCTTTGCATCTCCTTACATATCCCAACGTTTATTGTCTTTGTTCCCACGGTCAGGATGGCCCCTGGCGTTCACACTCCAGTCTGCTCTGCCATGTTTCACATCCCCTCCCAACCTGACTTCATATGCAAATGGCGCTTCCTTTGCCTGGCAGAACAGCTGCTTGTCCACTCTGCCTTGTTCCAGACGTGAAAACATTCTTTCCAAACAGATACACAATTCCCTGGACAGTCTCAGTACAGACAGTTCACTACGCTGCTAGTGACCAGCATGCCATCAGCCAGCCTTTGATACCTTACATCACTGTCTGGGTAAGCACCATGACAGCAGAGTGTTAGGTGTGGCGAGTTTGTCAGGCCTGCTAGGACCTGCTGACAGAGTAGTGAACCACCAATGGGCCTCTGTGTCATGACAACTCACTGGGAAGCCCAGCGGAAGGGTTTGAGTGACGGCCAGATGTTGGGAGGAGGAACCCTGTGCCGCCACCAGAAGAGGGGTAGGCATGCCGATTCCATCCCAGGCCCAGCCCAGGTGCTGGAGACAGAAAGCTGAACCCAGCCTCATGACACCCCTTGGCAAACAAGGTCTCTAGGTCCACCTTAGTTTGCTCAGCCTGGTGCCAGACGTGATTAGCATTAGTGGCAAGCACAGGAAGGGAAGCACACAGCAAATGGAGAGCAGAACTGCGGGGGGAAGGGAGCGAATGACTTTGGGAACATGTTGTAACCTTAGAGATTTAAGCCAGGGCAAGAATCCGGCTCATCAGCACAAGTCAGGAGTGGCTCTTGACTTCAGTGGAGATGCTCCAGGTGTGCCCCTCCCTGACGAAGAACAGAGTTTAGGGCCAAGGGATTTCGTTTCCCTCCCCACCCCCCCGAAGAACACTGGAGTCTTTTATTTTCAGGAGCTCCTAAGACCCCTGAAATCAGTTCCGGGTTTGAAGTTAAGCTGAGTCACAGAGCATGACCCCCACATACTCCAAAGAGAAGCACAAAGCCAGCGTGTAACACAAACCCAGGGTTTACCTCTGGTAACAATGGGCTCCTCTCATCTTCTTCCACCTTCACCTTCTTGAAGGAAAACCGCGGAGCAAAGGGGGTGACAATCATGAAGAGCTTCTCTCCTGTGCTTGCCGGGCCATGTCCAGATGTCATTCTGCTGCAGGCGTCCCCGGCTTTAGCAGGCAGAAGGATCCACAGGCGAGGCGCTGTGAGCAGCGTAGTCAGAGCTCTGGGGCTGGGCAGACACTTCGGTCAGGCTCCTATCATGTGAGAAGTCACATTTCATGGCTTAAGTAGCCCCTGCAATTAAAGAGGCCCATGCTGAATTGCGTGCCCTGAGCATACCAGTTCTTGAGCTTCTAAGAATCTGTCTTGCCACATAGCTGTGCATACTTCAAGGTTATTTGATTAAATGACTGCAAAAAGAAATGAAGTGACCATGTTAGGGCTGTAAGTGGCGGGTAATTACTAAGAACAGGGTTCTCGGGAGATCCCCCACATCCTTCCTTGTTGTCATTTGGCTGGTTGTAGTTTATTTTATTTTTTTGTAACATCCTTTCTCTAGCTGTGTCCTTCCCCTGGAGGCAATCGGAGCTTTATTACTCCGGCCTGGGGTTTACCTGCAGCAGTTGCAGGTATGCAGTGATGTCAAATTAACTATCCCCAGGGGATAGAAGCAGGCTGAGAACAGACCCCTGCTCCCACTGACGTCACTTTCATCCATTTGGCCCTGTGAAAGCAGGTGCTCTGCATTTCTTTAGCAGCCATCGGTAACATTTTCAAACACACCTAAGGAAATCAGAGGGCCTTGGCCCCCTGAATACCCTGAATGACATGAGCTTGTGTGACTTAGAAGCCTCCAGCCAATTTCCAAAAGTGACTTATAAGGACATTTTCAAAGGCACAAAGAGCAGTTGGGCACGCAACTCTCATTGAAAGTTAATAAGATTTAGGCACCTCATTCCCTTAGATGCCTTTAAAAATCCCAGCCTTAGGCACTTAGGGTCAAATTTTCAAAGGTGCCTAAGTGACTGAGGAGTCTAAAGGCAGATCTACCTTAGGAATGATTTGCCAGGGTAGCTATACCTGTATAGTATAGCAGCAAAATGTGCGTGCCGTTTATAGCCGCAAAGCTGCATTTTTGCACTTGGTATAGCATATTCCAGCCCCCCAGCGACACAAACGCTACTGCTGAAAGTGCAGTTTTGCCGCTACAACTGTGCCTACGTGAGGGGCTTTTGCCAACCCAGCTCTGTCACTCAGGGATCACATCTCTTCCCCGCCCTGACCCACATAGCTATACTGGTGCCGGGAGTAGTCTAGACCTGGCTTTAGTCCCGTTTTCAAGTGACATAGACACCTGAGAGCTTAGAGCTCATTGCAAGTCGATGGCACTTAGGCCTGGTCTGTTAAAATTCGATCAACCCAGCTACATCGCTCAGGGCTGTAAAAGGACATTTCACTCTTTGAGTGTCATAGTTAGGTCGACCTAGCCCCGGCATATATAATATAAAAAAATAAAATGGAGATATACCTATCTCATAGAGCTGGAAGGGACCCTGAAGGGTCATTGAGTCCAGCCCCCTGCCTTCACTAGCAGGACCAATTTTGCCCCAGATCCCTAAGTGGCCCCCTCAAGGATTGAACTCACAACCCTGGGTTTAGCAGGCCAATGCTCTAAACCACTGGGATATCCCTCCCCCCAATGCAGCTTGGTTGAAGGAAGAATTCTTCCACTGACCTAGCTACCACCTCTTGAAGCGGGACATTACCTACATAGACAGAGAACCCCCTTCCACTGATGTAGGAACGTCAGCAGCATCGTAGCGCTGTTGTGTAGAGATGGTCTAAGTCACTTTTGAGAATGGGAGCTAGGTTCCCCAGTCACTTGGACACCTTTGAAAATGTTACCCTGTATCTAACCCGGCCCAGTCCTGTAGAACAATCCTGGATTGCCCCTTCTTATACGCAATTCCTGCTCTCCTCCAGCAGGCCCCTTTGTGCACCCGCTAACAGGAGAATTGACGGGTGCTGAATGAACACTTCAGTCACTTCAGCAGATCGCTACTGGAGGTCCCTGGAGAGGGAGGTGATGACTGACATCCTCCCTGCTTTTCACCTCCTTGCCATCCAGAGCTGAGAATGACAGTTCGCAGGGGGCCGGCCCGGGGCCCCTCCGGTCCAGGACCCAGACTCAGAAGTAGTGGCATCTTTGCTGGGCCAGTACACGGCTGGGCTGCCCTATCAGCACCACTAGGGGTCAGAAGCAGGGATAATTCTCAACAAGCTCCCCACCCACCCTCATATTTAGGGCACAGTCCCAGTTCTCATGCGCTTGCAGGGGGATGAAAGAAGCCAGAGGTTATGTAGAGCACTGTGATGCAGTAGTGACATAACATCAGGTTGGTCTCATTACTGGCTGATTTTGTGGCACAAGTGATTTTATCCTGCAGGACAGACACAGAGGGGTTCTGTGGGGTACCCAGAGGGGTTATGGGGGGGCACAGGGCGGGAGGGGTTCGGGGGGCCACCCGGGGAGGGGTTATGGGGGGCACCGGGCGGGAGGGGTTCTGTGGGGTACCCGGGGGGGGGTGATGGGGGGGGGGGGGGGGGGGGGGGGGGGGGAGGGGGGGGGGGGGGGGCGGGGGGCCCACCCGGGGAGGGGTTATGGGGGGCACCGGGCGGGAGGGGTTCGGTGGGGTAGCGGGGGGGGGGTGGGGGGGGGGGCGGGGGGGGGGGGGGGGTGGGGGGGGGACCCGGGGGGGGGGTTTGGGGGGGGCACCGGGCGGGAGGGGTTCTGTGGGGTACCCGGGGAGGGGTTATGGGGGGCACCGGGCGGGAGGGGTTCTGTGGGGCATCGGGGAGGGGTTATGGGGAGGACCGCGGGGGAGGGGTTATGGGGGGCACCCGGAGAGCGGTTATGGGGCGGGACGGGGGCGGAGGGGTTCTGTGGGGCACCCGGGGAGGGGTTATGGGACGGGAATCGGGGGGTTCTGTGGGGTACCCGGAGAGCGGTTATGGGGGGCACCGGGGAGGGGTTATGGGGCGGGACTAGAGGGCGATGTGGGAGGATCTGTGGGTGGGTTGCGGCTCCCCGCAGGGACCCGGGGCGGGGGGGACCGTTCCTGCCCGGAACCTTGTTGTCGGGGTTGGCGGCCGCGGGGCCGGTGACGCCGCGCACGGAGCGGGGGAGCTGCAGGCCGGAGCCGGGGGACTCGGCGGCCGCTCGGGAACCGGTCCCGGGAGCAGGCGGGGGAGGCCGGGCGGGGCCGGCAGCGCCATGGCGGAGACGATCGTGAGTCGGGGCCGGGGGGAATGAGGCAGCAGATCGGCCCGGGCCTTCCCCCGGCCTGGGGACCCCCGCGGCTGGGGCGGGCCCGGTCCTGGGGCAGGCGGGCGGGGGCCCGGCAGAGCCCGTCCCCGGCAGAGCCAGCTCCGAGCCGGGAGCGCCCCCACTGCCCCCTTCCCTGGGCCCGCTGTCTGAGCATCCACCCGGGGCCTGCCCCCGTTCCCCCGCCCCTCAAACGGAAACAGTCGAGTACCCCGAACTCCAAGGGAGGGGGACCCCCCAGCTGCCAGGAGAGGCAGCCCCGCTCCCGGGGAACGGGTATCGCCTCTGGAATCGGGCCAGCGGCTCCTCCCCAGCAGAGGCCGTCAAGTGAGACCCCTTCAGCCTTCCCAGCAGACTCAGAAACCCTCCCGCCCCGAAGCAACAAGTCGATTTTCCCCCACCAACAGAGGGTCTCCATCGAGATCTCACCGTCTTCCCATTTTCCTCAAACCCGGCTCTAGCAGAGCCGAACTTTGTTTAACCTTTAGGGCCCACTTGAAGGCTTCTCTCCCCGCCCCCCCAGGCTTTTAAGTTTTGGGGTGGGGGTTGAGATGGAGATGTTAGTGGCTGGCGGTGTGTATATTAAAGTATTGGTTCCATTGGGCTGGGGGAGAAGGACAGTATCCCCTGGAAACGTTCAAATACATCTTCCCTATGAAACGGTCTGCATGTGTGCCTGGAGCGCTTGCTAGGCTTATTCAAAATCAGACTAACTGTAACCTCCCTCTTTCCCCCACTAAAGCTCCATCCAGCCCATACAACAGACATGTTATGTCATAGTCTGATTCTGCACTAGTGAGGGAAACTGCTATTGACAACCATGTGCAAAGGTTGTTCATAGCACAGTTGTGATTCCCAGTGTGGACAGTGCCTAAACCTTTGTGTACTCTGAACTTTTTCTTAAAACTCTCCCTCCAGTACTGCAGCACCGGTTCTAGCAGTGTTGGGAGTACTAATGTTGGACCAACTGCCAGTATGTTTACCACCGTGTTGTCTAGAGTAGGTCTAGATGACACTGAGATGAAAATACTGGTGTCCAGGAGTGGCAGTGGGAAAATTCCCCAAAGTCCTCCAAGTCAAAGGCCCCTTTGGATGGGTGCAGAACCATGTTAAAACTCTGTTCAAAAGCCACCTTCTGGCTTTAGCCCAGGGATTGGCAACCTTTGGCACGCAGCCCATCACGGAAATTCGCTGGCGGGCCGGGGCGGTTTGTTTACCTGCAGCATCCGCAGGCCGATCACAGCTCCTACTGGCCACAGTTCGCTGTTCCAGGCCAATGGGGGCTGCAGGAAGTGGTGCGGGCCAAGGGATGTGCTGGCTGCTGCTTCCCACAGCCCCCATTGGCCTGGAGTGGCGAACTGCGGCCAGTGGGAGCTGCAATCGGCCGAACCTGCGGATGCTGCAGGTAAACAAACCGTCCTGGCCCGCCAGCAGATTACCCTGACGGGCTACGGGCCAAAGGTTGCCGATCCCTGCTTTAGCCAAAATTTAGGCTAGAATGCTGTTCTTTGAATGCAGTTTGGCTTCATCCACATGAGTTGATCAGCCATGCTAGAAACTGGCTTAACTGGAACTGCATATAAACACAGTTCCTTTACTCTTTGTAAAGGTCTATCTCAATAGGCCTGTAATTTGCCGCCTGTTAGGCTGCAAAATCAATTGATTTCATTTGTTACATGCTGATGCCCAGTCGGTCATTGGCCTCTGGTGTGTTCTTGCCCCTTAGTCATCCTCTTGCCAGTGGAGGGAGAACTGGGTGTAGAAACTGACAAAACAAAAATGTTATTGAAAGTGTTTGAAAAATTCTGGAACCTTGCAACAAAACAGGGTTTGTATTTAGATTTTTCTTTCTAAAGCTGCCAGGCAAGCCCTGCTGTTGAAAACGAAGTGTCTCCATTGACTTCCAAAATCACAAGCATCCACGCTACTCTTGTAGGCAAGACTTTGGCCAACAGTGACATCATCCAGGAAATAGATCCTATTAGACCTCGTGTGTGTGTTCTCGGGGGCATCTATCGTGAGGCAGCAACTGGCAGCTGCGTTCCTCTCAACATCTGGACGTTACTGATATTACCTTCCTTTTAGCATTTTCTTGGCTCACCTGAGCAGCAGAAAACATCTTTTTTTAACTGGGTTATGGCAAAGTATTCCTTTTCTCCCCCACACACTTCATGTTAGTTACTGTGACATTGATGCTGGAGATCTTGTTTGAAACACTGTCCTGAGTTGAACGCACCAAAATAAGGTACACAGCTGATTGGTCATATATTGCTATAGAAAAGGTTTGAGTTAGGAACCAGTGGTATAGCTCTATGCTGCCATGCTAGTGCCAGGCGGTTAAATATTCAATTGTCTGTTCTGATCTCTGGCTAGCTCCAGGGCCACCTGGGAATTGTGTGGAGACATCATCCTCTTAGCCACTGGCAGAGAGAATGCTTCAGGGTGTTCAACAGCCTGGGTCCCATTAGCCCATCAAATATTCTCAGTAAGCCCCACAAGTGGGAGAAGCTTGAACATTTAAAAAGATCTTTAGAGCCTTGTTTTGGCATTCTTAGGCTGATTAAATGTAAGTAGGGGGCTTTCCAAGCAGGAAATGCAATGTGTGTTTGGGTTCCATGTGTGTTTGAAAAATCAAAGCAAGGTGGGGTTATCCCATAGTCATTAAGGTGCACCCTGAAATATAGTATTAATGAATCTGGCCCTCACCTGTGTTGTGCACACTTCTCTGGGGGAAGAGAGAGTGCAGCAACTTGCACTCAAACGAATGAGTAGTCTGTTACAAACATTTCCTGTTTCTAGCATGTTCCATGTATTCACACACACAACGTCGGGGCGGTGATACGTGAGAAAATAACTTTGAAGGAGCACATTCTGGAGCACTCTGGCAGCCTCTTGCTGTCACATGTCAAGCTCTGCCCTGCTGTCCTTCAGATTGGCAGATTGGTGTTTGTAAGAGCACTCTCTGCAGCCTGGCTCTTCACTGCATATCCTCCTGCTGCTTTGTACTCTGGGCTTGCAGCAGCTCTGAGATGCTGGCTGAGCTTTAGTCACTTTCACACTCCTGAGAAGTGTAAGACATACTGACGGTTGTGCCACTGATCCACAGCCAAGCCTGCCTTTATGGGAACAATTGCCTTTGGCCCCTTTTCCCAAAAGCAGGTGGCTTTACTCATCTCTCCCTCTCTCAAATGGAGGCTTGCAATGGAAATTTTGCTAACGTCCCCCAGTAATGTCTTGTGCCTCAATGACTTAATTCTCTTATTCTCTTTATTGGAGATAGATGCCAACTGTCAGTAATGTTGTTGAAATGAAATAAAACTGAAGATGACCCGTAATACTACAAGTTAGCCCCGGTCCTCTGCAAAGGAGCTTGGGGGCTCGACTAAACTGCTCTCATAAAAGCTTTGAGTTCTCCTCTAATAATGCTGCATGTTTTGCTTCATCTCTA
This sequence comes from Platysternon megacephalum, assembly GCA_003942145.1. Taxonomy (NCBI): domain Eukaryota; kingdom Metazoa; phylum Chordata; order Testudines; family Platysternidae; genus Platysternon; species Platysternon megacephalum. The sequence continues at coordinate 2,899,837 of QXTE01000107.1, forward strand.
AATCCAGAAGTTTCATCAGAAAAATAAGCTCAGTGCCATTATTGACTTTTTAAATCTATTTGTAAAAATGCCTTGCATCTCGGAGTAATGTATCTAGCAAATAATATGAAAGTATTGGTTTGTATACTCTGGATATGGTAGGTAAATCCCCCCCCCCCCATTCTATAATTGCATACTAAGAATGACTTGAGTCATGGGAAAAGGGTGTGGTCAGCGTGAGAGGTTGTGATGATACTCGCTTTGTTTCATGTTTTCAAAAGTGGGGAACTTCTATTGCTCAGAAGCAAAACCAGGACAGGCCGTGGTATTGCTTTGTTGTGTGACCTGGTATACCTTTGAATTCTCCGCAGATAATCCGTGTCCAGTCACCGGAGGGGGTGAAGCGCATCACGGCAGCAAAACGAGAAACAGTTGCAACGTTTCTAAAAAAGGTATCCTGGCTTTCAGCATTTCATCACTTATCTGCCGGCTTCCCTGCTCTCTTCTGAGCATAGCTAGGATAGTGCTCTGCCTGCTCAGAATTTAGCCACTCTAGATGGCTGTGCTTTTGGGAACTACTTAGCTTACTGGGTGTATACACAGAGACTTCCTTGAATGAATGATATATGCTCAACCTATTCAGGATAGCCTGATGATGGTTGTGTGGATCAGCATGCATTAGTCTGAACAATCTCTCCACAGTTAAAGTGAAACTGGCTTTCTGTTATAAACTCTGTTTTGACACCCTCATCCTAATTTATTCAAACAAATTCAACCTCTCTGCCTCAACTTTCTCAGGTGTCATTTTCTTTGTTGTTTTAAAATTCTGATAAGGCAGTGACTGAGAAGGTGTTTAAGATATGGTTGCTTGAAAAATCAGTTATGCTCCACTGTTTGAAAACTGGAGTACTTGTGGCACCTTAGAGACTAACACATTTATTTGAGCATAAGGGTTATGCTCAAATAAATGTGTTAGTCTCTAAGGTGCCACAAGTACTCCTGTTCTTTTTGCTGATACAGACTAACACGGCTGCTACTCTGAAACCTGTTTGAAAACTGTTACTTTGGGTGATGAGACATGATTTGTTTTTAAAATGGGTTGGACTGTATATTGGTTGGTCTGTACATCTATACAGGAATTAATACAGGGAAATCCTATAACATTTTATCAAAACTGCATTAAACTGACATTCATTCACGTTCCATTCCTCTTGTTGCTTACAGTGTGTGCAGAGGGAGTTAATCTGATTCCTTTTCCACCTTGATACTTTCAGTCATGTCACCAACATCAACCCTGATTCAATGTCACTGAATGAATCAGAGACCTGAGTAGGAGGCTGAAAGGAAAGAACTACAATGTATACACACAACATGACGTTAAATACTATAAATAATGGGATTGTGGGGGAGCATTAAATGGGAAATATATAGGGAGTATTTCAAGATCTGCCACAAGTGATTGGCCTTTCTAAACATAATTTGAGTGGAAATTAACTGTTAGCTGTTTACTTTGCTCCTTGAGTACTGTTTCGTGTTTTCTGTTGCAGTGTTCTTTGAATGTTACAGGGGCTCTTCCAACGTAGTTATGGAGGTTAAGGAAAGATATTGAGCAACTTTGAGATCCGTATGTGGTCTTTAAGGAACAGATTGCTGGGGGAACTAATTCCATAATTGGAAATGTGAGGAGCACATAGAGTTAATTTTATATTGGGTGTCAGTTGGTCATCTTTTGTTTGATACACAGACGGTTAGTGTCTCAAATTCATTGTTTAGAGGGAGCAAGAATCTCAGATATTTTGCATTTCTCCTACAATCTTTTTTCTCCTCTCCATCTCCTGGGACCTTGGAAGTAACATGGACTCTTTAAGCTCAGTGCTTTTCTGTTAGCAAGAGGAATATCTTGTTTTATTGTGTTCTTAATCCTTCCCTCCAAACTGCCTGGATTTCACTTTACCTTGCTAGGGAGGATGAACTAAGCATTCTGAGATTTGTCCTGTGGGGAGATACTCTTGTTTTTCTTTCTGATACAGGATTTATTCTAAGAGAGACATTACAGGCTGTAACACATCAGTGACTCAGCTTCTTGAATCTTAATGGGTTTAGATTTTACTACTCAAATGCCAATAAATAGTGAGTGTTACATCTAACTAGACAGTTGTAATTTAAACATCAGATTATAGCTTTTTCTGTTTGATTAAAGGTAATCTTTTCTTGACACTTTAAGAAAAGCTTGTATAGACTGAAGATGAGGGACAGGCAGAATTCTGTTAAAGGAGTACCTGCTTATTGGAAGAACTTTCAAACATATCTTGCTCAAAACACAAATCTCCTTTTCACTGTATTTGTCATAACTTTCTTTGTAGCATTTGCTAATTATTGAGGATATGGTTTATAAACCAGGGCTTTACTCCTTCCTGGCCTGTGATCTCCTCTTAGTTGATCCTGCACAAATACTGTATTAATTTCAAAATGTTATGCCATAAGCACTTGATAGTCCTGGCACTCCATCTTTCAGAGCACATAACACCATATATCCCAGGCCAGGTTACTGAACTCGATGGACCAGTGGTCTGATCTAGTATGGGAATTCCTCTGCTGCATACAGCAAGAGCAGAATGAGTAGGCCGTCTATCTTCAAGTTAGAACTTTAAACCTGGGAAAACCTGTAATTTTGTTTCATAGCTGTAGAATTTGCTTCCTCCATTATATACGAGGTCTCTGACCTGAAGAGCTGATGGTTTGCCTCAGACAAGTTAAAGGGACCATTTAGAAATTGCATTCCTCTGAATAACTTACCTTCTTTTGCTAAAATTCACTATAACTGAGAGGTTAGAGAAAACAAACTGTATTCTCTTATTTTCCATTTTACTGTGTTTGCTTGGCAGCATTTTGTGTATCACGCACTTGACTGTGTCCTGTGTGTAGTCCATCTGAAGAAGTGAGGTTTTTTACCCACGAAAGCTGATGCCCAAATAAATCTGTTAGACTTTAAGGTGCCGCCAGACTCCTTGTTGTTTGTGTGTAGTCCATTTCCTCTGTCTGTGAGTTTTACAAAAGCAACGGGGGAGAAATATTTTTTATATATATAAAAAAATGAAGCTACAGAAATTGGCATAGGGACTTAGGGGAGCAGGTACAGCACCTGAAGCTACTTCTAACTCAGCTTTTTAATTGACTAGCTCTTAAAAGATCAGCTGTATAAGTGGGCAGAGATGCTATTTAGCTGAAGTCAGCATTGCAAGGTTAAGAGAAAGTAGGTTTTAATTGAGGCACTTAAAGGATGAAAGGGAAGCTGTCTGGTAGTCTGAAGGAAGAGGCTTTTGCAAGCGTAAAGTCCAGCATAAAGAAAGGCACATGGCCAACAGTGTAAAGGAATGAAAAAGGGAGCAGGAGAGAGTGAAGATTGTGTGGAAAATTGTGCCTGAGAAATGCGAGCAGAGATGAATGTGAGGAAGGAAAGGGGCTTGGGGTCGGTTGGGGTGAAGGTGACTTGGTTGTTGCAGCATTCCGCAGAAGCTGGCATGGGAGAGTGGAGATTTGGATAATAGTGACTGACGCTTCCTCAGCCCAAGTGAAGGTCACTTAGTTTTATAGCAAACACTCAATGTTCATATAAAAACAACGAGGAGCCCGTGGCACCTTAAAGACTAACAGATTTATTTGGGCATCAGCTTTCATGGGTAAAAAAACCCACTTCTTCGGATGCATCTCCATCTGAGGCTACCCCTCTGATAAATGTTACATATGTATTTTATTTACTTTCATTGTCGTCTTTATGACCAGTAGAGGTCCATATTTCTGTCAGCTCTTGTTTTCTTGTAAATTCCTTGCTAGGCTTTGTGTTTTTTAGCTCCCTGACAATCTTCTCTACACGACGGGAGGATGGGTTCAGTTAAAATATCTGTAGCAGAGAATTCTGCTAGGCCTTTCCTATTTTCTCCCCCACAGTGAGGACACAGATGTGAAGTGTTCTGTATTGTCTAATTCATCTCTTATTTCCTAGGTCGCAAAAGAGTTTGGCTTCAGGAATAATGGCTTTTCTGTGTACGTCAATAGAAACAGGACTGGTGAGATCACAGCCTCACAGAACAAATCCCTTCACCTACTGAAAATCAAGTAAGTTCTTGACAGAGAATACCAGGGATGCAGAGAGAACGTTGTACAGTAGAATGTGCCTTACCCCTTTTGGCAACCTTCTGTGCCTATGTGGTAACTAGTGGACAAAACTATGAGCTTCAGTATTCCCTGCAATTGTCCGTTGTCACGGTGTCGCCGGGTCAATACTCTGGAACTACTCCATATGAAGCCAGTGAGGACTCTGGGGGAGCCTCCTCTCTCTCTGAGCAGACTGTCTCCAGGGCAAGAAGCCTACACAGTTTCGACCTTCCTGGGTCTGACCTCGGAGCATTCAGCATCCCCTTACACACAGTACTTCCCTCAGCGAGTCTGCCCGAGCGGGGCTCCTGGGGAAGACAAAGGGCCCTGCACCCCAGCTCCGCAGTCAGATGTGACTCTCAGCCAGCCAGTAAAACAGAAGGTTCATTATTCGATACGAACACAGCGTAGAACAGAGCTTGCTATTACAGAAATCAGTGACTTTCAGCCAAGTCCATCTTGGGGGGAAGGGAGCCCAGAGCCAGGGCTCTGGTCCTCCCCTGACCCTTAAGCCAGCCGACACTGACTCGCTTCCAGCTGCCTGGCCCCTGCCCTGCCCATTGCTCCTCCTCCGGCCTTTGTCTCAGTGCCCGGGCCAAGAGTCACCTGGGTCGCATCCCCCTCCTGGGTCTCAGGTTACAAAGGGGCAGCTATAGCATCGGTGCAGGCAGCTGGAGCAGCCTCCGCAAAAGTCGCACCCCCTTATTCCCATCACCTAGACATTGGTGCAATACACAGGGAAACTGAGGCACACGCAGCATTCATGCAAAACAGTAAGACTCACATACAACATAAGCAGGGGAAATCCCCACTTCGTCACATCCGTGTCAGGGCTGTCACTAGTCACAAGGCAAATTGGATTGGTTGCAGTATTGTGGAAATGTGGGCTACCAAAAGTTACTGTCTGTGGTAGCCCACTGTAGCCACCTAGCTTAGGGTTTTATAGTGCTGCCCACCACTGTAGTAAGCCTGTACCAGACTCCTCTTTTGCCAAGAGGGAATTGCATCATTTTTTCCTCCTCCCTGTCTTCTGCACTCCTCTACCCACGCTGCATTGCTGCTGGAGTCCATTGGGAATGAGCCAGAGCTCCAGCCCTCCCTCGTCAGAGACTCTCGGTAATGTTCTTTCAGCCCGCCCATCACCTTTTCTAGTGTGGGTGTTGGTCAAAAGGAAGGGCACCAAACAAAGCTAACTCATTTGTGTTCCTTAATAGTGCACAAAACACCTTCGGAAGACACCTGACTACGAGTGTAGGCAACCTAGTTAGCCCTCTGCCCTGCTGAAGCTGTCGTTTCTCTCCTTTTAACCCCTTCCACTCTGTTCTCTTTCTTTTTCTTTGGCTCTGTTCTTGGTGATTGTGCTGGTGCTAAGAGGCAGAGTTCAGCACCAGTGTTTGAGGGCATCTTGCAACTTCTTAATGCAAATGGGCAAAACAGCTGGCGCGCTAGCTAGCTACTGAAATGGCTTTGGAAGGTAGTTGTTAGTGTTGTGCTAGTTCATTTAGACTACTCGTGTCTCCAGATTTCAGGTTCTGGTACCTGGGAAGCTGTGGTAGATGTGCATTAATGAAGGCACGTTTTATGGTTATATGCCAGTAAGGAAGCTTAGAAATTTCACCAGGTAGCTCAGACAGAAGCCGTAGGTTCCTCAGGGTGGATACAGTGAAAATCACAGTCAAACACGTTATTGCTGAAAGAAAGGGAGGTGAAGGTAATGTATGTTGAACTGTACTCTAACCTACAGAGTGGATGCTTTCCTAACGGCTGTTTGCCCCACTGTGTATGTAGGAGGTTAGGCACATTCCAAAGCGGTGCTTGTTTCTCTTTCTCCCAACATAGGCATGGTGATATGTTGTTCCTCTTCCCCTCGAGCCCTGCTGGCTCTTCCTCTGAGAACATGGACACCTCTATCTCCCAAGGGCTGCTGCGCCCCTTGGGGGTCCCTCACGTGGTGGAAGATGAGATCGACCAGTACCTAATCAAACAGGATGGGAAGATTTACAGGAATCGAGACCAGCAACTGTAAATATTACTGTGCTTTCTAACTAGATTCTGTAGTTCTATAGCACATGCTTGGTGCTTAACAACATTTAAAATAACGTTCAGTACGAAACTGATAACCAGTAAGTGTGTTAAATGACCGGCCTTCCTTCTAACCCAGGGGTCGGCAACCTTTCAGAAGTGGTGTGCCGAGTCTTCATTTATTCACTCTAATTTAAGGCTCTGCGTGCCAGTAATACATTTTAACATTTTTAGAAGGTCTCTTTCTATAAGTCTATAATATAGAACTAAACTATTGTTGTATGTAAAGTAAATAAGGTTTTAAAAATGTTTAAGAAGCTTCATTTAAAATTAAATTAAAATGCAGAGCCCCCCCGGACCGGTGGTCAGGATCCGGACATTGTGAGTGCCACTGAAAATCAGCTCGTGTGCCGCCTTTGGCCCCCGTGCCATAGGTTGCCTACCCCTGTTCTAAACCATACACCGCTCATTGACTCCCCCACCCCTTTTGAAATAGCCATAAGGAAAAAGAGACTTTGCTGTTATCCTAGAAAGTTAAATCTGGGCTCTGGCAAGCCAAGGGTGCAAGCAGATTCCAAACTGTAGGGCCTTTGCCAAGAAGGACCTGCTGACAGCCACCTCCTGTTTAAACCAAGGTCGCTCCAGCTGAAGTGCTTCTGATGATGTTCTCTGTTCCCAACCCCCTTACAGCTATACAGATTCAAATCAGCGCCTTGAAATGTACTGGTAGTTAGTGCAGAGTGCGGAACAATTCTGGAATATGCTCCCAGTGTGACACCTGCCTAATAAGCAGCGGGCTGCATCCTGAAGTAGCTTCTGTTTCCATATGGTTTGTGTGTATTTCCTATAGTGTGTGTTACATTAATCCAGACTTGAGGTGACAGGCGTGGATAAACTGTGGCATAGTCTGGATCCCACATGAAAGCCACAAATGGAAAAAATCCCTTTTAGCCAAGGCTGCTACCTAGGCATCCAGGAATAACAGAGGATCTCAGTTGCAAATACACCTCTACCTCGATATAACGCTGTCCTCGGGAGCCAAAACATCTTACCGCGTTATAAGTGAAACTGCGTTATANCTATCGGGTCGCGTTATATCGGGGTAGCAGTATAGTTCATGTACGCCTTTGGTCAGATGCTCTGGTTGTTCCCCCAGCCCACTAATGTTCCCCCTCGTGCTCAGATTAAGCCACCACAGCTATCCCTCGTGCCGGGGGGAGGGGGGCGGTGCTTATGCAGCCCCTCCAGAATGCATTCTTGGACTTGCTGGGAACCTTTGTCATCTCAGGTCCAGCAGTTTTTATAAAGGCAAAACCACAGGAGTCAAAGGAGTGTGTGGAAGTGTTGTTTACCGGCTAGCCCAGGGGACTGGAAGTCAGGACTCCTGGGCACGATGCCTAGCTCCCTTCCGGGTCCCTGTAATAATCTCTTGTGCCCTCTGTTTACCCTTCTATAAAGTGAGGATACCTGCTTAGCTCACAGGAAAGTTGAAACATAGTGTTTATAAAGTGTGTTTAGATAATCCTAGCCCTTATATATAGTGCTTATCAGTAGATCTCCAAGTGTTTTACAAAGCAGGTTCCGTTATCCCCATTTTACAGAAACTGAGGCACATGGAGGGAAGTGACTTGCTCAAGGTCACTCAGCAAGCCAGTGTCAGACCTGGGAGTAAAACCCAGGTCTCCTGACTCCCAGTCCAATGCTTTGTCTGGTAGACCATACTGCCTCCTGGTTTTGCCTGGAAGCAGCTCTGGATGAGCAATGTAGTATTTGTTCCCATAAAAATAAACATTAAGGTATTTTAATAATGCCTTAAATCTAAACACACCTTAACAAAGTGTTCTTGACCTGGCTGGTCACATAGCATTAATTGGGGAAAATATATGGCAATAATTGCCAACACTAATTACTATTTTCACTTACCCTCAAACTTGGGACTAGATCCCCCTTTGTGAAGTAACTTCTCAGAGGTGTTGAGCAAAGATTTAAAGACGAGCAGGACTTTTTTTAACCTGAATGCCCCACCCGGCCCTGTTATGTTGTCATCCCATGTGGTTTAATCTTTAGTACTGCAGCAGAAGAGAAGATCAGAAAGGCATAGCCTTTAAATGGAAAATATTGTCTAACCTTTTCAAGCTGATGATAAATGAGGGAAATGGCACATTAATCTTCAAACAAGAAAGGCAAAACTCTTCACTTCTTGGTTTAAAAAAACCCCAAACCAAAACCTGGGTTTAACGTGACCACATTTTTCAAGAGAAGAAAGGTATTCTTAGCAGGGAGTCGAAGCACAATGACAAATATTTATGATGATAAAAAATGTATGTCCAGGGTTGTGCCTGTATTTGTGGCTGCATATCAATCTAAACCTGATGGGAGGCTGGCATTCTGCTGAGTGCATTAGCAGCCCGTAGTGGTCCTTTAATGTGGGAGATAATGTTCATACAACCTTATTAAAAGCAGTGCTGCCCTGGCTCCCATCCATATCCTCCTAGTGAGAGCCAAGAGCCATGTTCATCTGCTGGGGCTTGCTCTTAAGAACCAGTACTGACCAGTTCTTAATGCCCTCGCAGGTCTCCTGTGGTTTCTAAGGAGATCACCTCAAAAGGGGATTTTTTTCCTTGTCTTAACTTTGGCCCAGCAGGATTTTATCAGTTAGATAAGGGCATGTTTCACTGTGTTCCAAGAGCATCCTGATAAAGGATGAGTGTGTTGGTCCTCATTTCTTTAAAGTAATGCAGCCTCCCCCCACCACCCACACACACCACAAAGCATTGTGTATCTGGCTTGAAACACTGCCCTGAATTAGAGTTCTACAAATTCAGGGATTATAATCTGAAGCCTGTGCATAGAGGTGTTTAACTAGTGGAGATGTCTGCCAGTGGAACTGGTGTGTTAAGAATGATTGTGACCTCAGACTTGTAGGTTAAATCCAAGATCTTGCTCCCAATGTATGTGAAATTATTTTTGATTCCCTCCTCTCCCCCATAGTCTATCTCATAATGTGCCAGTAGACGCTCATGGCCCAAATGGTTATCCAAACATTCCAGATCTCTACACTATACAAAGATTGTAAAGTCTGGCATGGAGTGTCTTTCCCATTTGAAATGTGACCTTTTGTTTTCTCTTTACACAGGTGCCGACACGGCCCGTTGGGTAAATGTGTGCATTGCGTACCACTAGAGGTAAGGAGTCAAACTGAACACTTTAACCATCTCTTATTTATGTTACTTTCTGAAGTTAAACTTCTTTCTCTAAACGCTCTGTACCTGCTTAAACACTTCTTGAAGCTTTGCCTGTGTAATGGTAGCAATTCTGAGAGGCAGACTCCTGATATGTTACCCAAGGCCTCCTGTCCACACCAGCAATAGCTAAAGAAACAAAGTTGGTCCTTTGGCTATAATGCTGCCCTAGGATTTAAGGCATTTGTTTTTCTGCTGTAATGGATTTAACAGAAAATATTTTTAAAAGCCCAGGCAAACCGTTGTGTGTGAGATTTTGTCTTCTCTCTTCACTTTCACTCTGGATCTCTGTGCCTCTCCTTACGTTCATTTCACTCTCCTTCCCCCCTCCCCCCCCTTACGGATCTCAACGCTTCTCCTCAGATTTCCACCGCACCCTATTTAGATTGAAAACAACCGTAATAACAACAGATACTCTCAACTGTTTCCCTGTTGCATGCAGAAATGGTTCCCCCCAAAAGCCTACCCAAATGAGTGTGGTCTCCTCCACCCCATGAGTTCAAACAGCCTCATAAAGAACGTTTAGATCAGCTGGTCTTTTTATTTGTCATTATTTAAAAAGTCTTGTGCCTTTGAGGCTAGCTGTGATTTGTGGAGAAAATCTTGTGTTTTGAGCAAGTATGAAGCAATATTAAAAATACTGTGAAGTCCCACTGTACCTGTTACATGAGACCATAACTGCCATGAAAAAAAGCTCAGAGTTTCTTGATTGTTTCCACACCAGGAGCCAGTGGAAAGTTGAATCTAGAACACCCATTTGTTCAGTGATCAATGTATTATCAGACAGGTGTCTGACCTGGCTCTCCTTTGTGTGGTGTTTTTGGCAGCCTTTTGATGAAGATTATTTAAACCATCTGGAACCTCCTGTAAAGCATATGTCATTCCATGCCTACATCAGGAAGCTGACCGGAGGAGCAGACAAGTAAGAAACTCGCTGCAATTAAGGGAACCTTGTAGCTACAACAAAGTACACAAACCTTGCATGAGTGTTGTTGGTAATAGCTATTCTATGGTAACCCTGGGAATATGAATCCTAAGAAGTAGCTTCACTTTAAACTGTGGCAAGGTAATTGCTTACAAGCAGCATTGTTGAAGTTGGGAGGAAGATCAGGTAGAAGGAAGAAAGGGCACAGTATGATCAAGAAGCCAGGAGTCGACCTCCGGGTGGGATGGACGGTGCTTTGGTGAATCAGGAGAGCTTTTAGCCACAATCCACTTCTGCTTTTCAGTTAAGTACTAAGATTTGTAGAAAATCAAAGCTCAAATTCCCTTGGGGCCTAGTTCTCCTCTGCCACGGACTCCCTGTGTGACTTTGGGAAAGACTCTTTGCATCAGTTCTCTGTCTGCAAAATGTGGGTGACAGCGCTTCCCTCCCTCACAGGGGGTTGTGAGGATAAACTCATTACTAGTTTAGATACTTCGATAACGTCGTTATGAGGCCCAGGTAGGTACCTTAGGCGGAGGAGGTGCTGAACACGCTATGTATTTCTCTTAAAGAGCCAGTGGATGTCAGATGCAAACCTATGGCTCCAAAGCAAGGCCACAAAGTGATGTGATGAGCAGCACTCTGTGAAGGACAATGTCCCTTTCCCTGGAGCGACGGGCTGAGAACCCATCAGTATTCTAGCATGCCTTTCCTTTAAAGAGGACACAAGTGGAACCTTCCCCTCATTCTCTGGGGAGATTGTCTTGCTGAAACGAAACTCAAGCATATGGATTCTCATTTTAAGAGAACTCCAGCTTGCAAGAAATTTTATGCACATAAAACTAAACTAATGTTAGTCGTGCAGTGTAACACATTCCTTGCCATGTGCAATATAAACTGTTTAAACTACAGCCAAATGACTTTTAGCTGCATTTCTGACACTTTCGCTGGTGCCATCAGCTTACTGGAAAATTGTCCAGTAGTTAGAGCAGAAGGACCAGCACTCCTGGCTTCCATTGCTAACCCTGCGACTGAATTTACTGTGTGACTCTGGACAAGTTGCAGCAAAGTATCGGCGCACAATGTCTGTTCTGTGCCTTGTTACGTACAAGGTGCTTGACTTGCTAGATTCTTTCTAGGAGGCAGGAGGTATCCTAATACGCTAAAGAAAACCCACCTTTCTTCCGATCTTATTCAGGGGGAAGTTCGTTGCACTGGAAAACATCAGCTGCAAGATTAAATCTGGATGTGAGGGGCATCCTCCCTGGCCAGAAGGCATTTGCACCAAGTGTCAGCCAAGTGCTATCACACTCAACAGACAGGTGAGTCTTGGCATTGGCTGTGCTGAGGTCTCTTTGTTCTTCTACACAGAGAAGCCGTTATTTACCTTTTTTGTTTTTGAACTGGAGAAAACGTCCAGGAGAACAGCCATCTTGGAGTCTGAGAGCCTTTGCCTATTGGCAGTTGCTAGGGAAATGGCCGCTGCAGAGAGCGACTCTGAAATGTGCTGGGTTCAGTAATTTCCCCATAGTGCAGAGGACATTTGCACTGACCTGAGCTGGGACGGTGCTTCTCAACTCTCCGTCCACATGGGACCCGAAAAACCACCTGCAACTTCTTCTTGCAACCCATCGAAATTCCACAACGCTTTGCAGTCAGAAAGGATTGTGGGCGTTTGGTCCTAGCAAGAAGCCAGAACTGATTTTGGGTGCTGGGTATTCTGAGTGCTTTCCCCTCATCCTGCCTGCGCTGCGTTCTACTCTGGTGGGGGGAGCTGTGTGGTGCTGCAGCAGGAGCTTGGAGCAGGGAGGGATAGAGCAGTCATGGGAAGGACGAGGCAGGGAGAAAGCTAGCTTCCCCTTCCCTCCCCTTGCTCTAGCAGGATTCTGACTTTTTCCTTCGTTGTTGGGGGACACCCCAGGCAGGTCTGGAGAGACGTGACTGGACTGGAAGTAGGCAAACTAATTGATTCCATTGGTCTGGAATCAGGGCGTTGGCCTAAAGCATTCTTGCATTCTATCTAACAGAAATACAGGCACGTTGACAACATAATGTTTGAGAACCACACGCTTGCGGATCGCTTCCTCGACTTCTGGAGAAAGACAGGCAACCAGCATTTTGGGTACTTATACGGACGATATACAGAGCACAAGGACATCCCCCTGGGTATCAGGGCTGAGGTAGCTGCCATCTATGAACCTCCACAGGTAAAAATAACTCAGCACAAGAATGTTGTAGCTTTATTTCTTAAAGATGGCGATCAGGGAACGTGGAACCCACTTTGTTCAGGAAATCACGTGATGTTTCCTGCAGTAGATCCTGCAGGGAAACTGTCAAGATAAAAATCATATATTGTGAATAAATGTCTGTATTAATAGTGCCGTCTTAGATTGTTACCACTGAAATTACCATTCATATTTGCTTCTCGCTGGTTGTGTTATATGATTTTAGTTGCCCGAGCGCAGGGAAATGCAAAAGGAAACACAGTGCAAGTGACTTCCTTAGAATGGGTTTCGCTGTCAGGTTCTCTGTGGAATTGTTTGGGTTGCAAAGGCTTCGCGGGAAATGTTTGTTTCAAAATGTTTTGAAACAAAAATATGTTTGTTTCAAAACATGCTCATGGAAACATTTCTGTTGCCCTTAAACATTGTAAAAACGTCTACAAAACCAACATTCTGGGTCAACATTGCATTGTTTCTCTTTATTAGATAAGAATCGGCCATGCAGAAATCTACTGTTGCTATGCGGGGGTGGCCAGATCTGTTTGGAGCAGAATACCTCAAGTTTTAACTTTACACTGTCTTGGTAGCCTGCATTTTAGAAGAGAGTAAATTAGCATTTGATTTTACCTGACACTGTGTCTCTCTTTCTGCTGTTCTTGTTTCAAACTCTGTAACGTTTGACGATGAGCTGGCCAACACCTTATTGCAGACTGGTCCGGTGCACTAGCTTGACCACCAGTTTCATATTTTAACTTCTACTGTGGCATTTTGGGTTGTCTTTTGTTTGTGTATAGGGCCATAAATACACAGTGAACTGGAAAATAAAGATTTAAGATTGGTCGCTTGTAAAAGTCACTAGGTGGCGCTGGTCACTGCCTGAGAACCCTTCTGGCCTTATCTTTAAAGGGTTGGACCACAGCCTGTTTTAGGAATAGTTCCAGCGAAACCAAATACATAAAATAGATTTTAATATAACTGAATCAGACATTAAAAAGCTGAAGCTGTGTAAGTTTAATGATGTAATTGAAAATGTCTAGCACTATGGAGAGACAAGGTGGGGAAGGTAATATCTTTTATTGGACTAACTTCTGTTGTCTTCTCCAGGTCTGTGTAGCTCAAAAGCTTGTCTCTCGCCAACAGAAGCTGGTCCAATAAAAGAGATTCCCTCCCCCACCTTGTCTCTCCCGTATCCTGGGACCAACACACCTACAACAACACTGTGTAATAGCGTAGAGTAAGAATAGTACCTCAGGATCGCAGTGTGCAAGGGCATTCAGAAATCTTAGGCTGTGATTTTTTTGTAAGTGCCTGACTTCCTACTGATCTAGAATGGAACTGAGCAGCCAGATCTTAGGCTTTGTCTACACTACCACCTTTGTCGGTCAAACTTTTGTCGGTCAAGGTTGTGAAAAAACACACCCCGGACCAACATAGGTTTCACTGGCAAAAACATAGCTACTACTGCTCATTGGGGGTGGTTTAGTTATGCCGTCAGGAGAGCTCTCTCCTGCCGGCAAAGGGCGGCTACACAGGAGACCTTACAGTGGCGCAGCTGTAGTGGTGCAGCTGTGCCTCTGTAAGGTCCGTAGTGTAGACAGAGCCTTAGTCTCTTTAGCAGTATTAAGACCAGCAAAGGATATTAGAGGTATCTCCTTGTATAGTTGCTCACTGAAGGGCTGCATTATACACAAGGCTTCATCTGCAAGTAAGGGTACAAAAAAGTGAAGCTGGAGTAGTAGTTAACTTTGCTTTTTAAGGACTAAAAAGCCCCATAGGGTTATCATGAAAAGCAGCAGGTGTCCTATTTCTGTCAAGCCACAACTGCCTTCACGTCATGTTTAAAGATCTCCCTGAAATCCACACAATCTAGGAAGCTGAGTGTTAAAGCTTTGGCATCTTCATCAGTTTCAACGTGTTTCAATATTGCAACATAGAAAGAGAGATACAGCTGCCATTCCCAAGGATGGATTTTAGATCAAGTTTGACTCTTCACGTCCCCTCTATAGTGAATTCAAATTGTATGTGTTTACTGTGTGCTAGGCATAGTATGTGTATGTACACATCCTATGGAGGGAGGCACGGAGCGTGAATTTCATTAACCCTGATTTGTCATTGGATTCACTAGGAGTAAAGTCAGTCAGTACTGAAAGTGCCATGCAGCTCTTTGAGAAGTGATTACTGCATGCGGATGTGAATAGCCTTTCAAGCTATTCTCTAGCGACTCCGCTGTTTTATTAAATGCCAGCACAGCCAAGCACAGCTTGTTGACACGGCGTCATTATAAGCCCTCGATATGTTTTAGAGACACACACAAGCATTGGAAGCCAGTACAGCTTGTAGTGTCTTTTCCAGCACCACGATGGCGTGCAAGGTAAAAGCGAGGAAGCTTCCTCCACTGTTCTGGAGAGAGAAAACTCTGCTCTTCTGTCTGGCAGAGCATCTCAGCCCTCCTCCTCCCCAACCCAAAACCCAACAACAAAAACTCCTGCCTTTGAAAGCACACCCAGATGGCTGAGTTTTGATTTCCAGAGCTGGGAGGAAAGCCTGAGCGTGCTCTTGGATTCACCAAGTTCCTTCCTATGTGCTACTGTAACGTTCAAACAAACACAACATGAGCTCAGACCTGCCAAGTCGAACAGGGATTCAGAAAAATGGTCTCATCTATGCCTTTCTCTAGAAGTGCTCTGAGACCATAGTGATGGGCTCGATGTGTAATTGTCTAGATGGAGCCCCTTTGCAGACTAAGCCTCAGGACTCCTGTGAGGTGGGTATAAACTGGCTTTCCCAGGGTCCTCACAAGTCAGTGGTAGAACTGGGAATGGAACCCAGCAGCTGAGTTCCCAGCCCCCTGCCTCACCCACTAGACCGCCTCTCTTGAAATGGTCCGAATGATAGGAACTGGTTTGCTCTGGATTTTGAATGTTTGATTTATGAGCCAGTTCTGGTTGCTTACAGATTGGTACACAGAACAGCCTGGAGCTCCTAGAAGATCCGAAAGCCGAGGTTGTGGATGAGATTGCTGCAAAACTTGGCCTGAGAAAGGTAGTAAAATGTTGTTGGCTAACGTGTGTCTGGGAGAAGGGGTTCTTGGGTCTCTCTGCAGCAGTCACTCCTCGCACCTGGCTTGACGGGGTAAAATGAAGGCTGGGCACATTTTGAAATCTAGCTTATGTTTACTGGGGCCAATAGCTCTTACGCTTCTAGGTGTTAAAGTAAAATAAGACTTTCTCTGTGCATAGATATTGAGCAGTACAGCAGGGCTGTTCTGCTCAACTCAACAGTCCTTGAGTTGAACGACATCAAAGGGATTCGAAGTTTCGCCTTGCTTTCCCCCTCCGATAAACACATTCCGCAGCATCTCTGGCAGGTGCTAATTTGGCACAGTTGTGGTTTGAGTTTTCTTGTGGGTTTTATTCTTTCTTTGAGATGTTCTGTGGAGTTTTTTTTGGTCAGGATTCCAGCTATCAAAACCACAGTGCCTATCTCTCAGTATTCATTTGGGGCTATATGTGGCAAGAATGATCTTGTGTACAAGTTAGATGTGGAGTTCAGCTTTTAGTCCTTTATTTCTCTTGTATCTGCAACCTGTCAGTGATTTAATCAAGACACATGGATTTCAGTGTCCTCTGTATGCAGATGACTTTCAGATCTATACTTAATTTTCCAGGCTGTCTGAGGGTATCACTCACAATGCCATGCTACCACTAAGTATTGAATGTTCTGAGATTTTCTGATGTTGAATATTTTCAAGCTGGAGGTTTTGCTCAGAGGCAGGCATACTCGCACGTCTGTGGTGAGCTCTCTTGCTCTCTCAAGATAAAATCTGTGTCTTACTGCCAGTGTCTGAAGCAAGGAATCTGTGGATGTTATTTGACTCCAGTTTTTCCTTTGTTCCTCACATTGGTTCTGTTAAAATCACCAAGGTTAAAAATGCATAGTTACTGTTGGCTGCAGATCTGTAGTGCATGCTTCGTCTGTCTCATGGCCTCCCTGCGAGTGGGTAACAGCATTTCTTAGTTGAACGGCTTGATATTGTAGAAGTGAGTTGCAAGGGAGGATTTGAATAAAGAGGGTATCTGTAGTATATGTGCAGTGAAAAGGCATGAATATATTGCTGCTCTGAGCAGAGTAGGCTGGGATTAGGGATACATTAGAATTGAGTGGGAAATGTTCACTTTATGTTAACGAGTGACCACTAGTGTCAGAAAATGAGATCGCTGGTGTTGCTGATGCTGCTTCACTCTGAATATTGCACAGCAAATGGCTCTTTGCTGTGGGGAAGGTGAAAGAAGGCCTGCAGCCTCCAGGTTTTTCCATGAAAAAATTCCCCAGCAAGACATAATAATAATAATAATAATATCTGGAGCTATCCCTATCTCATAGAGCTGGAAGGGACCCCCAAGGGTCATCGAGTCCAGCCCCCTGCCTTCACTAGCAGGACCAATTTTGCCCCAGATTCCTAAGTGGCCCCCTCAAGGATTGAACTCTCAACCCTGGGTTTAGCAGGCCAATGCTCATACCACTGAGCTATCCCTCCCCCCTAAAGAACTGCAAGTCCTCTCGGCTGGCTAGCTGACATTGCAGCTGTGTAAGTTGTGTTCGGATGAGCATGACACAGCTGGGAGAGTAATTTCCGTCGTGTACCGCACAGCAGGCCCTCGCAGGGAGGTCCGAGGAACCTCTCGTACAAGTGAAAGAGACTGCCCTTTTAAAAATACAGCCGGGGGGGTTGTTTTGTTTTGTTTCAATTCAAAGGTTGGCTGGATATTTACGGATCTGGTCTCTGAAGATACACGGAAGGGGACTGTTCGATACAGCAGAAACAAGGTGAGGAGCAAGAGCATCAGTAATTACTTTCTGTATTTATTGTTGTTTATAGAGCATCATAACTGCAGGCTCTGCCCAGCAGAATCCTGCCCTGAAGAGCTGAAACGGAAAACACAAGTCGAGCCAATGCAGCGTGGGGGGGGGGGGTGTCTGTTGTAATTACAATGTTTCAGGGTACATCTAGGTCTTCAGAGGCATTTGAAGGAGTAGGAGTGTGATCAGTAAACGCTGATTTGGAGCCCGCCACAGGCATAGGAAGCAGCACAGTCTCCTTCCCCCACTCCTGAGACAGAACGACTGATGAAGAGGCACTTTGGCAGAGTGTAGGGAGCAGGCGCAGGTTCACGTAAGGGGTGAGAGTTTGGTGAGCAAATCGGCATTGCCTCCTCTGGAGACTGCATTGCTGCCTGAACCTCAGCAGTGGCTCTCAAACTTTTTTACCGGTGACCCCCTTCACATGGCAAGCCTCTGAGTGCGACCCCCCCTTATGAATTAAAAACACTTTTTTATATATTGAACATCGTTATAAATGCTGGAGGCAAAGCGGGGTTTGGGGTGGAGGTTGACAGCTCGCAACCCCCCATGTAATAACCTCGCTACCCCCTGAGGGATCCCGACCCCCAGTTTGAGAACCCCTGTTATAGTGTAATATCTGAATGGTGCTTTTTATCTTCAAACTTCAACCTTCCTATGTCCCTGTGATGTAGATCAATATTATCCCCGTCTCCCAGATGGAAAAACGGAGGCACTGGGAGACGAAATGATTTACCCAGGACCACACCATCCTGGACAGAACCAGGATTAGGACTCTGGCCTGCCTGACTGCTAGTCCCCTGTATTCAGTCCTTTACGCCCTCTGTTTGTAGTATTCCATTCACAGCTTTCACAAATGCTTTACTCAGAAGCATATTTTTAACGAGGCATCTTCAGTTGCAGCCCAGTGAAATGGAGGTGGGGCACATCTCATAGCTACATCATCTTGCCATGTTTTGTTTTTATTTTTTCCTAGGATACATATTTTTTAAGTGCAGAAGAGTGCATCACTGCTGGAAACTTTCAGAACCGGCATCCCAACATATGTCGCCTGTCTCCAGATGGTCACTTTGGATCCAAATTTGTCACTGTTATGGCTACAGGTATAAACTGGCACAGAGTTGCCCTTAAACCCTTGTTTCTCCTGGGATTCTCTTTTGTGGTCACCCCAAAGGAACATGCACTTCTTCCCAATCAAGCTACAGACCGTCCCGACCACCTGAAATCTTTCAAACTGTCTCCCATCAGTCCTAGTAACAAGTTTTAGGTCATTCTCAAGTCCATCAAGTAAAATAGATTTCCCTTACTCCATGTTCTAACTGTTCTTTTTCCAACTGTTTCCCTAGATCACTTCAATGCAGGTAGGACCAATGACACAGACACACACACACACACACACACCAAATACTGTATGGCCAAAGGGTGACTGCCTGTTTGTTTTTTAAATGTTACACCTGCTCTTGAGACTCCACAAAAAGCAGCAGCCCGAGCCCCTGGAATAACATGCTTTAGGGGCCGTGGACTTGTGGAACTCGAGACCCGATTCACAAAACAGATTTCAACCAGTTGAATGCAGTTGTGCTCTGGGAGGCACTTCTCTCTCAAGTGCCCCATCTCTTTTTTAGTTACTTCTAGCTAATAGAATTATAATACCTAGTGCTTGCATCACATGTCACATCTTCAGAGCACTCTGCACTCAGTAACAGCGGCCTCTCTCCAGGGAGGTACGGAATGAGTATTGGCCACATTAAGAACTGAGACCCAGAGATGGTGACTGGCCATGTGCTGCTGAGCCAGGACTTGAACTCTGGAGTTCTTTACTCCCTGTCCAGTACTCAGTCCATTAGACCATGCTAATTAATCTCTTCTAAGTTTAGCTCCATAGGAAGAGTGGAAGAGGCCAGAGTACCAGTTAGAGCACTGCTGTGCATGAGAAGTGGCTTTGATTCCCATGCTCTTGCTACCCAGCAGTGGCAATGTATTCTAGACAATTTGAGGAACACCATTCTCTAGCTCCCAAGGGTATTATGTACAGGCCCTGTAAGCTGAAATGATAGAGGCTGCAGTACCGGTACACAAGAATTTTGGGGTCTTGAAGGTTACTTGTGATGGTTCACTGTAAAGCCAGGGACCTTTAATTCCCTTATGTATCCATCAGTGAGAAACAGATACTAGAAAAAACCCTTCAAAGTGAAATTCGGAATCTTCCTAAGTGTGTGAAATGTTTTTGTCAACTAAATAAAATGTCTAAAGTAAAGCACCTTGCAGGCTTCTGTCACATGAGAATTTTTCAGAGACCCTCTGAAGAGTACAGTAGAATACTCTGATACACATGGCCAGTTCATGGAGGCATTGGCATGTGGTGGGGAAATTACAGCATTAAAAGTTCAGTCTGCCGTTCAGCTCCAAGATGACACAGATGTATTCGTTTAAGGTTTCCCTGAACCTTAAACAATGAAAAAAGCATGAATTCCAATGTAAAGAACTAAAGTGCAATATGATATTGCCTCCTCTGAGCCCCAAGCTTTATACATGTTTCTGGGGCCTTTTTCAGTAAAAGGTCCATGTGACCAGACAGCTGCCTCACACATTCCGGGCTGCTAAACACATTCATCTTTTCTTACAAGATAAATGTGTATATCCCTTTTCAAACAAGGTGTTTTACTGAGGAAATGGTGGTTCCCTTTGTTCAGGCCTTCCTCGTGTCTTGACCCACGTTTCGTTTCTGGGAGTGTTTGCCCCAGAGCAGAGGGAGTCTGAGGCTAGGAAATGAATGTTTCCTTTCCTGATCATCTGGTCCAGATAATTTCATTCTGTTCTGTTAAATCAGCCCATCGGGTTTCTGTACAAGCACTTGGTTTGTTCCTTGTATGCAGTGTAAATGTAAATGTGCGGTTTGCACCATCAACGTTGCCTTTTTAAGATCCCCTGCTTGGATTAATTTCACTTCCCTTTGCAGGGTCCGGCGACACAGATTAGCAACACACTCTTACCATTTATATGTGCCTGATTTTCTCTCTGAGACCTCATCTTGTTCTAATAGCGGACAGCCTGCTGATGCTTAAACTAGCCAAATTAAAGCACTGATTTTGTGATCCATGACAAAGCCACCTGAAGCTAGTGTCTTGGCTTCCGGTTTTGTGTGTCAAAATTCCCCTGACCCATCCATTCCTGGCTGAGAAAATGTTATGCTTTTGCACATAGTCCTGTTTGCCAGGTGATCAACCGAAGTTGTTGTAGCCTGGAATTTGTTGTGTGGCCCTTAATGCCTAGTGCACAGAAATAAAACAGGACAGCAGGAACTATAGTCCTGGTTTTAATTTTGGAGAGTGTTTCTGCTGAAGAGGGAGGCTTGAGGGATCTGACGCTAGGTTGAAATCTTGGCCTAATTAAATAAATGGCAAAACTCCCATTGACTTCAGTCCAGCCAGGGTTTCACCCCAGGAATTGATACCATTAGTTTAGCTGGGAAAATGCTCTTGAAGCAGGGTGCAGTATAAAGTAAATGTAGGACATTTATGGGAATCCTTGTTTAAAAGTATTTCCTAATCTAGCAAACCATGCACACAACTTGCATGGATATCTGAAGCCAATGTCATGTTTAACCTGGCTGTTTAAACCATAATGTTCTCCAGTGGTGACTTACAAGAATAAGGCCATTCCTCCACTGGAGTGGTTTAAAAGTGACTTTCTATTCTAGGTGGTCCCGACAACCAGGTCCACTTTGAGGGTTACCAAGTCTCTAATCAGTGCATGGCACTGGTACGGGATGAGTGCCTGCTGCCGTGCCGGGATGCACCGGAGCTCGGCTACGCGAAGGAGTCCAGCAGTGAGCAATATGTGCCTGACGTATTCTACAAGGTAAGGGTTAAGACTAAAGTAGCAGCTGAAGTGTGTGTGAGAGAGAGCATATGGGCTAGTTCTGGCGAGGGTCTGGAAGTCGATGTATCCAACTCAGTGAAAGGACGCTTTGAGGTTTTGAACTATTTTCGGTAGTAACCATTCACCGCATGTCCACAGGAAGTAATTGTGTAAGCTTCATTTCCTCCTCCTAAAAGTGCTGTTATGGTTTCCAGTGCAGTAGTAGCCATTGGCTATCTAGCCTCTAAATGAGGTCTGCAGGGATCCACGGAGGGCCTGTAGCAGGCACTCTGAATTAACCACATCATCTGTGTTTATTGGCAGTGGCTGCCACGCTTCTCTGTTGACTTTTAATCCCTCGCTGAGTGTATTTGCTTCCTCCTCTCCCCAATTACATGTACACACAGTGTGCACTGAAGCAAAGTGATGCACCAAGTTAAAGCCGCAATAAAAGCAGGTTCCTAACAAGATGGTGAGGATTCATTGTATGTAATATTTTTATAAGACACCTACGGAACAGCATCAGGCGTTCTACAATAACACACTGAGCAGGAAAATGGAAAATAAGGCTCCGTCTGCCCAAATAGAGCACCAACCAGAGGAGAGAGACACCGCACATACCCCAACCAAAGGGGAACAGTAGCCTGTGAGGACAAAAGCAGGGAAGGAGGAAGGGGTTAGTAGACTTTAAAAAAAAAAAAAAAGGCAGGGACAGGAATACATAAGAGCGGCCACACTGGGTCAGACCAATGGTCCATCTAACCCAGTGTCCTGTCTCTGATAGTGGCCAGTCCCAGAGCTTCCAGGGGAGTGTACAGAACATAGCCACCTCTGTCTTCCCCTCTCAGCTTCTGGCAGTCAAAGGTTTAGGGTCACCACAAGCATGGGGTTGCATCCATGACTACGTTGGCTAATAGCCACTGATGGACCAACCCTCCATGAACTTATCTAGTTCTTTTTTTAATGCGGTTATACTTTTGGCTTTCACAACATCCCCTGGGAATGAATTCCACAGCCCTGTCTTTTCTCTCTCTGGTGCTGCACTTAGTGCCTGCTATTAGATCTTTTCTCTTGGGTCGCATGATAAGCCTCAGAAGCCCCTCCTGACGCACAGTGGAGGCAACCCACTTTCAGAGCGGGAATCTACAAGAGGATTAGGCCATCAGAACCGTATGTGCAGTGTGGCATGCAAAAGCCCTGTCAGTAACTGGACAACTGCATGTATGGATTCTGTAGCTTTTGTTAGAGATGAGTATTCCCTTTAGACATTTGTTCTTAGAGTTTTCCAAACCTCTTGTCTCTCCAGAATTGGATTGGAAAGGTAAGAATGGGATCTCGGTGAGAATAATGGTGCTGCTTCTCAGAAATCCTGTTTGCTGTGTTTTGGTGCTTCACGAACAGGGATGGAGAAAATTAAGTTAATGGAGATGCTTGCCAACGAATTGGCCATCCATCATCCAAGCCAGCTATCTCATCTTTGTTTATATCTGACGTTCGTGATCTAGTCTGCTTGTGACACTTCCTATTTGAGACGTGTCGGCTAGGCCAGGCTACCTTGTTTGGCGCTGTTAAAATGAGGGCAGCGTACACTACTGATAGCAAATCTTGCAGGAATACTTTTGTGTGCCCCAAAGTGGTGCTGAGTGAAGATCAGGAAACTGCTGATCGGTGAGCTACTCTGCACGTTTTTTTCCTGTCAATACCACACTATTGGCTTGCCCTGATGCCACCTGAAATTGTGAAACACCTTCCAGCCACATCTCTTCATCGCTCTAGCAGTCTTTCCCCACTTGTGGTGCTTGTAAAGTGTGTTCTCACCAAAGAAGCTGATTCTAAGTCCCCACCACAACAACATACAGGCAATTCCCAAAGGGTGCCCAAATGGCCAACTGAAGGTCTCACTGGGACCTTGTCAGGAGGCCATGGGCTATGCCTAATTTGAATAAATAAAGCTGGTGCAATTGCGCTTGCCTTGGATGTGAAGGTGCAGCTCATGCTGACTGCGGATCCCCGTACGCAGTGTTTCATCTCCGAAAGCAAAGACTCAACTCGGGTCCAGAGGCATTGTAGTGCCGCACTTTAGTGAGACGTTCAGAGTGGCGAGAAACCAGTGTATGTTCCAGCAAGTTCTAAATTCCATTTTTGAACCCGAATTGATGGAGGTAAACAAAATGCTCACAGATTACTTCAGCGTTCTGTGGAAATTTCCATGAACCAGTGATTCATTGGGTCAGTCTTCAGATTATTTCAAATGTTTTATAACTCGTACCCGGAATTGTCTTTTTCATTCTGTGCTTTAGGAAGGCCTGAGGGGCGCTCTGGTGGGTGTAGTTGTCCTTTGAATTCAAACATGTTTGGCTGCAGTACCTTTGCTTTTTCTGGAACATTTTTAAACTGATGGGAAGCTTAGTCACTTCTGGTTTTAAAGGCCATTTGGGTCTCATTAAATGCAAAAAGGCCTGCGGTCAGAGACACTACCTCATAGTCACTGGGGGTGTGACAGCAAGCTTGGCGAAGCATTGCTTAAGCATTTTCTTGGGAGCAAGAGTCCTGAGTAGGTTTGGCCTTGCAGTGAGAAGACAAAGATGGTTAGTAATGTAACACCCCGGCCACTCCTGTCAGCACAATAGCAGGAGCATTGTCCAGCTTGATCATTAGTCTGCCTCCCTTTACCCTTCAGCCTTTTGCTTCCTGCCCTAAGCTGTCATGCAGGGCTGCTGTGTGCTGCCACAGTTCACCTCGGTTGGCTGTTTCACTGGGGAGCAAGAATAATCCATAGTGTGTGGATCAGCTCGAAAAGCACTTTAGGATGAAAGGGGCTATATTAATGTAAGTTTATTGTGATGGTTGGATGAGAACCAAGAAGCCAATGTTTGTGTAGTGTAGAATATATTTATAGAACAATTTAGCATCCGAATGTGGGAGGGGGAACTATTAAATTCCTGTCTCCACTAGTTGCATAAAGGAGTAGATGCATTTTAAATTCCTGCCAGTAGGAAAAGGTGATGTATGTAAAACTGGAGAAATAGAAAGCTGCAAGTGTACTACAATCTGCTCATCACATGAGGAAAAGATCTTGTATCTTTACTCTTAGTATGTGTCGTCTTTGCTTTTGAAATGACTTAAGAAATGTCTCTGAATTAGTAATGCTGCAGAACTAGAAGCCTATGTCAGGGATCAAAGCCATACAGCTGGGAGAAATTAGTGAGAGTGTTACAGGTTCGAGGACTCTGGCAAGCAGGCAAAGAGGTGCTTCAAGGCAAAATAACAGCTCTCTTCACTCATCAAGGCTTTCTTGTATGGCGCACATCAAGATGCATTTGTGGAACGGGGTCAGAGGCTAGTATGCCCCTCAGTGTGTTACAGCTGTTGCTGAAAATAAGGTTCCCACGTGAACCAGTGTGACTCATCTCAATGGTCTATCAGCTGTGGACATGTCTTAAATATCAGGAAAACAGGAAAACTGATGGCACCAGATTTGCTCTGTTTCATAAACCAAAGCATTTTTCCTTAGCCGCTTGTCTAATGATTCCTGTATGTCTTTACCTTTCTCTTTGTATTGGCCTCTTGCCCTGCTACTCACGGAAACCATCCCATTAGCGCTGGTAGCATGGCGCTTGGATATTCAGTCCATGGGGTGTGAAAGCTGTAAATGTCTTCTGGAGTGAAAATCGGGGGCTTTCGGGACCAGGAATATAAATTACTCTGCTAAATAATTTTCTCATCATGATCAACTCGAAAGGAAAAATCATCTGTAACGATGCTGGTTCTGGCGGGACCCAACTGAGAGTGCCAATTCAAGACAAACTGCTTCAAACAGGGCAGTTACAGCCCAAGGCTGGGGTTTTTCCACCTCTAAGGCAAACCAAACCAGCCAGACAAAGAGGACTTTGGTCTCACCCCACTGGCTAACCACAAGTCACACAAGCAATTCCCTTAGACGCTCCAGTTTCCCAGTATCACCACCAGTGCCACTCGTTATGGGGACAAATGGTTATGAAAACCAATACCCCAGTAAAAGAAAAAAGGTTCTCCTGATCCCAAAGGATCAAGCCCAGACCCAGGTCAATATACAAATCAGATCTTACCCACAAATCACGCTGTTGCCAATCCTTTAGAATCTAAAATTTAAAGGTTTATTCATAAAAGGAAAAAGCTATAGATGAGAGCTAGAATTGGTTAAATGGAATCAATTCCATACAGTAATGGCAAAGTTCTTGGTACAGGCTTGTAGCAGTGATAGAATAACCTGCAGGTTCAAATCAAGTCTCTGGAACATCCCCAGCTGGGATGGGTCCTCAGTCCTTTGTTCAGAGCTTCAGTTTGTAGCCAAGTCCCTCCAGAGGTAAGAAGCAGGATTGAAGACAAGATGGAGATGAGGCATCAGCCTTTTATAGTCTTTTCCAGAACATCTCTTTGTTCTTACTGTGGAAAATTACAGCAAAATGGAGTCTGGAGTCACATGGGCAAGGCCCTGCATACTTTGCTGAGTTACAAGGCGTATTTGCCTTCTCTCAATGGGTCAGTTGTGTCGCTGATAGTCCTTAATGGGCCATCAAGCAGGCTAGGCAGAGCTAACACCAACTTGTCTGGGATGTCTCCCAGAAGCATAGCATAAGTTTGAAATACAGACAGCATAGAGCCAATATTCATAACTTCAACTACAAAATTGATACACACATATAGACAGCATAATCATAACCAGCAAACCATAACCTTGTCTTAGACACCTTATTTGACCCCCTTTATACAAGTTTTGGTGCCACTACAGGACTTTGGTTGCAACCATGTTCTATATGGTCCCAGTTCAAATCAATAACGTGACACCATCCCACTGGTAAACCCAGCGGTAGGTGCGGGATTAGTGAGGACTATCAGGTGTTGCAGTGCAACATTCTGTGTTGTTACGATGCTGCAGAAAGACTGGTTAGCACTTCTCAACAACAGTAACTCCACGCAAATCTGCTAAAGGCCCCCTCGCTTCTCAATATGCAGACACACAATGGCTGTAATTATGATGGTAACCATTCCCTCCGCTAGCACGACAGACCACGGTATTGTTAACCCCTCCTTAGTTCATTTTCCAGCAGTATGGGCAGGCTAAAGATTCCACTTTGTATCAGGACTGCAGAAGGCTTGGGTTTATCCTAATAGGGTAGAAGTCCCTGCCCTCTGTCTCCTCACTGTTTTTGTGTGTTTCTGGGAAGTAAATAAGTGCATCTATCCATCTTGTTTAAGCTAGGAATGTAACTTAAACATTGGGGGCCTGATAATGGGATTGAAGTGAGTGATATCTGTGGGTGCTCAGCACCTTTGGAAATTTGATGGTGTATGTATCCTTACGGTCGTCTGTGTGCTTTGTGCTTATGTCCATTGCTGTGCGTTGTGTGTGAATGCCGCAAACTCTTCAAGCTGTCTTGAGCTAGTCTGCCGAATTCATGGCTTTCCATTATCAAGCTGTGTCAGTTTGTTGTACACCCCAGCGAACCCCAGCTCTGCAGCACTGTCTTGAAGTCGGTGGTAGCACTGCAGGACTGTAGCTCTAGACTTATTTCATGGATGTCTCAACGGTCCATCAGGTGGAGCAAAAAAATGCGAGAGCTGAGTTTTATAGACGCTTTGAAGTAGTCATGGGTTGGTTCTCCTGTTAACTTTAGGCAAATACGTGGGATCTCAGCACAAACAAGATGTCATCCTTCTAGTGCGTTACAAAACTTGCTCTGGGATGGGAAAAGATTAAAGCCCTTTTTAATGACACTTGTGTTACAAAAGGGACATTTCCCCTCATGCCAGAGATCTATGGGTTCGGTCTTTGCATTTGGACGACTGCTCAGCCTCATGCAGCGTCAGCCGCAAGAAGCATCAGCTGTTCAACTT
Organism: Platysternon megacephalum; assembly: GCA_003942145.1. Classification (NCBI taxonomy): domain Eukaryota; kingdom Metazoa; phylum Chordata; order Testudines; family Platysternidae; genus Platysternon; species Platysternon megacephalum. The sequence goes on from QXTE01000107.1 coordinate 2,926,980, forward strand.
TCGTTTCAGTTCCAGCTCTGGAAAACACCACTCCATCCAGCTCTTGGAGTGACTTGACAGCATTTTGCTGCTTTTTATTAAGGCCAAATGGGATTACCAACCCCAGTTTCTCCTAGCCCAATACCAGTCTTGGACTGGACTGTGTTACTGGTGCTCAATATATAAATTACCTCTCCTCCTGTCTGATGATTGTTACATACAACACAACTGCACCTCTGGCCTTCATTAGAGGAGTCCCTGCCGGTTATGACGACGGGAATTCTCTGAGCAACCGAAACAAGGAGGAACGTTCTCGTAAGTGGAGAAAAGAGTGCTCTGCAATCCAGTTTTTGTTCTTCCTTTAAAACCTGCGGAAGGGTGCGGTGGTGGCTGCTGTTTCCGGCCATTGCTCGGGAGCGGCCAGAGAATGGACCGGGGGGTGTTTCCAGCTTAATCTTAACAAACCTCATACCACAAAGGTTCTCCTCTTGTGCATGCCTTTGTTTTGTGGGAGGAGCTTCCCTGAGTATAGAGTCCTCTGTCCCCAGCCGAGGATAGTTGTGGGGGAGGATGGAAGGACACTGGGTTTATTCTCCTTGCAAAAGCTTGCCACACGTAGAGAGTTCCCAGCAGTGAGAGACTTGATAGATGTCCAAAGGTCACCCTGTCTCAGCTGGTGGGAGAGAGGTGTCCGACAGTAGCCACCTGGTCTGTACCAGGAACTGCTTCTGCCGCGAAGTGAGTAAAGAGCACATGGCAGTCCTTAGCATAGTTCAGAAAATTGGCTAGTTCTGTGCCCATAGCAGTTTGGCTAAGATTAAATAATCAAAAGCAGGCCCCATGGGTTTTTACAGCGTCTTGAGTGAGTGAGTTCTCATTAATGCCATTGCGCTTGGGAGTGAAAAGTCTGTTCCGAGGTCTGTGCTAAGAGGAAGCGTGTGCATGTAACATGCTACTAATACCCGCTTGCATTGGCCTTCTCCAAGCTGTGCGTGCTGGAGCTGGGAGAGGCTTCCTTCACTCTCAGAAATATCCCTGTGGGAGACCGCAGTGTGGCTCAGGAGAGACAGTTCTGGACAGGGAGTCAGGACTCTCCGGGGTTCTGCTGTGTGAGCGCAGGCAGGTCTTTCACCTCTGCCTCAGATTTCCCATCTGGGACACGAGGATGATGCTTGCCTTCGTAGTGTAACCCTGGGATCTACAGGCGAAAAGCACTATGTAGGAGCTAAGTCATAGTGTACTCAAAAACCCAAATAAACTTGGTCTAACTCCGAAGCAACATAAGCAGCGTGAACTCAGGGAAGATCTGATCATGAGGGAGAATATCATCAGTGTAAATGAGTCTCCATATGAAAAGGTTCTTCCCTTGGAGAATAAGGAGTCCTGGTCCATTTGTTGTTGTTTATTAGTTGTACGTAGACCCCAGGAGCCTCAGTCATGGACCAGGACCCCCATGGTGCTAGGCGCTGTACAAACACAGAACACAGAGACAGTCTCTGTTGCAAGGACAATCTAAGTGTAAGACAAGACACAATAGATGGATACAGACAGAGAGGGGAATACAAGTGGGATGATATTGGGCAGCGTGGTAGGTGGTCTCAGATCACTAGCAGTCCAGTTTGCTGTCGAGTGTTTTTGTAGGCATCATGGCAAAGGAGAGTTTGGAGTATTCCCCTCACCCTTAGTGGGTGGCTGATCATACATACGTTGGTCCATCACGACTGAGAATCTGAACCCTTCCCGAGCTGTCCTCTCCACGTTGCAAGCCTGCAGCCAGCTTGCCTGCGGAAGCATGAGAAAGTTGAGNACAGGCTTGTAGCAGTGATAGAATAACCTGCAGGTTCAAATCAAGTCTCTGGAACATCCCCAGCTGGGATGGGTCCTCAGTCCTTTGTTCAGAGCTTCAGTTTGTAGCCAAGTCCCTCCAGAGGTAAGAAGCAGGATTGAAGACAAGATGGAGATGAGGCATCAGCCTTTTATAGTCTTTTCCAGAACAGCTCTTTGTTCTTACTGTGGAAAATTACAGCAAAATGGAGTCTGGAGTCACATGGGCAAGGCCCTGCATACTTTGCTGAGTTACAAGGCGTATTTGCCTTCTCTCAATGGGTCAGTTGTGTCGCTGATAGTCCTTAATGGGCCATCAAGCAGGCTAGGCAGAGCTAACACCAACTTGTCTGGGATGTCTCCCAGAAGCATAGCATAAGTTTGAAATACAGACAGCATAGAGCCAATATTCATAACTTCAACTACAAAATTGATACACACATATAGACAGCATAATCATAACCAGCAAACCATAACCTTGTCTTAGACACCTTATTTGACCCCCTTTATACAAGTTTTGGTGCCACTACAGGACTTTGGTTGCAACCATGTTCTATATGGTCCCAGTTCAAATCAATAACGTGACACCATCCCACTGGTAAACCCAGCGGTAGGTGCGGGATTAGTGAGGACTATCAGGTGTTGCAGTGCAACATTCTGTGTTGTTACGATGCTGCAGAAAGACTGGTTAGCACTTCTCAACAACAGTAACTCCACGCAAATCTGCTAAAGGCCCCCTCGCTTCTCAATATGCAGACACACAATGGCTGTAATTATGATGGTAACCATTCCCTCCGCTAGCACGACAGACCACGGTATTGTTAACCCCTCCTTAGTTCATTTTCCAGCAGTATGGGCAGGCTAAAGATTCCACTTTGTATCAGGACTGCAGAAGGCTTGGGTTTATCCTAATAGGGTAGAAGTCCCTGCCCTCTGTCTCCTCACTGTTTTTGTGTGTTTCTGGGAAGTAAATAAGTGCATCTATCCATCTTGTTTAAGCTAGGAATGTAACTTAAACATTGGGGGCCTGATAATGGGATTGAAGTGAGTGATATCTGTGGGTGCTCAGCACCTTTGGAAATTTGATGGTGTATGTATCCTTACGGTCGTCTGTGTGCTTTGTGCTTATGTCCATTGCTGTGCGTTGTGTGTGAATGCCGCAAACTCTTCAAGCTGTCTTGAGCTAGTCTGCCGAATTCATGGCTTTCCATTATCAAGCTGTGTCAGTTTGTTGTACACCCCAGCGAACCCCAGCTCTGCAGCACTGTCTTGAAGTCGGTGGTAGCACTGCAGGACTGTAGCTCTAGACTTATTTCATGGATGTCTCAACGGTCCATCAGGTGGAGCAAAAAAATGCGAGAGCTGAGTTTTATAGACGCTTTGAAGTAGTCATGGGTTGGTTCTCCTGTTAACTTTAGGCAAATACGTGGGATCTCAGCACAAACAAGATGTCATCCTTCTAGTGCGTTACAAAACTTGCTCTGGGATGGGAAAAGATTAAAGCCCTTTTTAATGACACTTGTGTTACAAAAGGGACATTTCCCCTCATGCCAGAGATCTATGGGTTCGGTCTTTGCATTTGGACGACTGCTCAGCCTCATGCAGCGTCAGCCGCAAGAAGCATCAGCTGTTCAACTTTCGTTTCAGTTCCAGCTCTGGAAAACACCACTCCATCCAGCTCTTGGAGTGACTTGACAGCATTTTGCTGCTTTTTATTAAGGCCAAATGGGATTACCAACCCCAGTTTCTCCTAGCCCAATACCAGTCTTGGACTGGACTGTGTTACTGGTGCTCAATATATAAATTACCTCTCCTCCTGTCTGATGATTGTTACATACAACACAACTGCACCTCTGGCCTTCATTAGAGGAGTCCCTGCCGGTTATGACGACGGGAATTCTCTGAGCAACCGAAACAAGGAGGAACGTTCTCGTAAGTGGAGAAAAGAGTGCTCTGCAATCCAGTTTTTGTTCTTCCTTTAAAACCTGCGGAAGGGTGCGGTGGTGGCTGCTGTTTCCGGCCATTGCTCGGGAGCGGCCAGAGAATGGACCGGGGGGTGTTTCCAGCTTAATCTTAACAAACCTCATACCACAAAGGTTCTCCTCTTGTGCATGCCTTTGTTTTGTGGGAGGAGCTTCCCTGAGTATAGAGTCCTCTGTCCCCAGCCGAGGATAGTTGTGGGGGAGGATGGAAGGACACTGGGTTTATTCTCCTTGCAAAAGCTTGCCACACGTAGAGAGTTCCCAGCAGTGAGAGACTTGATAGATGTCCAAAGGTCACCCTGTCTCAGCTGGTGGGAGAGAGGTGTCCGACAGTAGCCACCTGGTCTGTACCAGGAACTGCTTCTGCCGCGAAGTGAGTAAAGAGCACATGGCAGTCCTTAGCATAGTTCAGAAAATTGGCTAGTTCTGTGCCCATAGCAGTTTGGCTAAGATTAAATAATCAAAAGCAGGCCCCATGGGTTTTTACAGCGTCTTGAGTGAGTGAGTTCTCATTAATGCCATTGCGCTTGGGAGTGAAAAGTCTGTTCCGAGGTCTGTGCTAAGAGGAAGCGTGTGCATGTAACATGCTACTAATACCCGCTTGCATTGGCCTTCTCCAAGCTGTGCGTGCTGGAGCTGGGAGAGGCTTCCTTCACTCTCAGAAATATCCCTGTGGGAGACCGCAGTGTGGCTCAGGAGAGACAGTTCTGGACAGGGAGTCAGGACTCTCCGGGGTTCTGCTGTGTGAGCGCAGGCAGGTCTTTCACCTCTGCCTCAGATTTCCCATCTGGGACACGAGGATGATGCTTGCCTTCGTAGTGTAACCCTGGGATCTACAGGCGAAAAGCACTATGTAGGAGCTAAGTCATAGTGTACTCAAAAACCCAAATAAACTTGGTCTAACTCCGAAGCAACATAAGCAGCGTGAACTCAGGGAAGATCTGATCATGAGGGAGAATATCATCAGTGTAAATGAGTCTCCATATGAAAAGGTTCTTCCCTTGGAGAATAAGGAGTCCTGGTCCATTTGTTGTTGTTTATTAGTTGTACGTAGACCCCAGGAGCCTCAGTCATGGACCAGGACCCCCATGGTGCTAGGCGCTGTACAAACACAGAACACAGAGACAGTCTCTGTTGCAAGGACAATCTAAGTGTAAGACAAGACACAATAGATGGATACAGACAGAGAGGGGAATACAAGTGGGATGATATTGGGCAGCGTGGTAGGTGGTCTCAGATCACTAGCAGTCCAGTTTGCTGTCGAGTGTTTTTGTAGGCATCATGGCAAAGGAGAGTTTGGAGTATTCCCCTCACCCTTAGTGGGTGGCTGATCATACATACGTTGGTCCATCACGACTGAGAATCTGAACCCTTCCCGAGCTGTCCTCTCCACGTTGCAAGCCTGCAGCCAGCTTGCCTGCGGAAGCATGAGAAAGTTGAGAGTAACTTCCTTGGTTAATGATATTTCTCCGCGCTGATGGATTAATCATTTTCCTATTGGGAGACAGAAGCTGCAGTACCATTAGGTCAAACAGTTTCAAAATGTTGGGATTGTAGGACCTGATCTCCACTCCTGTCTCTACGATGATTCATTGCCCAATTCCTCTGGGGCCTATTGCTTGATTCTTGTCCAGACAGTGAGGAGAATTTGAGCCTTCATTAACTCCTTGCTGCCCTCCCTTTGGAGCTGTGGCTGCCAAGCAGAGCACATGGCATTGCATGGCACTGGGAATCCCGGAGTCCTGAGTTACAGTAATAGTATACCACATATGTGGATCAAGGCTGCTAGGGCTCTGGTGACTGCCAAATTTGGAGTGATCTCGTAGCAATCCTCCCAGCTTGACATTTGTTAAGCTATAAAATGTAACTGCCTAATAAAACTGTACATGTGGGGAGGAGGAAGGTGCCTACTTCGTTCCACGGGGAGGGAGGCACAGACACTTCCTTTAGCTGGGGGATGTTAGGTGTCAATTTGGTAGTAACAATTTTAGAAAATATCTTTCAGGCCTTAGTAGCATGACATTAAAAAGAAGGCTTTTAACATGGAAATCCCCAGAGGGGAAGATTAAAGCGAACAGGTGCTGGAAAAATGTTTCTGCATATTAGAACTTAATTAGATTTGAAAATGAATTCCAGATGGGCTAATTATGTGTGAGTTGTTGCAGGTTCTTTCTTGCAGGGGCAGGAGAGTGTTTGGGGAACTGATGTAGCTTGATTGGATTTGATTCCTGATTCTTGCAGTATTGCTGAGCTCTAGACACAGGCTGGCTTTCGGGCCCTGTGATCCCTCTGAAAAGGCTCCATGTCTCCTGCTGCTGCTGTCAGAGCCAGGGAGATCTAAGGCCACAAGCAACCAAGGCTTGTTGCTAAAATAACCACGGGGCCAATAACCTGTCACGTTCAAGGAGAAATTATTCTTATCAGAATTACTTGTAAAGGAAACTTCAAAGACGGGATGGTTGATTCTACAAAGGGGGAACTATTTCCAGGGACACATGGTGTTAGGGGTGCCATTGGCTTCTACAAGCAAAGTAGCATGCCAAAGCATGCGACGGACTGAGCGTGTGGGGACCGTCCAGAGCAATTGCAGGGGGTGCTGGCACAGTGCTGCATGTTTCTGATATATAAATACTAGAGCGGTGGTTCTCAACCTGCAGGCCACTTGCTGCCCAATCAGCACACAGCTGTGGCCCATGTGACACCGTCAGGGCCATACAGGTAGTATATTTATATTGTGTGGATGCAGCCCACATAACACGTAGACAGCTGCATATGTCGCCCACAGTGGTAAATAGGCTGAGAATCACTGTACTAGAGTAACAGAGAAATGTTACTAGTAGGGGCGTAGCAGCCTATTCAAAGGCAGAAAATGTAGCTTTTAAAGGGACAATGTTATCCATGAGTGTCTCTCTGAAGTGTTTTGCTTGCTGGCTCTGTTTTAGGGGTGCTTCACAAAACACCCCCTCTGTCTGCAGTGTGAGGCTGAGGGACAGATTTCATGGCCTTTTTACAGCGTTCCCCAGGAAGTAAATTGAGCATGCCGGAGCAAGAGCCATGTATGAGTCTGCGTGTATGCCAGGGGCGAGAGCCATGTATGAGTCTGTGTAACTGTCATGGGCTCTGCCTCCCAGCCACACTGAGATTGCTCAGCAACTGAACTTTTCCGTAAGGTCTGTGACTGGAAATCATGGATGTGTGATTTATGTGTGGCTTGATGAATGATTTATATCACGGGAAGGGATGATTTAGGTAGAAAATACAGTCCCCTCTTACAGAATCTGTAATGAAAAGAGTCAGTTCTTATTCATTTATTTCTGAAGCTGTTTGAACTCAGCGTGTTTGACATAAATCAAGTCTAATTGTCATTTCATGATTAATGAACATATGCTGGCCGTTTTTCTTCATAATTAAACTTTATGTTCAATTCGTCTGACAAAGCAAAACAAGTTTTGGCTTTGGCAGATTGTATGGTTTTTCCAGGTCTGTGTATTTAAGAAAAAGTGGCGGGTTTTCCAATGGCCATGAATAGACCTGCTGGGCACAAGCGCACGTAATTTGAGTGGAGACTCCAGCGTGTTGACCTGACAGTTCAGCCTGTGCAGAAAGTCAGTTTTGTGTCCAGCTGTGGTGTAAAGGGGACGTTTCATTAGGAACACGGCACCTTTTGGCTAGTCTGCTTCAAACGTCAACTGAGACCTGGGGTGGAATTACCTGAGAAGCAGGGAAGCTGTTCGAAGGGCAGCTATCGTGTCCAGCGTTGCCTCATCTGAAGGGACAGCTCCACATCTGCCCTTCGAACAGTAACTTAGCACCCAACAAAATGACAGAGGAAAATGAATAGCTGTCTGTGTCTTTCATAAATCTGAAAAACAATCCCAATAGTTTAGAAGCCCCCAGTCTGTCCCGGTGTTCCAGCACAGGGATCCGTATGGTCTACACCCGTCCCATCCAGTTCACTAACTGTGCTCTTCTTATTTCAGGACATAGACAAGTTTGGCAACGAGATCACTCAGCTGGCTCGCCCGCTCCCTGTCGAGTATCTAATCATAGATGTAAGTATTCGCTGCAGTGTTTGCTCATTTGCAGCTGGCTGTAGAATCGAGGCAGAGTTCCTTTCGCACCACCGAACCTTCTGAAAAGTCCACAAGGTCTGAAGGTTTTAACTCGAGTTTGCTTTCTTTCAACAACTCTTTAAACCTGGGAGTGCAACAGGCAGCAGGCTTTTGCGTGAGTGCAGCACTCGGGGGTGGGTGGTGATGTGATGCCAGAGAAATGCATTTACTTCTCCAAAAGGCGCTTCTTGGAGTGTCTTATTGCTGTTATGAAACAGAATTTATCCATAAAATGAAGGAAGCAGTAAGCCCCATGGACATGCTGGGCATTAAATCACTGGGAGCTAATTAGAAAGCTCCAGTTGTCTCTTTCGTAGCAGTGATTAAGAACACTGCTCATTCCAGTGATAAGCAAGCTGGGTTTGTACTATGAACAGGCCTACAGCTCCTTCATTGCCAATTCCTAATGCTTTCATTTTGGAGCAGGAATCCTAGTTGCAGTTCTGTGTTCAGGTCCCATCTGCCCACCACTGAACGTGTCCCCCCAGGGAGCAGCGTTGTTTCTTGGGCTAGGCATCCTTGAGCGTTGGGAGCCAAAGGGCAACTGGTCTGAGAGCCCGGCCTTGTTAGTAAGTGTTGCCAACGCACTTGGGAGCAGCGTTAAAACTCTGCCACTGTCTTTCAACTTGAATGGGGGCCTTTCCTGGATGGGAGACTGGGAGGCAAATAATTCAGATGACAGAAAATATTGCGGGAGTGGAGGTGGTGCCACTAATGATTAAATCCATTCAAAGCGACTGGTCCGCTCCAGCTGCTGCTAGTGTGAATACAAATGTCCCGCACGCTGCCCCAGGAAAGCCCAGATGTGGGGAAGCAGGTGGACTGGAAACCAACACTCTCTTCCTCTTGGTTGGTTTTTTTCTGTGGGGTGTGTTACTTATCAAAGCTGTGTTTGGGCTGAACCCTTTGGCACGTGATTCATGCAGTGAAATATTGCGTTTGGAACAATGGGACCCATTGTGTGGAGCCCGTAGACGTTCCATTCCAATTGACAGCACTGGAACGTATTTATTACCCCAGCAATAAAGGCATCTGTTTTTGGACTACCTGGGGTGTAATTAAGATGAAAACAGATTGACAGAACATGCACTTAGGAGGAGTCTGGAATGATGGAAAACTGAATTTCTGAAGCATCTTTTAAAAAAAACCAACTAGCCAAGTGTCACGGAGTGTGGGGAAGTCCGGGCCCTGCACCCCTGGGGTTCCTGGGATTCATCATAACTCTCAGCCAGCCAGTAAAACAGAAGGTTTATTGAGACGACAGGAACACAGTCCAAAACAGGTCTTGCCAGCCCAGACAACAGGATCCCCTTTAAGTAGGTCTATTTGGGGCCCCAGGGAGGCCCCGGCCTCGCTGGGAAGCCTAGGCCCCCTCAGGCTCCCTCTTCATTCCTATCCCGCTTCCAAGAACCGAAAAAACCCCTTCCAGGCGTCTCCTTTCTCCCTTCCCCCACGGCTCCTCCCCCGGGCTTTGTCCTGTGTCCAGGTTCCCAGTCAAAGGTGTTACCTGGCCTCCAACTTGCCTCCTGGGTTCTCATGTTACATGCTCAGGTATCTCCCTTCCCCCATGCAGACAGTCCCAGCCCAGCTCCCCTGCAATCTTCCCCCTCAGTATCCAAAGAACACCACAAAACATTCTCACTTCGTCACACCAAGTATTTTCCTGGTTAATATTGCAATGGATGTTATTTCTGCGTCTTTGATGTCAGCTACAAACTGCGCACATCCCTGATTGAAAAGCTCTTTTTTAATAAGACTTTAATAGCCATAGAATCAGAGTATGAAGGCACTTTGCTGGCCCGCACGTTCTTCTGGCCCACCTGCCACCCTCCTTCCAAGTGATGTAAGCGGCAAAGAGGAGGAATATTAGTGAGTCCCAGGATAGTGCGTGTGACGCTCAATTGAACAAATGCACGAGGCCAGAAGAGGACGGCAAAGGGGTTGTTTGAGCCCTACTTGGCTCAGTTGCAGCCAGTAAGAACTTAGGAGCCCACTTGCTCACATGGGACGCATGTGATTTCTGAGCCATGTTCTCCCCGGCATCTGGCAAAGTCCCCACCAATCCAGTGACAGTATTGGGGGGCCTGGGCGAGCTGACCAAAGCGTGTCTCGATGGCAGGCGATTCCAGGATTAGGCGGAGACTCTGGGAAACCCTGCATCAGAGAGGGGGCTCGTCCTTTGCTGGAAGGGCTGACTCCAGGATTAGGCGGAGACTCTGGGAAACCCTGCATCAGAGAGGGGGCTCGTCCTTTGCTGCAAGGGCTGACTCCAGGATTAGGCGGAGACTCTGGGAAACCCTGCATCAGAGAGGGGGCTCGTCCTTTGCTGGAAGGGCTGACTCCAGGATTAGGCGGAGACTCTGGGAAACCCTGCATCAGAGAGGGGGCTCGTCCTTTGCTGCAAGGGCTGACTCCAGGATTAGGCGGAGACTCTGGGAAACCCTGCATCAGAGAGGGGGCTCGTCCTTTGCTGCAAGGGCTGACTCCAGGATTAGGCGGAGACTCTGGGAAACCCTGCATCAGAGAGGGGGCTCGTCCTTTGCTGCAAGGGCTGACTCCAGGATTAGGCGGAGACTCTGGGAAACCCTGCATCAGAGAGGGGGCTCGTCCTTTGCTGGAAGGGCTGACTCCAGGATTAGGCGGAGACTCTGGGAAACCCTGCATCAGAGAGGGGGCTCGTCCTTTGCTGCAAGGGCTGACTCCAGGATTAGGCGGAGACTCTGGGAAACCCTGCATCAGAGAGGGGGCTCGTCCTTTGCTGGAAGGGCTGACTCCAGGATTAGGCGGAGACTCTGGGAAACCCTGCATCGGAGAGGGGGCTCGTCCTTTGCTGGAAGGGCTGACTCCAGGATTAGGCGGAGACTCTGGGAAACCCTGCATCAGAGAGGGGGCTCGTCCTTTGCTGGAAGGGCTGACTCCAGTGGCAGAAAGGTGCACGAGGTTAGAGACGGGCGGGAGATCCTACTTGGATACTCAAGCAGTTGAGTCACTTACCATTTGGATAAAAGCTTGTATCAGCTTCAGTGCTTTTGCTGCTCTTTCTAGTGTGCCTTTGTATTGGCCGCGCACTGCACTGAAGCACCCCGTGTTGCTAAAAGGTTTCACACTGGACTGCTACAAATGGCAAAAGCCAAGTTCTCGATAAGACACCAGCTTTCTGGTTGCTTAATCTTCCTTGGCAAGAAATAAAGGAACCATATTTTTATTCAGTTCACTTGCCGTAAGTTCCCCTTCCCCAACACGCTGTGTGTGACAAAGCACCCCTCTATCCAGTGGTGTTCAAAACCTGCACCCTGTCCAGGTGATAACCGCTCCAAGCCAGGAGGGGGCGCTCCTGTAACCTCACTAGCTTAGACCAGTGGTCCCCAACCTTTTTCGTCTGGCGGGCACCAAAAAAAACCCGAGCGCTGCTGGCGGGCGCCAAAAAAAAAAACCCCAGCGCTGCCGGCGGAGCAAAAAAAAACAAACAAAAAACACCCCGAGCGCTGCCGGTGGAGCAAAAAAAACCCCACCCCAGTGCAAAAAAAAACAAAAAAAAAACCCCGAGGGCTCCGCCGGCGCACTTACACCCCCCGGCGGGCGCAATGGCGCCCACGGGCACCGCGTTGGGGACCCCTGGCTTAGACTATTGGTTAGGGCCTGGTCGCATGGCCTAAGTGTTTCATGCTGTTTGTTTCCTTGGGCTGTGCTCAAGGGCAGGCCCTGTAGTGCAGAGAAAACAGTTGTATTTAAAGAAGTGATCTGGGTGATCACTGCCCCAAGTCCCAGCTGCGGATTTCAGCAATGCCTCCCCGTTCCTCTCTAATCCAACCTCCTCCCTGTAATTCTTCCAGTGCATACAAAGAGCCAGGTCCAAATTGCCAGCCTCAGGCGCGCTGTTGTCAGATCAGTGGGGGGGTGGGGAGGAGGTCGGCCGTGTGAGCCTGTACGTTTTCAGGAGAGAGTCGGATGCCACGCTCGCTGTCTATGAATGCTGGGGCTGCCCTGAAAAAGGGAAGTGTCGATCAAATATCCTTTGAAATGTGAAAAAGGCTTTAGAAGTTCCACATAATAATCACTTTGTGACCTTCATGGCTGACCACTGCGCTGGGCAGTGAGTGGCGTTTCTCAGGTATTGGAGGCACTGGGCTGAGGTCTCCGGCGCCTGTGAACCAGGCCTGGCCTGTCTACTCAGCATCCCAGCACTCTGCTCTAATAGCTCTTCCTTGCATTTTTAGATTACCACAACTTTCCCCAAGGATCCAGTTTACACTTTTTCTATTTCTCAAAATCCGTTCCCTATTGAGAACCGTGACGTGCTGGGAGAAACTCAGGTAAGGAATGCTTTAAAGTGTGTGTCTCCTCCCTGTACAATCATACACATGTATGTAATCTACATGTTTCCCTTACACTAAGCCCTCTGAAAGGGAACGGCAGTAGAGAGACTGCAGCAGCTGTTCCATTGAGCCGTCTCCTCGTAGTTTGATCCGCGCTTGGCAATACGCTCAGCAAAACTTCCCTCTCTGAATGCTTTGCACCTCCCCATAAATCATCCCTGCTGGATGTGCCAGTCCCCACCCATCCCAGTGATATGAATGAGGCCGTTTGGCTTGCCAAGAATTGCCTCTTGCAAGTAACTTCTAAAAAAGGAGCTGCCAATTCCATGGTGTGTGTTGGATCAAGAATCAGTGAAGAGTGCATCCTGTGTGTGACAAAACAGCGCTGCTTCACCACACTGCTAGGGGTGGGGCAAACAACGTGCAGGGCTCCTGGGTTTAGTGCTGACACCGAGCATGCTGGCTGCTTTTTGTGGCATGGTTTTAAAAAGCTGAACTGTTCATTACCGAAAGGGGCAGCTATCAAATTGCCCTAGCCACATGTGAGCTGGCCAAATCAGCAGGCATTTTGGGGTTCTTGGTAATAGTAATGGTCTGTCTCGCAAAAGGGATCGGCATGGAAAGTAGCAAAGATTTCTTCTGAAATAGTTGGACGTAAAATGAATCGGGAGTGAATAGTTGCTGCACAAACACAAACTCCTGCAGAAGCTGTGAGAGAGGCAACTAGAACGTATCACTTAGCAACTCAGGGGTTTTGCAGTGTAGTGAAGTAGTCCGCACTGCCGAGTGCTGCGTGGGCAGCATGACTGTACAGTTAGAGGACCCCTGACCCTGGCCGCCTCCACCTTGCTGCGAGGCATGGGTCTCTTCTGCACCTGCCGAGCCTACTCCACTTCAGCGCAATTGGCTGATGCAGGCTTCAGAGGGCATGACCCTGTTAGCCAGCTCACTCATTCCTGACTGGGGCACCAAGATGCCACTGGGGCATTATCCCTGTTCCCTCACTGCCCCAAACTGGCATGGCTCTGAGGTGCGCTGCCTGACTTGCTGCCATTCTGAGGGCTCCAGTGTCTGGGCTCAGCTCTCTCTGCCCTGGGGTCTTTCAGATGTCGTCTAAATTATTCCAGATTCCCTTTCTCTGGAGATGTGAAAAGCTGCGATTCAGTCTGCAAGGCTCTCTGATTTCAGGGTGTCAGTCTGCATCGCAATTGTCTCTATTGATAGAGGAAGGAATTTTACCAGTATCTTCTTTGTCAGTGTATCTGAATGGAAAAATCAAGTTATCACACTGGGGTAAGGAAATATGACTTCTGTATTGTTTTTCTTCCCCTTTCCAATCTCTGCAGGACTTCCACAGCTTGGCCACATACCTATCTCAAAACACTTCCTCTGTTTTCCTAGACATCATCTCTGATTTCCATCTGCTCCTTTTTCTGGTCACCAATGAGGTCATGCCTCTGCAGGTATGTAATAGAAGAAAATGATTTTAGCTAATGCCAAAGGCACAAAGGGCTTGCAATGAGCATCGCATTACAGACAGGCACCAAGCTTCTCCTCCTCGGGAATCAAGGCAGGCGCATCAGTTGCATGTGCGGTGGAAAGCGCCGTGCGTCTGTTACGCCCAGTCTGAGTCCTCAGACCAGCTTGTTTGCTGGTTTATCTGTAGTTCCTGCTGAGAAAATACAGCTTGGCAACTGTCTTTCCTTCTCAGTGACCCTTTTGGTTGATGGTAAGAGGCTAGATTTATCTGAGTTCTGGAAGTCCTGCTCAGCCTCTGCATGGCTGGAAGCAGTGAGTCGGTGGTGGCTGGGGGAGCAGGGTCACAGGCTGGATACAGCCACTTGGCTCCGGCTCAGGTAGCTGGAAAGGTTTAAAAGTATCGGAATCAGAAATTCCTGTTATAATGATAACAAGATCAGAGTCACCAAATCTCTTCCAGGACAACTACTTCCTGTCTTTGCAGCTCTGGCTGCGTTGGCTTGGCACTAGGAGTTGGCTGCGTATCAGGCCCTGCGTTAACATCTGCACCACTCATATTTTCCCATTTTTAAATAACATACCAACAAGAAAAGCCATGTGTTTTCCAGAGGCTTCGAGAATTGCGCAAACTGAGCATGTGTAGCCCAGCTGGGCTGCCAGTGGGCAGCTGGAGATCAGGACCAATCGGCGATTTTGTGTGTGTTGTGTTTGGAATTTTGTCCAGTCTTTTTTTTTTTTTTTTTTTTTTCTTTGTGATAAGTGTGAGTGAGCCTTAGCTCTCTTGCAGGTTCACTGCAGAAATGGGCAGCAGCTGCCATTCAGGGGGGACTCCCGCTGCACTGGCTGTTTTAACTCCCTGAAGGTGATCTAGTGCTCCTGAAATGAGGGGCTCGTAGTGATGGCTAGAGCCAGACCTAATGCAGGTTGGCACTGTACACGTTTCCCCTGTGTAAACCTACCCATACACCTCAAAACTATTGTCCGAGCCCTCCTGCTATTCCAGCCCTTGACCTCTTGAGTAAAGTCTCCAGATGGTGGCTTCAGCCAATCCTGCTACATTTTACAGCCCAACATTAATACAAAGTTACCAGATACTTTTGGCTCACTTTTCTGTGCAGAGGGGTGCAACAAGTGACTTTTGGCTCCAGCGTATATTCATTTATAGCAGGGGTCGGCAACCTTTCAGAAGTGGGGTGCCGAGTCTTCATTTATTCACTCTGATTCAAGGTTTCGCGTGCCAGTCATACATTTTAACATTTTTACAAGGTTTCTTTCTATAAGTCTATAATATAGAACTAAACTATTGTGTATGTAAAGTAAATAAGGTTTTTAAAATGTTTAAGAAGCTTCATTTAAAATCAAATGAAAATGCAGAGCCCCCCGGACTGGTGGCCAGGACCCGGGCAGTGTGAATGCCACTGAAAATCAGCTCGCGTGCTGCCTTCGGCACGCGTGCCATAGGTTGCCTACCCCTGATTTATAGATTATAAAGCCAGAAGGGACCACTGATATCATCTGATCTGATATAGACACGCCCTGAATTAATTGCTCTAGCTTCTGTTTGGCCAAGTGTCGGGACATGTCAGCCCTGGGGAGAAACTAGAAGCAGGATTTAGAAAGCCAATCAAACGCTGTTGACTAGCCCCTTCCAGGCAGGGAGTGTCTGCTTGCTTGTGTCCCCAGAGTGGCACCTCTATAAAAGGGTGAGAGATCAAACTAAACGGGTTTTTTAGAATTCCTGGCTGCCACTGGGGAATAAACTCACTATGGAGCTTGAAGTGCGAGGGGGAGGGGCAGGGGCTTGCAGGAGCCCAGCCATGGTCCGTGTGCGCTGGTTGAGACTTGCGCGCTCTCTTGTACAGGATAGCATCAGCTTGCTGCTGGAGGCGGTGAGGACCAGGAACGAGGAGCTGGCGCAGACCTGGAAGAAATCGGAGCAATGGGCCACCATTGAACAGCTCTGTAGTAAGTTCCCAGAATTACCTGCTGTTCTCCTGTGACCAGCAAGTGGGGAGTAACGAAGTGGTTTGCCTGGGCTGGCTGCTGAGTGGCACAGCCGTGCTCCTGCACAGGGAATGAGCTGGCTCCCAAGCCAGCAGGGGCTCAGAGCACTGGGGCCCAAGCAGTACCCACCTCCTGGGCCAAAGGCAGGAGCGCCACGGGAGGGCTGTGGCATGAAGCAGAGACCCTCAATCCTCGCACTCTGTGGCAGGGAGGTGGCCCTGGAGTCACTGGTCTTAGTCTGATTAGACTGGCCTGATTTACCTGAACCAATCCTAGACCTGGGAGACAGAACCGGAAATCTCTGTGTGGCATTGTCTGCCTGAGTCTCCTGCCTGTGACGGGTGTGACATCACAGCGGCAAGCAGTCTGCCGTGCAGTGCCCCACCCCGTTCGGCACAGACCCCAGACAGCGGGCTGGGCAAAGGCACAGGCGTGGGGAATGCAGGTTTAGTAGCATGAGCCTCTAAGCCGAGGCAGGAGAGACTGCTAGTTTTAGATCTGGAGGTCCTGGGGTCAGGCCCCGCCACTCCCCCATCCCGGGGTGTTGCATTACATGTAGAAACTCCCATGTGAATCTCCTCCTGCCCCCCAGTCCTCCCCTCTTCCCAGCCTTGACCTCTGCTCTGTTCCCCCCTTACAGGCACGGTTGGTGTCCCGCTCTCAGGGTTACATGAATATGGTGCCACGGGCAGTTCAACGCATGCTGCGTCCTCGGCCATGTGGGCTTGTCAACACTGCACCTTCATGAACCAGCCCGGCACAGACCACTGCGAGATGTGCAGCCTCCCCAGGACCTAGCCCCCGCTGCTTGGCGCTCGGGGCAGACTGACAAATACAGGGGCAAACCCTTTCAAAAGCAGGCTGGTTTCTCATGCCCCCCTCCCCCGTAATGATGCGCCACAAGGGGCAGACCGAGTGAGGGGGGGCTGCCAGGTCTGTGTCTCCCATTGCAGAGCGCTCTGCACTGTCCTTTCTGGGGCCTAGCGATAGGGAGGGGGGCAGGCTGGCTGCTGGTGGGATTTCAGCTGTTAGCCCAGCATGAGGAGACTCTTCGCTTCAGTGTCCACACACTCAGCTCCCCCCGCCATGACTCGGGCTGTCATCCTGTGACTGGCTCTCCTGCCATCTCCAGGGGCTCTCTAGGCTTTGTGCTGATCTCATTCGACAGCAGCTGCTTCTCCCTCTGAGCTGAGCGAGCTCCGGGGCGCAAGGCAAAGCGGGGTGGCTGGGCTGGCCATCTCCACAGGGGCCGACCTCCCTCGATTAGCTTGCATGATGTGCAGCTCCCCTGTCCCAGCAGCCTTAGCACAGGAGATGGCCTGGGAGGAAGTGATGCTGTAGGCATGGCGTGGTCCCACAGGCCGCTCTTAGCAGGGGATCGCTGTCCCCCCCTCCCCAGCGCTCCTCCTCCCATGCCTGGTTGGTTTGTCAGCAGTCGGCTCTTCTCCAGTGGTTTTCTGTAGCCCTTGGTGCCTGACTCGGCTGAGCCTCCACCATAATTACAGCTTTGACTAAATGGTCTACAGCCGGAGAACGTACAATGAACCAGCACTGGGCCAGAAGCAGTGCTGCCAAGCCCCAGAGCTCATCCGCAGTGCGCTTGGTATCCGTCCCTCTGCATAGCCAAGAGCCCTGTCTCTCCTGGGTGACCCCTCACTGCAGCCCAGTAGCACGGGGGTCCTGGCATCCTGATTGAAAGGGCATGCGGGGCTGGCTCTGCTCCTGCTTGCTAGATCTCCCAAGGGCCAACGAACAAGCAGAGGGAGCTCGCTGTCCCAGACCAGAGGTGGGGCTGGCACCTTGGCTTATCGCTGTTGTTAAAGCGGTCGGTGGGCAGCCGTCCCAGCTCTGTGGAGCAGGCATCCTTTCACTCACGCCTTTCTCCCTTAAGGACCCAGCCCACCGCAGGGTGCAAGCCGGGCACAGCAACCCGGTGCATGCTCCTTCCGTTGCCACTGCCTTGCATTTAGTGCCGTCTCCTCCATCTGCCAGCCACTGTGTAGTCCCTGGAGGAGCTGCTTTCTTTGGCCGTCTCCTCTCTACAGACTGAGGCTGTGGCACTTAGGAAGCGAATGTAACTTGTAAATCTGCTTTGCATTAACAAGTGCAGGGCCTGGCTCCGGCCCCCGTTCTGCATTAGACCCCCCAGGCCTGGGCTGGCTTCTTTTCCTTTTGGCTGCTTGGTAGTTAGCCCCAGTCCTGCAGCCAGAGCCCAGGTGCCCAAGCAAAGGGAAGAGCCCCACACCTTACTTTTCAGCAGCTGATCCGCTCCCCTGGAGCGAACTGAGCCCCATAGCAAACATTCCATCCTTCCAACTTGCCTGGGTCTCCTCGCAGCAAATCCAGGCTTGTTAGCTGCTCTCTAGTGCCTGAAGTTCAGAGCTGACTTTGGGGGCCACAGCTGGGGTGTTCGTGGGGGCCAGGCCACAAGGGGCAGGGCTCCCACTAAATCACCACTCTGCTGTCCCTTTAAATTTAGAACAGCGGCTGCTGCTGTTTTTAACCACACTGGGGCAGAATTGCCGGTCTTGTTCTTCTTCTGCTTGCGCATTAGTGACCTTAATAACAGCCCAGCTGGCCAGCCCCCAGCCCAGGCTAGAGGCGTCTGTTAGCAGGGGGAAGTGCCATTTGAAAGCCTGCCTTTCCTCTCTCCCGCGGAACTTGGCCTGTTTGCCATTCCCGGAGCAGCACCCGGCCCCTGGGGTTCACTGCCTCTCTCCAGTTGTACTCATTCAAACGCCCCAACATTTCCTGAGCTGCGTTGTAAGGAGCCCCTTCCCAGCTGTTCAGAGAGGTCCTTTCTCTCGTTATCCAAAGAGAACCAGGGTTGGAACGGGAGGAGTGCGTCCCCTTGATGATGCTGCGAGCTTGTTTCCTCCCAGACTGATAGGGGAACTAGGACTGGCTGATCATCATGGGTCAAACAGACCCTTGGTACCCCATCAGGCGGGGCTTTTCCCCTTGTCTCCTCTCTCCAGGAGGCCAGTAGCAGGGTGGGCAAGCTGGTGGGGTGGGGACACAGTTTGACTTCTCACAGCTCATCCCTGCACTCCCACCCCCTTCGCTGCAACCCATGAACAGCGGGCAGGAGTGACATGGTTTCCACCCTTTGCAGTTGAAGGATCCCTCGCACCATCCTGCTGCTGTTTGAAGAGTAGCCGGTTGCTGCCTGGCTGTGTTTGCCGGGAGGGCAGGCGGCTCTGTCTGGCACTGGGTTTGTGTGTGGGGGTCTCCTGAGCAACCTGGGGCTAGCTGCTCTTGCTTTTCTGTGCTCTTCGGCTTGCAGAGGTGTGGTGTTGGGTGTGGACTGGAATTCTCTTAATTAAAGCCCTGCAAGTAAAATCTAATAAAAGCACCTGAAATGTGAACACGGCTGCTGGCCTCTGCTGTGTTTATTGACACACACACACACACACCCCCCGCGCCAGAATCCTGCTTGGTTCTCTGACCCGAGCTGAGCAGCTGCCTCCGCCTCCAACCTGTTTGCCTGTGTCTGCCGCTGCTCAGTGTGGCGTTGGCAGCAGTGTAGGCTGGGGGGACACGAGGGGTTTGATAGCCAGGCCTGTGTTGTCAGCTCGTAAAGCCGCGTCACCATGGGGCCTGCGCTGGCTCCCAAGGAGCATCCTTCGCCTGTGCCCCAAAGGAGCTTCGTCCAGCAGGTAAAGGAACAATCCAACCCTCCCCGCTGCACAGCCGCCTCCTGTCTGCAGTGCCTGGGAGCAGGGTGACGGGGCTGAGGCTCAGGGAGACAGCTCACAGGGGCTACAAGGAGTCCTGCGTTTGGGTGGAGCAATTCTGCACCCACTTCTGCTCACGTGCCAGTCTCAGACACCCTGAAGCCTGGCCCCTGCTGTACGTGGCGTAACCACAAATGGAAATAACCCTCGTCGGTGATCTGAGCTGGATGGCCACAGGACAGGAGGGAAAAGGGGGGGCAGAATGGAGCCGCTGGATGGTGCAGTGGGGCGAGAGCAGCCGGACCAGGTTAGTGATCCACCCCCCACCAGGGCAGCAGCAGCAATCTGCTTAGCCAGGGCCCAGGACTGGAATAGCCGGGACTGCGGCCAGCTCGGAGGCAGGTGCCTGGCAGTGCTGGAGATCCTGAGCCGGCAGGTGAGGATTGATGCAGCCTAGGGGTGGGAGCCTAGGGCAGGAACAGCAGCGAAGGCAGGAGGCGGCTGTCCTGCAGGGAGCAAGGACCGGGAGCCAGTCCCAGTCGGCCTTCGTTTGGGTCAGCTGCTGTTTTAAAAAGGGAAGTGGTGGCCGGGGTTGGGCCGGCTGGCGGTGGTAAAGGGCTGGCCCCGGGTCAGAGCTGGGGCAGCAAAACAGGCTCCTCGGCTAGTTCAGTAAGATCTTAACCCAGTCTGCCCTGGGCCACCTGCCAGCGCTGGGGAGCGGAGCCGGGCCTGTGGCCCGTGCTGAGTAGACGGGACCGTGTCTGACTCTGCCACCCTAGCAGGAGGGGTTAGAAGCCCTGGGTGCCTGAAAGGAGCCTCAAGATGGGTGACTTGTACCTCTCCTCCGGCAGCCCTCGGCAGGCCTCTGCCCAGCGGGATGTGGCCCGATGCTGAAAGGAGGGTCCCTCCCCGAGACAGTGGTGGGAGCTCTGGCCTTGCTGTGTGGCGGGGGCTCCCCAACCGCGCTGCTACGCCCCTCGCCTGCTATGGTCAATCCGGCCCCAACTGCCAGCGTCGCGGGGGTGTCTTCACCGGCTGGGCCCTGGTGGGGAACGGGCTGCGAGCAGGAACTTAGCGTCCCCAGGAGCCGTGACGTGAGAGCCTGGAACCGCCCCTTGTTCACGAGCGATGGGCGCTCTGCTGGGCCCTGAGGGGTGGTGGCAGAGCTGACCCCAGCCAGGCACTATTCCTCCCGGCTGCCTCCCCGCTGCCCCCGCCACCTTCAGCGAGCGACCGGTGCCCTAGGCTGCACCGGGGCAATGGAGGTTACAACCCAGCTGGCCCGAGGGAGGCTGCTCCACAAACCAGCTGCTCCAGCTTGACTGAATTAGCTCCACCACGCAGTAGTTAGGAAGCATTTTGAAAGTGGCTTTTTCTCTGATCTTTATGTGTAAACCGCACACACACACACCCGCGCGCGCGCACACGCACACACACACACATGCGCACACGTGCGCGCGCGCACACACGCGCGCACACACACACACGCACACACACACATATATCCCCGATGCAGGCGTGCGCCGGGCTCACCAAGCCTCCTCCGCCTGCAGAAAGCAGAGCTCAGCCGGCTGCATCAGCCTCAAGCTGGGAGCCAAGGGCCGAACTCGTGCGTGTGAAGTTTTGGCTCCTGGGGTGGACGGGGTTTGGGGGGGGGGGCGGTTTGGTCACATCCTCTGCACAAGGGAGGGGCAGTTGCACCAGGTGAGGGCCGAGATACATGGGCATCATCTAGGGCGCTCTGCTGATCTGCCCACGACCACCGCTCTCCCCTGCAGCTGAGCTGAGCGGGGCTGCAGCCGGGGCGTCAGGAGCACACAAGGTTCACGCAGAACAAAGGCACAAAGGTCTGGACCTGGCCTTTGCGAAGCCACGTCCGTGCTCGGGACTCCCCCGGTTGCCCACAGCCTTGCAGGCCGGGCGCCAGCGCTGGGCGAGATGGTGCCTCTTGATACAGCTTTCAGAGGCGATGCAGCAGTGGTGGGAACCCTTGATGGGAAAAGCCACCTGCAGACACGTGAGGCGCTCTGGCAGGAGGCTGTGGGGCAGCCTCCTGTCGCACCCTGGGGTGGCCGCTGTCGGCCAGCATCGGCTCGGGGCGCTCTGCTACCGTGAGCACGCACGCCACATCTCCGAGAGACACCTGGTCATTTCATGGCCCCCGTTGGGTGCAGAGCTCTGCCCAGGACAGAGGTGACGACGCGGCTGCAGTGGGTGTGGCAGGGCCGGATGCTGCCATGGTTCTGGGCGCTACATGTAACGCTATCAGCATGCCAGGCGCGGCGTGAACTGACAGGGCAGCGAGACGCTTCACAGCATCACAAGCCATCGAGGAGAACCACTCCCCTTGCCATCAAAATGCAGCTGCCTCTGGGGTGGGATGTGGCGTTATTAGAACGTCAGTGGAGTGGCCGAGGGCAGGAACCAAAGGACCATCCCTTCTCCAGAGCAGGAGGCTGCGGAAGGCAGCATGGACTCGGCCGAGCCAGCGGGGCGAAGGCTGTAGAGGAGGCCCAGAGTTCTTACAAAACAGCCCTTTAGAGCGCAAGTGACCAGACGCCCAACCTCGCAGCCCTTCCGAGCCGGGACCACCCTTGGCATGGCTCTTGGCTCCTGCCGTGCCTACCCACTTCCTGCAGCCCCGGCTTTCTCCCTCTGAGTCTCCCCTCTGGCCCGGCCTGGCCCGGCCTGGGAACGTGCCAGCAGGTTCAGCCCAAGGTTCCAGCCATTCACACCTCCTCAGCATCACCAGGGTTCACAACAGCCTCGGCTCCTCCAGGGCTCCCCACAGGCTCGGCCCTGTCCGTGCTGTCCCTGGCGCAGGGGCAAAGGGTCACTGCTGCTGCTAACTGGAGCCCTGGGAGGCAGCGTGACTGTGTGCCAAGGCCAGAGTTGGTATTGGGGCGGGATGAGAGCCCCCACCCCACCCCCCGAACGAAGTCAAACCACAGCAAAGGCAGCGCTGTGCCTCCTGCTGTTGCCGTGTGCTGTGTGGTCTCCCTGGCCAGCTCCCACCGCCTGGGGAGGGGGCCCACGGCCATGCCCCGCACTCTCCCCATGCCTTCCTTTTCCCCAGGGAGCAGGAATCTGCAGCTCGCAGGCCCCACGGCAGGCCGAGCGGGTCTGTTTGCAATCAGCGGCACAGCTGCCAGGCCCACATCTGGCTTGGCCGCCTTCCAGGGCAGCGTGTTAAAAGGGGACGGAGGGAGGCAGATCGGAGCCAGAGAGAGAAGGGGGAGCCGAGACTAGAAAGGGCAGCCGCTGCCTCTCTCCGCACCGGCCCAGGATCTCAGCGCAGCAGGTAGGAGAGGGGGAAACTCCCCTTGGCTCAGCTGGTCCTGGCCTGGCTCACGTGCGGCACCAGCCCTTCCCCACGCGGTGCGTGCCAGAGCCCCCCTTGGCTCGGGGCAGAGCGCTCGGCAGCTGTGCGACGTCTCAGCTGCTGGCTAGGGCGAGGGGTTCCACGCGAGTGGCTCAGGGCTGGCACCGGGTGGAGGTGCTCCAGGGGGGACCAGGCCCTGGCCAAGCATTGCCCGGTGTTAGCAGGGGGGGGCTCTCCGGGGGCAGTGCCCCTGCCACTCATCCTCTGCCACCTCACTAGGGCAGGGGGCAAGATCCTGTCTCCAAGCAAAGGTGATGAGAGCTGGGAAGGGAACCAACAGACCGAGGGACCCTGGGGCCCTTCACTGCCAGCCTCTGGCTAATGCTCTGTCCCCGGCTCCCCCCAGGCAGCTCAGAAATCGCCGTGTGAAGCAATTCCACTTTGAGCACCGGGGTACAGGGGCCGCTCCAGGCACCAGCGCACCAAGCGCGTGCTTGGGGGGGGCAAGCCATGGGGGGCGCCCTGCCGGTCGCCGTGAGGGCGGCAGTCAGGCTGCCTTCGGCGGCATGCCTGCGGGAGGTCCGCCGGTCCCGCGGCAATTCGGCGGACCTCCCGCAGGCATGCTGCCGAAGCCTGCCTCACTGCCGTGCTTGGGGCAGCAAAATACATAGAGCCGTCCCTGCCGGGGTAGTCCCCTGCCCGCCCCATGCCCCGGTGCCCAGGGCCTGGTTCCTGCGGGGCTCCCACCAGGAGATTTATGGGTGGGACGCTCGTAAAATCAGGAATCCAGAGGGGATGGGCCAAAGGCGGCACAAGGCCAGAGATGTTTGTGGCCCAATGTCTGCGTGTCTGCCGCCTCCGGAGGGACGTATTCCTGGAGGTTTCATCGCATGGACAATCTTTAATTCAAGATTAATCTTTGGTGCCTGCAGACTCCAGGACAATCCTGGNTGGGGCGCACTCGGGGCGGGGCCGGTGGGGGTGGTTGTGGGGGGGTCCCCTCTGGCCAGGTCCTGTGGGGGTGGTTGTGGTGGGGGGGTGCCCTCTGGCCGGGGCCTGTGGGGGTGGTTGTGGTGGGGNAATTCGGCGGACCTCCCGCAGGCATGCTGCCGAAGCCTGCCTCACTGCCGTGCTTGGGGCAGCAAAATACATAGAGCCGTCCCTGCCGGGGTAGTCCCCTGCCCGCCCCATGCCCCGGTGCCCAGGGCCTGGTTCCTGCGGGGCTCCCACCAGGAGATTTATGGGTGGGACGCTCGTAAAATCAGGAATCCAGAGGGGATGGGCCAAAGGCGGCACAAGGCCAGAGATGTTTGTGGCCCAATGTCTGCGTGTCTGCCGCCTCCGGAGGGACGTATTCCTGGAGGTTTCATCGCATGGACAATCTTTAATTCAAGATTAATCTTTGGTGCCTGCAGACTCCAGGACAATCCTGGAGCCGAGGGTTGGCATCCTGCATGCTGGGAGTGTGGCCAGTGGTGGGGGGAGGCAGACGAAGTGGGGACACGCTTGGGGCATGGCCCATGGGGGTGGAGGGGGTGCCCTCTGGCCAGGGCCTGGGGGGGGGGGGGCCCCCTGGCCGGGGCCTGTGGGGGGGGTGGAGGTGGGCGGGGGCGCGAGGGGGGGAGGGGGGGGCGGGCCGCGAGGGGGGGGGGGGGGCGGACCAGGCGCCGGCTGAAACGGGTTGCGGACCCGGGTGGTGGAGCGGGTGCCCTCTGGCCAGGGCCTGTGGGGGTCGGGGTGGTGGGGGGGTGCCCGCGGGCCGGGGCCGGTGGGGGGGGGGGTGGTGGGGGGCGGGGGCGGGGGGGCGGTGGGGCAGGGGGGGGGGGGTGGGGTGGGGGGGGGGGGTGGGGGCGGGGGGGGGGGTTGGGGGGGGGGGGGTGCCCCGGTGCCCAGGGCCTGGTTCCTGCGGGGCTCCCACCAGGAGATTTATGGGTGGGACGCTCGTAAGATCAGGAATCCAGAGGGGATGGGCCAAAGGCGGCACAAGGCCAGAGATGTTTGTGGCCCAATGTCTGCGTGTCTGCCGCCTCCGGAGGGACCTATTCCTGGAGGTTTCATCACATGGACAATCTTTAATTCAAGATTAATCTTTGGTGACTCCAGACACCAGGACAATCCTGGAGCCGAGGCTTGGCATCCTGCATGCTGGGAGTGTGGCCAGGGGTGGGGGGGGGCAGACGAGGTGGGGACACGTTTGGGGCATGGCCCATGGGGGTGGAGGGGGTGCCCTCTGGCCGGGGCTTGTGGGGGTGGTTGTGGTGGGGGGGTGCCCTCTGGCCGGGGCCTGTGGGGGTGGTTGTGGTGGGGGGGCGCACTCGGGGCGGGGCCGGTAGGGCTGTCTGTACTGATCTCTCCCTAATCCCTTTCCGCGCCCAGAGGACCATGAAGCGGTTTCTCCCCGTCCTGCTCTGCGTGGCTCTCAGCTGTGCCGCAAAGCAAAGGCAGCAGCCGGCGGACTGGGACTACAGATCCGAAGGTAAAGCCGCCCCCAAAATCTCAGCACGGCTTGAATCGTCTGGCCCAGGATGGCTGCAGACACAGGGCTGGGGACCCAGCTGACCCCAAATCACCTCTGTCCCTGTGGGCTCTGCCAGGGAGAGGTGGCCGCTAGCTCAGAGCAGGACTCCTGGGTTCCAGGGCAGCTCTGCCAGTGCTGTGCTGTGTGACTTTGAACCCACTCATGGCCCCTTTGTGCCTCAGTTTCCCCGCTAGATGACAGGGCTGATAACCCTGTGCTCCCTCCCAGGGCTGGGGAAGGGAATCAGCGCATCTGTGCTGTGCTTTGGGAGTCTCGGCTGGACAGTGCTAAGGACAAGCAGTGGGCGCGGGAATCATGGGGTCTCTGAGGGACGTGGCCGAAGACAAGAGCTGGATCCGTCGTGGTCCTGGGGCAGGGAGGGGAGGGGTTCTGTGGGCTCGGCAAGCCTTCCCCAGCTCTAGTCGCTGGCTCCAGGTCCCCCGGCAGCCGGGGCTGCTGTGAGTACAGGTGCTCCCCAGGGTTTGTCCCCTTCCCAGCTGAGAAGGTGAGCCTGA
Source organism: Platysternon megacephalum (assembly GCA_003942145.1). Taxonomy (NCBI): domain Eukaryota; kingdom Metazoa; phylum Chordata; order Testudines; family Platysternidae; genus Platysternon; species Platysternon megacephalum. Next base: position 2,952,708 of record QXTE01000107.1, read on the forward strand.
GGGGATGTGCCAACCTCACCGTGGTCCTGGACAACTGGAAATTCGCCATCGTGACGGAGATCAGGAACCTGCTCCTGTACGACCACCAAACCGTGCTCCCCGACTACGGCAGGTGAGCCAGGGCGCCGGGAAACTCAGCCGCAGGAGCCAGCCTGTGCCAGTGCCGGCCGCATGCTGACCAAAGCCAACAAGGGCTTGGGGCTCACCGAGCCCGGGTCCCACTCTAGACGTGGGCCCCAGTGAGAGGCGTTTGTGGTGTCTAGTTGCTTATGGACGCGTGTCCAGGCTCCACAGGGCACTGCTGGGGAGATGCTGGTCTGGACCAAGCCAAGGGGGTGAAGTGGGAAGCTCACATGATGCCTGCCCTGGGTATGCCTGACCAGCCAGTGCTGGGGGGGGGACAGCAAGGGCCCCCCCATTGTTGCAGGGGGGCGGGGGGGGCTGTACATCTCTCTGCAGCCTGGGGGGAAGCTCACCCCCTCCCTCACTGTCCCTCCATAGGATCAAATCCCTTTCCGAAGCCCTCGATGACCTCTACAAAGAATTCAACGCGCTGAAGGGCCGGCTGGGGGAGCTGACGACTCGCTTCGAGGGGGTGGAGGCCTTTGTGGATGAGATGAACACGATCCGAGGCCAGACTCCGGCCAAGCCTCCGATCAGGGCCGCCCAGCCGGAGGCTGACAAACCGGTGGCCCCAGCCAAGCGCCGCCGGGTCCTGGTCAGGAACAACCGGAAGCCCGTGGAGCAGCCAGGGGATGGGTCTCAGTAGGGACAGCCCCAGCCGCACTCCCCGGGGGCCAGAAATGCCGCGGACTTTCCCATGCGTTTAGAAGCTGCATGTGTCTTTCTTTCTTCCCTAACGAGACGTTTCGCCGCAGGTGGCTGCCGTCGGGAGCCGGGCACCTGGGCATTCCCCTGCCCTCTGGATCAGCACCGGCTCCTAGGTGGGCCACGATGTGGCACTTCCCGCTCACCGCCCCGCAGCTGCAGTGTTGCCAGCAGGGTGGACTCAGGCAGGATCCACTGGATCATGTTCTGGGGGGAGCTCCTGGACCCAGAGCTTGGCTCTGAGGAGGGACCCCGCGACTGGGTGTTGTGCCCACGACCGGGACCAGGCAGCAGTGCCATGAGCTGCAGGGAGCATGGGCTTCTTTGAATCCAGACTCTAGCTGGTCTTAATCCACCGCTGGCTGTACTGAAGCACACGCTGGGGCTTGTGGGAGGGGAGCTGGAGGGACGGGGGACGCTGGGGTGCCACCTTCCGGCAGGAGAAAGGTGCCCATTGGCTCTGGACGGCACAGCAGATCAGGCACTTGCCTCTCGCATGTGGAGTGAGTTTAGGGGGTCTTAGGCTCATTCCACCCCCCCCCCCCCCCATTTGCTCACTGCACAAAATAAACTGCTTGGCCTGCTTGGCCCAGACTGCTGTGGGACCAGAGCCAGGGGCTGAGAGGGAGCGTTGGCCTGGGTGCGTGGGGGAGGCTGGTGGGCACCTGCAAAACCCAGGCCAGTCTAGCTCGCCCTTCGCTTGCACAACCAGGTGAATTCTTTACTAGCCGGACCTGGCTCTCCGTGTCCCTCAGCTGCATTCCCCTGGGCTTGAGAACCCAACGGGGAGGTAGCCAGTCTGAAATCAGCCAGGCCTAGCCCCAGGTGCGTGCGGGGAAGGGCCTTGTATACAGGCAGCCCTAGGAAACCCGTCAGCGGGGTGCGGGACAGGCCAGCAGTGGGCACGCTTCGCGAGGGCAGGGGCTGCAGGTGCAAGCGATCTGTGCCCGGGCAGTTCCGAAAGCTGGGCCATGGCGTGTTTGAGCGGGAGGGGGGCTTGGCTCAGCCTGCTGGGCTCTAGGGGAAATGAGTTGTTCCTTGATTTTTTCCCTCAATGGGAGGGGGGAGAACCCGCCCCTCGCACCACGTGGCTGGCTGCCCCTCCAGCCACTCACTGGTGAGACGCCCTAGTTTCTGGAACGTTCAAGTTTTGAGGCAAAACAAACAAACAAAAATCTTGGACATTAAAGGACCTGCCTGTTCCACTTGCTTCATTCCCGCCCCTCCGCGGGAGCCAGAACCCATGAGCGGGAAGACGGGGGGGACAGCAGGGCCAGCGGAACGCCAAGCTGCCACGTAGCCAACTCGCCCTGAGAGGCCGCAGCTGGCTAGAGAGCGATGCAGCCGCCCAGCCTGTTCCCTCTGGGGTGCGAGCTGCAGGCGCTGGCCCCCCAGCCCTTGGGGCTGACAAGCCCCACGGCCTGCGTTTCACATTCAACTCGGTGAGGTGCAGGAGGCTCAAAGCACCAGCATTTTGGAGCCGCGAGAGCAAATCTGGCTTGGGGACCCCAGAGGAAATAACAGTGTCTGGGCCTCGCTCCAGCCCCGAGTGCAACTGGAGAGGCCTGGGGACGCTGCGGGCCAGGGCTCGCCCATCGCTTTGCCTGGCTGTAATCACAAGCCCCTGCTCTCTCGCTTTCACAAGTATAGCTGGCGTTCCTTCCCGCTGCGCGGCCCAGGTCCCCTGCGCGCGTGGGGCCAGGGCGCAGCAGGGTGGAGTTTGTGTACCGTCTTCAAATAAAGATCTTTCTGTTACCGTCACCGCTTTCTCCTGCTGGAATCGTAACCGAAAAGTCAGCAAACGCCCCCGGCCGGCCAGAGGCCAGCACGGCTGTGATCCGGAGGAGAGACAGCTGCCCCCGCCCTGCTAGTTACCACTAGCATTGCACTGGGTACGCACGGGAACACCGGCCAGGCGCGAGTGCCATGACGCAGGCTGTTGAGTCGGTTTCAGCCAGGCAAAAGCCTGAGCTCTCGCAAGAAACCTTCGGAGACTTCCAGCCCTTTCCAGGGCCGAGTTCTGACGGCGGAAGGGCCGGCAGTGGGTTGTCCGGCCTCTCAGTTCTAGGTTGCTGGTTTAAATCCAGCCAAGGGCAGGCGTCTCCAAGTCATTGTCCCCCTCGTTAGATCCCCACCCCAAGCAGTACTAACTGGCCCCCATCTCAGCAGTGAGGCCGACCCAGGGCTGATCTGGCCAGCCACTCACGTCCCTTCTTAGGCAGGGTGGCGGGGTGTATAGGAGACACTCTGCCATCCGTGGATCCCAAAAGCTTCACAAAAGGGCGGTGGTGTCATTCCTCCCACCGCTGGGGAAACTGAGGCAGGGAAGGGACTTTCCCTAAAGCTTTACAGCAAGTCTGCTAGAGCTGGGAAGTGGATCCTGGACTCCCCACTCCTAGCCCTATGCCCTCCCCAGGGCTCTGCGCTGCCCTCGCTCTCCAGGGGAACTCCAGCCAGCCGGAGCGTGTTGGAAACATTCAGCCTGGCCCAGCTCCCAGCCCTGCTCCTGCCGGAGCTAGCGCTGTGCTCACAGCACGGCTTCCCTGCTTTCAGGGCAACCAGTGGCCCCCCTCAGGCCAGCCCTCGCCCTCCCCTTCCCCTGCGGCAGTCGCTTGGTGCCACCTCGTGGTGCCCCAGAGCCGTGTGAAGGGGGTGGGCTGGCATCACCCCCCTGCAGGCAGGTCTCTCTGCCCTGTGCCTCCTTCCAGGGAGTGTTGGAAGAAAAGGGGGGTTGATAACGTGGGGCTCACACTGCAGATTTTATGGAGCTGGGCCTGTCTCTGAGCCCCACTGCAGGGCCCTCAACAGAGCACTGGATCAGCACTACCTGGAGAGGGGGCTGGGAGCCAGGACGCCTAGGTTCCATACCTGGCTCTGGGAGGGGAGTGGGGGCCAGTGGTTAGAGCGGGGGGGGCTGGGAGCCAGGACTCCTGGGTTCTCTCCCTGGCTCTGGGAGGGGAGTGGGGGCCACTGGTTAGAGCGGGGGGGGCTGGGAGCCAGGACGCCTGGGTTCTCTCCCTGGCTCTGGGAGGGGAGTGGGGGCCAGTGGTTACAGTGGGGAGCCGCTGCTGGCTGCCCCGCCCCGGGGGGTGTCACAGCGAGCCCCTCCCCCTGCAGCCCTTCCCGCTTTACGGCCTGTCGCAAACGCCCCCCGCCCCATTGCGGCGGCCGCGGAGGGAGCCGTAAGGCGGAGACGCCCCCGCCCCGGTACCTGCGGCCCCGAAGCCCCCGGGCGGCCTGAGGGGGGCGCGGGTCGGGCTGGGAGGGGACCCTGGGGAGCAGGTTTGGGGGCCCGCGGGCGCAGGGCCCCTCCCCGGGGGGGGGGAAGGAGGTTGGGGGGCGGGCGCAGGGCCCCTCCCCGGGGGGAGGTGAAGGGGGGCCGCGGGCGCAGGGCCCCTCCCCGGGGGGGGAAAGGAGGTGAGGGGGGGCCGCGGGCGCAGGGCCCCTCCCCGGGGGGGGGAAGGAGGTTGGGGGGGGCGGGCGCAGGGCCCCTCCCCGGGGGGGGAAAGGAGGTGTGGGGGGGCGGGCGCAGGGCCCCTCCCCGGGGGGGGGAAGGAGGTTGGGGGGGGCCGCGGGCGCAGGGCCCCTCCCCGGAGGGGGAAGGAGGTTGGGGTGGGCGGGCGCAGGGCCCCTCCCCGGGGAGGGGGGCGCGGGCCCACAGTTCCTCCCCCCCCCCAGCTGGGACAGTTCCCAGGGGCGGCGTTTCTTTTATGGGGTTTTTGCTCGTTGGCAGCTGGGGCTCCTGGGGGGGTGCATTGGGCTGCCCCCCGCAGCGTGGGGGTGGGTGGGCATTGCCCCTCCCCTTGGAACAGTTCTGTGCTCCCCCCCCCCCCCCCCCATGGGGCTCTGGGATGGGCTCTGTCGATAACCATCTCCGTTCCCTCCCCCCAGGTTGGCGCCGGGTGCCCATCCGGCAGGAGGATGGCGCACGTGGGCCACAGGGTCGATTACCTGGCTGGGTTCTGCTGCCCGGTCGGGGGGCTGGCTGCGGGCAAGCCCCGAGTGCTGTGCCACGAGAACGAGATCTACCTCTCCAACGGCAGCGAGTTCGTCTATGTGTATGACCAGGAAGGGAAGGTGCTGAAGGTGAGCGCCCAGCCTGTGCCGGGACTGCAGTGATGGGGGCCGTGGCGTGAGGTAGCCACTCTCCCCCAGGCTGGGCTAGCCCAGGCGCCCACACCCGGGGTAACTCTGCAGCCAAAACAGGCCCCTGGAGAGGGGCTAAAGCCTGAGGTTAGACGTGAGGGGCTCACATTGAGAGAAGGGAAAACCACTGTGCGAGTATGTCAGTGCGCTCTAGGGAACTTCTTAGCGGGTAGGAGCAGGATCCGCACAGCTGAACGGTGTGGGCAGGCTGGGGCACTGTTGACTTGCGCCCCCATTTGCCACACAGGGAGTGCTCACGTAGACATGTCCTCCGTTCCTAGGGGGCCATGGCTGAAGCGACTGACTTTCTGTAGCTTCTAGAATCTTTTCCATATCAAGGCACCGGGCAAGGTTTGCCCTTGTGGTTGCCTAAAGCTTGGCTCCGAAGTCCTTAGTGGACTGATTTCCAGAACTACAGAGTGCCCGTCAAAGTCACTGGGCACTTCTGGGTTCTCAGCACTTGTGACATTAGGCCACTTGCTTAGGAGCAGGTTTGAAAATCTTGGGCGTAGTTCCTGCCACCAATGACTAGCCAGCTGGCTTCCTCCATCAGTTTTCACAAGTCTAGCTCCATGTAGGTCCAGTTTAGCAGAGTTTGGGTTTCAAACTATCAGTGAAATATTAGTATGGCTGCAAATAACCTTTTCATTGGCGAATAAAGGGTGCTCTTTGACCTTTTCCCTCATTTTCTGGGACAAACCATTTAATTCAATTATTGAAAGATTTTTTCCTTTTTTCAACAAGATGAAGATTTTTGAGTTTTGTGCGCCATGGATTTTTCCCTTTTCTTTGCTGTGATAAGCAGCAGCCTTAGCACCGAGTTAGACATGTCATCTTTTTTAATTTATTCTTTTTATCATTTCTAAGGAATCCATCAGTACGATACCAGGATTAGCCTCCTTCATGTTTTTTTTTTCTTTCTCAAGGAAGTAGGTCATCTCTGGGTTTTGAATTTTTCTTTTTTCTATCCTCAGCTAGCATAAAACACTGAATGTTTGCTTTGAAATTGTGTGTGTGTGTGTGTGTACACGCCACTCTTTCAATCCTACGATAATGATCTTCCATTTCTATAGCACCACTTGTCCCAAAACACTGTACAAGCTACAACTGCTTCCGTCACCAGAGCAATGCAGCCACCTCTGGGGTGAAATGTCACCTGCTTACAGCACACAGCAGCAACTACACAACCGTTGAGACTGGAAGTGAAGATTGCCATACCATGTCTTAAAATGATTGTTTTGAATTTGGAAATACACATACAATATTGCCCATTAATGGTTTTACTCCTGGCAATTAGTATATTCAGAAAATGGCTGTTTTAACTTGCAGTTGTTCTATATGTGCGTCCTCAGCTAATGACCAGGGGAAAATATGATCCAGCTAATGTTTCCTTTATTCATGTGAGAGAAGTTTGCGCCTAGGAAGGTTGCAAATGTTTGTGTTGAATGGCTAATTTTGACATACGTGCAGTCACACATGTATGTTCTCACATAGCATCGCTTGTCCAAGTGCATGTACAGAATGCTGAGCGTAACTCGGTACCTCATGCAGCGCTGGCCGGTTATCACCCCATCCGTACTCATACATAGAGTTCTCGAGGACGCCCTGGGGAGACTCGAGAGGCCAGATCCTCCATCAGTGTCAGTGGCATAGTTCTGTTGATGTTTCGCGGGTCTTGTCTTCACACACTGCAGCGGTGGTGCTGGACGTGTGGCTGCTTAAGGGGAGGCAGGATGGTGAGAGCTGGCGTTGGCTAGGTGGCCCCAGTGCCTTTTGTTTCTGTTTGGTGCTGCTCTGATAAGTTGTGTCCCTGTGGTGAGCTCTTGCAGGGGCAGCTGGGAGCCTGCTTAAAAACCAGGAGCAACCTTTCCTCCGTCCTTGCGGCATGAAACTGACGTTCTCTTTCCCTTTTTGATATCTAGGCCATCTATAGGTTTCCCGATCAAGTTTGGCACGTGGAACTCCTCCCCCTTCGTAGGCAGCTCTACATCCTGTGTGCCAGAAACGGCATTTACTGTGTATCCCTGGACCAGCAGAGCAGGTGAGACTTGGGATGCAGCCTGGCAGGGACAATGACGTTTGTCTTTGCTTGTTAAAGTCCTAACGAGAGTAGCAGGTGGTTTAATGGCACATGCTTCCGGCGCTCTGCAGCGAGACCTGGCTGGAGTCTAGGGGTTACCCTGAAGGATGGTGGTCTCCAAGCATTCCCGATCCCAAGATTTCCATATGACCATCTACACATTCCTCCTGTTTGCCTCCAACTGTTGTGTGGTTACCCCATGCCCTGAAGGAACTGCAGTGGGGTTTACATTTCAGAGGGGAAACACCTGCTCTTCTGAGTCACCTAAAAGAACCAAACCCCTGGCAGCAGAGTCCTCCAGAGGGCAGGGTGGCTGCACTGGCAGATGTCTAGTCACTGTCAATGCCTTATTTACTCCTGATAAGTGGGGGGGATGCCCCCCCCCCCCCCCCCCCCCGTGATCCTAGGGGAGCTGATGGGGCAGAGTTTTGGCCCTCCCAATGGGGCTGTCCTCCTGGTGTCTGCTTGCTTCAAGGCCCCTTTGTTAAAATCCATTTAAAAAAAACGTAAAAGGCTCGGCTCCCAGGCTGGTTTTGCACTGTCCCGGCAGTAAATCTCATCCACAGGTCAGACCGCCGGTCCATTGAGAGTGGTGACTTGCATCTTGCATTGACTGATTCCTGGTGCTTCAGAGGCAGCCCAGCCGTGCTCCTAGCCCGCTGTGCAGTGCTACATGTTGGGAGAAGGGGAAAATCTATCTGACTCCACCAGGGGTCAGCTCGAAGCACCAGCTCCTGGTTCCCCTGAAGTTAGCCGGTTCGCAGTTTGTGTGATTGATTAGACGCTAAAGTCCCGAGGCTGTGTGACTAGACCGGTACCGCCCATGCAGACAGCCTTGTGTCTGGCACCTGTGCTTCATCCTTGCAGCATGCACACACCCAACAGCCACTGGTGTTGGGGGATAGCAGAGGAGTGGGATGGCAGGGTCAGGTGCTCTCCATCATGGCCTCATGCACCCATAAGTTACTGAAAGGGTTAAACTGTTCCAAACCACACACCCCTCTGGAGCACTGGCTCGTCCTGCTCTCTCCAGATCACTGCACCCAATGTGGTTCCTTGAAGCGGATGCTCCTTTTGTAAGCTTGTCTGTAAGCGCGGGGGTGAGAGGCGAGCTAAGGAAGCGCTGGCTTTGCCCTATGGCTTGACTGAAAGCTTTTCCTTGTTTGCTTGAAGGTTAATGAAGCAGACTGATGGCGATGGCAAAGAGGACGCTTGCCCTTCCAGCGTCTTCCCCGTAGACTCCGATGCCTGCATCGTCCCAGACGTCACGCTGTGCACCTTCACGCTTCTGAACGACGTTCTCGTCACCCTGTCCCAGGCTCAGGGCCAGTGGTGGATGAAACTCCACGTGCTCCTGGACCCCGATCAGGAGAGCCAGCCATGTCGGCAGATCAGCCAAGTGGGATTCTCCACCTGCGACCAAACCGGAGACGACGGGGACGCGCTGTCCTCGCGCTTCCTTCCTGTCTTGTGCTGTGCGTCCGCACCAGGCACAGCCGGGCCCGGGGAGGGTCTGTGGTGCTCGGGGGGGTTCACGCTAGAGGAGCCCCTCTTCAGCCTGCTCTTTGGCATAGACGCTGCCATGCTCGACTCTCCCATGATTCTCTGTGGCTTCCCGGATGGGCAGCTGTGCTGCGTGCCGCTGAAGGCCCTCAGTTCTTCTGAAGCCGTTGATGCCTGCAGTGAGGTTGCAGGCCAGGCTCCGCCTGTGAAGATCCTTCACCATTTGGAAGAACCTGTTGTCTTCATTGGAGCCTTGAGAACAGAACACAAAGCCCCTGATGATCCCGATGACCAGCAGCTGTTTGGAGACTCAGGCTGCGACTGCGTTGTGGTGGTCGGGCACTATGGCAAGATGGTGGCCATGAAGGCAGAGCGGGGAGAAGAGGCCAAGGTCCCAGAGGTCAGGGAGTACTACCTGCAAGGGCCCATCCTGTGCGCCGCCTGTGGTGGTGGCAGCCGGATGTATTACAGCACGCATTCGGACATCTCCGCGGTCGACCTGGATTGGGTCAGCAACGCTTCCGACCCCGAGAGCATAGATAACACTGCCTACGTCCTGCCTCCCGTTCTGTCTCCAGCCAGTTTAAGTATCTGTAGCGTTGTGGCGCTTTCCTTGTCTTCTCGGGCCTCAGAAGGTACTGCCAGCAGTAAAAAAATTGTCATTCTTAGGGCTGAAATGGGCAGGAATAGCTTTGTCCTAACTGCGTATTCCCGTTTCTACCTCTCCACCATTCCTCGTTAAAGGTCCAGCTTCCATTGGCTCACCCTCGTTATTGTAAGTTGTTTACATCAAGCATGCCGAGCCAGGAATTGGACGGGAGAGGAAATGTCATGTGTGTTCAGAGATCAACTCCCCATGTGGCTGTCTTTGTGGTGTCCCTTGTGTGGGTGTCTCTCCCACCTTGGAGCAGTAGGCGGTGTGGTCACGGTCGGAGGGGTTGTGCTCTCTATAAAGAGGACCTGGGGCTGCTGTGTCTGTGTCAGAGGTAGGATCCTGCGTGGAGTGGCGCTGGGGGCAAGTCCAAATCGACCTAAGCGAAAAGCTTCCCAAAAGGCAATTTACAAACACCGCAGCTGGCTGGACAAAGGGCTCCGCAGTGAAGAGCTCCAGACACAGCCGTTCAGAGTCCGTAAGCTCCTTTCCTTCTTCTGCCTGACAGCTCTGTGTCCGTCCATTGCTTCCCAGTGAGGGCTGGGGAAGCAGGGGTGTTGCCTTCTCAAAGTGGGGTGCTTTTGTAGACCCAGGCCTGGGCAGCATTCTGGGGACAGTCCAAAGTGCTCTGGTTCCCATTGCTCTCTGCCATGCATAGAGATGGGGGCAGAGAAGGAGCTAGGGACCCCTGTTAGCTCTTACCTGCGCCCCATAAGCTGGTGGCTTTGTGAACACATGGGCACTACAGAGAGTAAGGTGGCATTTGCCAAAGCAAACGTCCAAAGCATGAACAAGTGGGGTGAGGCAGGGCGCTGCTGGCACCTCTGCAGAACTCGGGGAGGAGCCTGCACCAGCAGCGGTTGGTTGTACACAGAGCCTGAGCATGTCTCCTGATCACAGAGGGCACCTGAATGGAAACAGACTCTTTGCATCCTCGCAGCTGCTTATTCTGCAGCCGTCATCATCCCGAGGCGCCGCCCGGCTCCTGAAGTCACTGGGGCAGGGAAGGAGCAGTGGGCAGCATGGAGCCACTTCCCATGCGTGTGTCCCTGGTAACAGAGCGAGTGAGGGAAGGGGCAGGAGCTGAGTGATGCAGGAAGCTACTCTGCAGGGGGCTGGTGGCTCGGGGGGCACTCTTTGTGGGCATGCCATGTAACGTTCTGTGTATTTGGTTTCCCGTTGTAGCCCGTCGCCAGTCATTTGCAGTCTGTGTCTACAGCTCTCTCCAAATGCCTGTTGTAGGACACCTGGTATTTTGGGGTGGCCCTGGATGGGTGGGGGCGGGGGAGAGCTGAGCCTGCAGTAATGCCATTATGATTGGAGAAGTAACTCCCCAGTCCCCAAACTGCTCCTGGAAAGGAATGTCTCGTTATGTAGGGACTAATCAGACACTCCTCGGCGGAGTTACACCCACAGCCCTGTATGCAAAAGGCGTTTGCCGCCTCACACCACAGCTTCCCCTCTGAGCCGGCTTGCTGAGGTGGGTACAGCCTGCGGGCTCCAGGGGGAATGGCTCCTCTCTCTCAGGTCTGGGTGCAGGGCCCAGCCAGAATGAATGACGTACGCATCGGGGAGCTGTGTGTGATGTCCTAGTCTGTTTGCTGACGTCTGACCTGGTTCTCTCTGCGTGTCCCCCTCTCCAGGTGACTCGGAGCTGCTGGTTCTGTCTGCTAAAGGCCGACTGATGAGCTGTGACTTATGCAGTCCTGATGACGCTCATCCCGTCAGGCTGACCCCAGAAAAAGCTGGCCAAAGGATAAAGGAACTGCTGTCTGGGATAGGCAACGTCTCGGAGAGGTAAAGGGCAGCGTGCTAATGGGTGTGAGGGGGCTGTTAGCTTGTGAACTCCTTGGTTTTATTGGAAGTGAAGTAGATTCTCCTGCATCAGCTCCTGGCTCAGAGGTTAGCAGTAAAGTGCTTTTATTAGTCGGCTGCTGTGCTCAAACATTTGCCTTTCCTGAGTGATTCGGAGTCGAGACAGCCTGGGAAGAAGCCCCCAGCCCCATGGGATAATAAAAGCCTTGTTTGCAGCCCGTGCTGCCCGCTGCCCTTTTCCCTTCAAACCAGAGAGCTCTTGTAGGCCGAGAATGGCATGGTGTTCACAGCCTCTGTGGGAGGGCAAGATGCCAGTGACTCCCAAGCATCCCAAAGTGGATGCCCATTTTGGGATCCCGTGCAGGGCAGATGTGTGCCTTAGGCCTGAACATTCATCTGTGCCTTATTTTAAACCAATCTCTCTCCTTGGGGTTTGTGTGTGTGTGTTTCCTAGAGCTCCAGGTACCTGCCTTTGTTGTGAGCTGCTTTTGTAGCTTTTTGTACTGCTGTCTCTTGTAGCCACGGCTGAAATCAGGAGCCTTCCTGGGGAAGCGGCTGGGAGTGGGATCACACAGCCTCCCCGATTGGCTAGCATTGCAGCAGTCTGCGTTAACTGAACGGGCCCTGGCTGATCTGGTGTCCCATGTGAAAGGGGGCATTTGGGGCACCAGATCCTTGTGAGCAGCAATGCTGTGGCTGGCCAGGTCCCAGGAGGGTTCTAGGGATGAGAGGGGGCACTCAGCCTGTCCAGCGCTCTCGGCTGTTGGAGCCCCAGAGCAGGGATGTCCGGGGGAGTTTAGAAGGGCTCATGAAATGATCCATGGAAGTTTGGCTTCTCCACCTTAGTGAGAGTGCCACTTGCCCTGGGTGTGTGTAGCCTTGTGCGCTAGCCTTTGGCCACCTCGCCTGGCTGCGTTTCTGATTCGTTAGCTGTGTGTGTCCCAAAGCCGTTACCTCTGTGGGAAGTGAGCTCTCTTCTCCCCCTGCTCCCCACAGAGTTTCTTTCCTGAAAAAGGCCGTGGACCAGAAGAACCGAGCGTTGACGAGCCTGAACCAGGTGATGAATGTGAGTGCTGCCTTACTGTCCAACCAAGATGGCCGGAAGCCCGTCACTTGCACTGTTACCGCCAGCTGGAGCCGCCTGCTGCTTCGAGATACCTGGACCATCTCCTGCGTGTTGGAGAACTCGAGCGAATGCAGCCTGGAGCAAGGCTGGACCCTCTGCGTTCAGCTGTTCACAAGCTCCTGTGCCTTCGACGAAGACTCTGCTGAGTCGGCCACCACGTTCACCTTTCCAATCGACCAGCTCCTCCCTGGGAGCAAGAGGGAGGTGACGCTGCCGCTTGGCTCAGCCGAAGGCACCAAGCTGGAGCTGCCTCTGACCATCTCCTGTGCTCTCTTCTACAGCCTGCGAGAGATTCTGGACAGTGCGTCGGACTCCTATGAGTCACTGGGCGACCTGCTTCCTGATGACTCTCCTGGCCTTTCCCCAGACAAAGAAGGGATCTGCCTGCCCCTGAGCAAATGCACCATCGACATCTTGCAGTGCCTTCGTCTGGATGACAGCACGGTGCCTGGAACCCCTCCTTCCATCGCCACCCTGTCAGACCCGGTGGAGACCTTCCTGAAAGTATCCAGGGTGCAGTCTGACCCCAGCAGCGTGGAAGTCAGCGACCAGCTGCTTCCCAAGGCACCGGGCGCCCTAGGAGATGAGTATCTACCCCCATCAGTGGCTTCTATCAAGGTGTCATCGGAGCTGCTGAAAAATGCATTGAAGAGCTTCTGTGAAGGTTGGTAATTCTCCTGGGCGGTTGGCCAGTCGTAGTGCATGTTTCTGTCCAGGCAGCGTTGTCCTGGGGTGGATTTGCTGCAGTGGTTCCCCCTGTGCAGGGCTGGGCTCTGTGATCGCTTTCCAGAAGTTGTGCCCTCCGGACGCTCTTTGATTTGTCTTGTTTCCAGGGCTCTTTGGGGGGCTGCTTGGCCACGGATAACGAACGTTGAGGCTTGTGGGAGCTACGTGGCTGACCTGCCTGGGTGTTCAAATATTCAAATACCGTCAGGGCCGGCGCTCCCATTAGGCGACCTAGGCGGTCGCCTAGGGTGCTGCTATTTTGGGGGCGCCTGCGCCCCCGCTGCCCGTAGAAATTTGGGGGCGGGACCTTCCGCCGCCGCTGTTGGGGGCGGGATTTCGGGGGCGGGACCTTCCGCTGCCTAGGGCGCCGGCAAAGCTGGCGCCGCTACTGAATACCGTCTATGCGGATCAGCTGAAGTGATCAAATGAGGGTTGCCCGAGTCGGTCTGTGTCCCAGCTGTGTCTGCAGCGAGAAGCCCAGACCCAGGCCAGCTGCCTGGTGCTGCTGATGCTTTGTGCTAATTCTTGACGATCATAAACCAGGATTTTGTGCCCCCTTCCCTGCCTGGGCCTGACCCCCTGGATCGTGAGCTTGTGACATAGCATTCCCTTGCACTGGACTTCTGCAGCAGTGCCACCGCTGCACGATCTGTCAGGAGAGAGCCGTTCTCTAGGGGTCTAACCTTCGTGTGGGGACTGGCCTCTCTGGGCAGAAGGCGCCAAAGCCACATACGGGGCCAAGGAGGGTTTGTGTGTGTAAACGCTCTTGGTCCGTGTCTGCTGCTCCGAGCTGTGAGGCTAGGGCTAGGAACGTGGTCAGTCCCAACAGACACCCATGGACAGGGACTAGCCCCACCAGTCTGGAAACTAGGGGCTGGAATTCCATTCCTGCTGCCCCTACTGGAGCCCATCCAGGCCTGCTGGAGTGGGGTGGTATCTCTTCTTGGCCGGTACATGTGGTCACCACCCCTCTGCATGGGGAAGAACAGGCAGTCTGTCTCCTGCTGGGCTGTTGGCAATGCCAGGACTCACCCTCTCCTTTGTGTTAGTCTCTCGAAGTGGCTGTGCGAGGTGGGGTGAAGGGACCGCTGGAGTAAGCTAGAGCTGAATACTGATCTCAGAAAAATGAAAATCGGCCTGGGGTGGAGTTAACCCCACCATACTCCTGTGGCTGGCACCACGGTCGCCTCCCTCTTCTCTCCCCAGGAAGCACTGCCTCTGTAGCATACCCTCCCTGTGCTGCGCAAGAGCCCAGGGTGAGAAATCAGACCTTGAGGTCTCCCACGGGGCGGTGGGAACCCCTAGCCACAGGGCAGCACTGGGCTGCGGGAGGGGAGGTGTCTAACAGAGCGAGCATCCTGGGGCCACACAGAACCAGCCCTCACAGCAGCTCCTTTGTGTCCGCGGATCCCCTTCCCCTGGGAGAGCGGATGGGAAGGATCTGCCTCTGACAGAAAGGAGCGGCCGCAAGGGCCCAGACCCTGCTGTCTCCTTTGCTCCAATGGGCGTCCTGTGGCACTGGTTGGGGGCTGTTTCTTGCAGGCCTTGACCCCCTCCCGTCGTGTGGCGTGTGTGGCCGCCCTCCCTCGTGCCACAGGAGCATGGCGGGGTGCCCGGGGGAGTCCTGCTCTGAGGCAGCGTTCCTCTCCGAGTGGGCTCGCTTAGCGTGACTAACGTGACAGCGGTGCGGGGGAGGCTCCGGGCTCGTGCTTGGAGAGACCCTGGCTGCCGCTGCGGAGGGGAGCGTGTGCAGCCACCTGACCGGCTCTGCTTTCTCTCCTTTTCCCCCAGGAGCCCCGCTCTGCTGCGCTGCTCTGCAGTGGCTGCTGGCAGAGAACACTGCGGCCGCGGCGCTGAGGAGCCAGGATGTGTCGGCAGTGCGGGGCCTGGCCCCATGTGGAGGCGAGGTGCAGCTGCTCGTCCGAGAGGCAAGGAATGGGTTAGCTCTGCAGGGAAACAGCCCCCGACCCATCCCCCTGAAGAGCCGGCTTCTGCCCCAGAGTCCTGGGGCAAGGGACCAGCCAATGGCAAGCTGGGGGCCTGACTCTGCCTGTGGAGGCCTGGAGGGAACCACTGCGGTGGGGAGGGAAGGAAGGGTCTAGGTCCCTTCATCGCTCCCCAGCGCTGACCCCCTCTCACAAACGCCATGCTACCCCCATTGGTAACGTCCCCCGGGGCCGGGTGCCCAAGCCCATGGGTGTCAAGGGGCTGCACTCGTGGGGGTCAGTGAAAAGCTGCATGGACCTGGCTGCATTGCCGGGTTTGGGGAGCTGGCGTGCTAATGGTTGAAAGCCCTACTGGCTGGTTCCCCCTCCTTTGCCCCCCGGGTTCTTCAAAGGCTTGTGCTGTCCCCCTGCTGCCTATGGGACTGGGGGGTGGCCAGGGGTCAGCTGAGTTCCTCACTTCTCAGACCCGAAGGGGACGTAGCCCCTTGTCCACGGGATTGTCTTGTGGGTAAGGAACGAGATCAGGAGCCAGTTCCCGGCCCTGCTCTCTCTGAATCTGTTCAGCCATCCGTCAGATCTGCCAGTGGCCTTATCTGGCCCTCGTCCCTGTGGTGCCCGCGCTGCTCAGCCCTGCCAGGTAGGTGGGCGCCTTGGCCAAGCTTATGCAGGTGCATGGCGGAGCAGGGCACTGTCCAGGTCCCAGTGCGATGCCTTAAAATCCACGACTTCCTTTCTGCCTGTGGGGCTGGCGATCGCTCCCAGCCTGGTCCGAGGCTACGTCCCTTCGTGTCTGAGGAGTTCAGACGCCAGGCACCGAGCTAGAACGTGAACGGAGCCAGCGCCTCTGGGAGGGCTGCTTCTCAGTGCCTTCCCCCGGCGCCTCCCCAGTCTGGCTGCTATTGCCAATACTGGTGTGAATAAGGACTTCTCTCCCGCTCAGCCCAGCTGCTCCTTCCCGGTCCTGCTGAGTTGCCGTAACTTGGCAGTGATGGCCCTGATTCGGCATCACGACTTGGCTGCCGGATCCATGGGGCTGGGAAGCAGCAAAGCTCTGGTTTTAACTGCTCATCCCTTTGCTCATCTGGCTCGCTGTGTTTTGCTAATTCTGCAAAGTGAGGGGAAATGTGGCTGGATGCTGGTTTAAGTCTGATCTGCTTCGGCTTTTCCCTTAATGCGAAAATCCCTCTCTAAGTGCAAAAGAAAAAGACTAATTGCGAACCATCTCTCCTGCCACGGCCGGTTAACCCTCCGGCGAGAGAGCCCCAGCTGGCCGTATGCGGGCAATGACCTGGTTCAGGTTGCTTCATGCATGAGAGCGTTAATATTGCCAATGTGATTAGTGCCAGTGTTAATTCTGCTCAGGCTAAGCCTCCTGGATTAAATCCTTTGGGGAATGGCCATCGAATCAGCTCAGTACGCCGCCGGGCAAGGCTGGAGCCTGCTGTCCTAGTGCAGTACTGCTGCTTCTGGGCTCCACGCTGGTTCCAGTCCAAATGCCATGAGTCTGCACTGATCTAGGCCCCAGCGTAGTCTCGGTTCAGGAGACCGAATGACCTTTTACTTCTAAGGTTGTTGGTTGGGCCAGGGCAGCCTGGCTGGAATCGCCCCTCTTCTGCTGCCGTTCCCTTGGCTGTCACGAGCCTGGAGGTGTTCCCAGTACAGATGAGCGATTGACGGGGAGGGGCAAGGAATGAAAGCCCCATGCTGCTGCCTCTAGAGCCCAGATCTCTCTGGCTGCTGGGATCTGCATCTAACCCTCCTCCATCCACAGCTGTGCTGTATGGCTGAGGGGGTACCCCCGGGGTCTGCCCCCGCCCTCTGCGCAGACAACCCCTGGGGCTTGGCAATGTTTGCAGTGAGGATCTCCTCTCTCTCGCAGGTGGCCGTGAACAATCTCTGCCCAGCGGGCCCGGTCCAGGCCGTGGAGATCCTGATCCAGAGCCCTTCTCTGGCAGAGATGTGCAGAGTGCATCAAGCCGTGATCCGGCGCATCCAGGTGCAGATCCCCCCCCCAGACAGAGAGGGGGCTTATGCTTGCAGCAGCTGCCCCTTGCAGAGAGACGGGCTATTGCAGCCTGCACTGGGGGTTGTTTGAGCTGCCTTTATTTCTGGGGCCGTTTAGCTGGGAGTGAGCTTTGCCTCTGTCACTCCATTGGCCTGGTTCTGAGCTAAGCTGGGGTCCCCGGGTCGTACCAGTCAGAGGGGTTTGGCGTCTCCCAGCCCTTCGGCTCTCTGGAGCTGCTGCTTCTGACCCTCAGCGCCTGGGCTCGTCCTACCCTTCCTTGCCTGTGCTGGTTGCACCCAGGATGTGCTCCCAGCGTGACTGGCGCTGCGCTGACCAGCCAGCAGTCCTTCCCATGGCTGCACGGCTATTACATGGTAATCCCAGGCCCCAAGCCTGCTGGGATGGGACACCTGGCGCTTTCCCCACCAGCGTGGCCCCGGAACGGACTCCAGCCTGCTGCTTGCCGCCGGCATTGCTGCATAAGCTGCTGGGCGTGGCCTCTCCTTGCCCACAGTGCAGCAGCTGCTCCTCCTGCCAAGGACCTGCGCTGCCTGCAGGCCGTGACCAGCCAGCAGAACTAGGGCCGAGCCTGGGCAAAGGCAGAGCTACCTTAGCCCTGGGCTCAGAGGGGCCCCAATGCAGTTTGGGTTGGAGCAGTTGCTTTACGTGGGATCTCCTTGGCACCACCCTGTGGCAGAACTGTACACTGCAGCTTGAAATCAGCGGGGCACTAGCCGGGGAATGGTGACTGGGGCTGGCCCTGGCGAACACGCTCCCCATCGCCGGAGGCCAGGCTCGAAGCCATTGGAGGCTGTAGCAGCCTGAACCAAGAGTGGGCCATGCTAAGGGCAGTGACTAAATGGAGTCTCCTGTAGCCACCCAGGGAGCCAGCTCCCTTGCACAAGATGCACCAGACAGTCAGTTCCTAGCGTGGTGCGGAGCAGCGCAGCCCCGGCTAAAGGGGACCATGGGGAACGAGGGTGTGGCTGGAGCAGAGCAGGGCACCTGCAGAGTGTGGCAAGGTCTGTCCTGTGCCTGCCAATCTAGGCAGCCAGGAATACCCAGCCCCTGTGGGCGGAGCAGGGTGCCAGAGGGGTCCGTCAGTGGGGAGCGCTGAGGCCTGGAAAGCCCGGAGGCTGAAGCAGAAACGGGAGTGGGAGTCAGTGCTGCAATGCGTTCAAACCTAGGCTGGGTGGGCGGGGGAGTGTTTCAAATGGTGCTGCACTGAGAGGCTGGGAATGGCTGCTAGGCAGGCAGAGTCCCAACGAGACCGGTGCCGGAGCAGGAGCAGTATCGGGCCTGGCCGAACTCCAGCCAGTGCCGGAGCCATGCCCGAGGTGTCTGGCCTAGCGAGGCTCCCTCCCTCGGCCAGCGTTGGCTAGGGGAAGCCTGGAGTGCTCCGTAAAAGCAGCTCCCTCTAATGCCACCTTCTCTGTTCTGAAGCAGACTCTGGTGCTGGAGCAGGCGGCCCAGGGCTCCGGTCCCCCTGACCTCCGCATGCAGTATCTGTGCCAGATCCAAGCCAATCACGAGGTAGGCGGCGTTCCCGGGTGGTCCGTGGAGCGGGCGGGGGGGGGGTAATCTGCGCATTGGGCGAGTGCGTCTGCGGGGCGTGAAACTCCGAGCCCAGGCACCGACCGGAGCCCTGCCGTGTGCCCACGCAGGCGGGGCTCCTTGCTTGTGGACAGCAAAGCCAGACCCTGCAGAGGGTGACACACACTAGACTGGCACTTCCAGGCCCAGCGCGGCGTGGTCCCGTTGAGCGCTTAGCTCCTGGCAGCCAGGAGGCAGCAGGGCTGGGGGGTGTTAGCCAGGAGGCCGGGGGGGTCTCTCTTGCCCCTGACGTTTGCAGCTGGGCCCTGGTGCGGCTGTAGGACGCCTGTGCGGAGGGGCCAGGGCCTGGCAGGTGGCAGCAGATCCAGCTTCCTAACCCCTTTCCTTAGATGCTGCTAAAGGACGTGCAGCCCCTGCGGGACCGTCTGTGCCTCGGGGACGACGCCAGTGCCACGGCGGAAAAGCTCCTGCACGTCTACAGGCAGCTGCGCAACCCCAGCCTCATCCTCCTGTGAGCACGGGGCCGGCCTGAGACGCTGGGCTCCAGGCAGCGCTCGGTTGGGCAGAGCCAGGCGTGCTGGTGAACCCAGCCAGGACTGGGGAGAGGGTTCTGCCAGGAGGAGGATTTGGGGAGGGGGGCTGGCAGTGCAAGTCCCCACCCTGAGTGGGGAGCCCGAGGCTGAGATCAGGGGTTGTGTGTGTGTTGTGGATGTGTTTTAAGCAGCGGGGGGGGCGGTTCCCAGGGCTCCACCCCTCACAGAGTACCTGGCCGAGGTGGGAGTGTCGCTGAGCTGTGTTGTGTGTGGCTGGCAGCCAGAGTAGGTGGCGTGTTTGGGATTGTGCTCGTTTAGCTTCTCTCTCGTGCCAATGGCCGTGACTTTGCTGTGCACAGCGGCGGGAGCCGGCTCCCTGGCCGGGCACTCGGATCTTCGCAGGGAATGATCTGCACGGTGCTTTCCGGCTGGCTCCCCTCCCTCCAGAAAGGGCTATGCCTCCCTTCAGCATCTCGCTTTCGGGGTGCCGTGTGAGTAACGGGCTCACCGGGGTTCCCACCCCCAACCTGCGGGGCCCCTTTTTCTACCGGGGGGGGTTGGGTAGCTGTCATTTCTAGAAAGGCTCTGCCGCGTGTCTCCGTGGGGGCGGGTTCCTCCTGCTCGCCGTGCTGTGGCAAGCCAGCACGTCCCAGTGTTCGTAAATCTGTCGTATGCCATTGAAAACGACCCTTTGCCGCTCAGCTTGTGCCCGTCTCCTTTCCTTTCCGTCGCCTCCGTCCCCCTCGGCTCCCCGCCGAGCTCGCTCCCTGGTGAAAGCTGCCTCCGAAGCACCTTGCCCGCGCTGGGCTGGCAGCAGAGGCCAGGGGGCAGTTCCCCAGCGCGCGGGCTGAGGGTCGTGCCCTCTGCCGGCCCAGAGCAGTGATTGTGTTGACTCACCGCGAGCAGCCTTTGCGCTGGGACCTGGCGCCCTGCAGCACACTCCAGCATGGGGCAAGCTGGGGGAGGGGAGAAAAGCTCTGGCTCTAAAGGGGTGGGATGGAGGCCTTTGCCCTCTGCAGACCTGGGTTCGAATCCTTCGCCAGCTCACACCTTTTCCCCAGCCTGCCATGCAGCGTGGTGCCCTTTGGTACTCCCGGGCCGGGGGTGCTGAGGGCCTGTGCTGGCAGGGCAAGGACACTTGATCGGAGTGATTGCTCAGCACCTGCCAGACGAAGCCTGGCCCTTCCAGGGCTTGGCTTCCTCCCCTGAGCACCACATCCACTCGGAGAACAAAGCGAGCCTGGCTGGAGTGAGTGAGGTGTTACCCGCTTCACTGCCCCTGGCTGGTCCTGTCTGACCCAGCGTCCCTTGGCTTCCCGACCCTGCAGCGTTGGTGGGAGGTGCCGTGCAAAGGGCTAACTCAGCCCAGGACGTTCCTGGTTCGAGGGGGAGGGTCTGTCCCTGCCGAGGGCTGGCTGGTGCCTGGCTCGTCTGGAACCTCCCCCCCTTGGCTAAGAAAAGCGGAGCTGGAGCCTGCTGCCCTGGCACCGGAGTCCCAGTGGCCTCCAACTAACACCCCCCACGTGCGCACACGCGCTTTCCTCCTGCGCCTCACCTCGAACGCAACAGCTGGCGCTGGGCGCCCCCGAGCCGAGCCCCGACTGCCCCTTTCTGTTGGCAGCGCGGGAGCTTTGTTCTGCAGTGACCTTGCCTTCGTGGGCGGCCTCGGCACCGTGCCAGGGAGGGCTGGCAGAGGAGAGCCAGTGGCAGGAGGCAACAGCCCATGGCCACGCTGGCTGCTGTCGGCACCGGGGCCGTGTCGCTGGCAGGGGGCAGCAGGCCGGGGTTTGGAAAGGTTAATGGTGGGCAGGCTGCGCTGGGTTCTGTCTGATGTAATTATCCACCCCGCTGCCTTCGCTCCCTTCTCCGCTGCGCGTGGTACGGAGTCAGAGCTGACAGATCTGGGTCTCTGGGTCTTTTCAGTCCCCTGCAGGGCTAACCTAATTGGATCTCCGCCAGCTGCCAGGCAGAGACGAGCGAGCCCAGCGAGACGAGTGCTGCTGGTGCCTGCTGTATTCAGGGCGCACCGCGTGCTTACAGATGGGCCGGGCCAGCGGCAGAGCGGGCAGAGCACACGCTGTTCCGCCCGCTGGCCCCTGCCAGGGAGAAGTCGCTCGCTCAGAGAGTTTCCGTGCCCTGCAGCGGGAGGGTTGAGCAGCCGGGTACTCCCGGGTTCTGGCGAGGGGGCTGCCCTGACAGTGCCGTTCATGGGCTGGTCGCAAGCCTGGGAGCTGAGAATCAATCTGGGTTCGTTCTTGTTTGCGCATCTGCACCAGTAGTAGAGCTAGGACTAGAACCCAGGCGTCCGGGCGCCTGGCCCTGTGCACTAACCGCTTGTCTCCACCTGCTCAATTACCACCCCCCCAAAGGAAGAGCGTAATTCGTGTTCCCCTGCTGGGAGCTGGGCACCTGCAGCCATGGCCGTGACCACCTGCCCTGGGCACCAGCGTACCAGGCTGGGCTCTGCATACAGATGTTGTCCGGGTGCAAACCCCTGCTGTCTCCTCCCTGCCATGAGGGCCCCTGTACCTGACATGTGCCAGCCAGGGCCCCACAGGGTCACAAGCCAGGCCCCTGGCTTAGCAGCTGATTGGCTGGTTTGGCCAGCGGTGGAATTGGAGTTGTGAGCACTTCCAAGCAATGCCAGCCAGGGGCTAGGCAGCTGCACTGCGGCTGGCTTGGCAGCAGGGGGAGTTCTGGCACTGTGTGACTCGGCCGCTCCTCCCCAGAGTGATTTCCCTGCAGCTACCGCTGACTTGCCCTGCCTTTGAGCCCCCTGCACTCGCGCTCCCCACGGGCTGGGCCTGGCCTGGCCCTCTTGCGCTGGTGCTGAGCCACATCCCAGCATGGGGTAGGGGGCCCTGCGGGGATGTAGCTGCGTCCCCCTTCCCGCTGCTGTCTGATCCCACCCTCCAGCCGCCCCCTCTGCTGGAGCTGGGAGGATCCAGCCAGGTGCAGACAGAGCCCCCGGAGGATTCCCACGCTGACCTGGCATTGTGCTGGGCAGGGGACCCCCCCCGGGGGTGCTGCAATGAGGTGATGGGTGCCCAGGTGCCTGTGCTGCTGCCAGGGCCCCCCCAGCGCTGGGCTGAGGCAGGACCAGCTCCTGCAGCCTGGGGGGCCCTGTCCAGCTGCTCTCCCCCCCCCCCCGGGACCCTCTGCTGGCCTCGGGCGCGGCGGGGTTAATGGGGCGGGCCCAGCAGCTGCAGTGCGCTCGACCCCCACTAGAGGGCGGCAGAGCTTCGCCCTCCGGCACCCAGCCCCCCCCCCGTGCAGGATCGTTAACCCCTGCAGTGCCGCAGCGAACCCAGCAGGGCTGCTCTGAGCATCTTGGCAGGGGCGGGGACAGACCCAGACTCTCCTGCTCCCCAGACACGGCCCCTGCCCGCTGAGCTACAGGAGAATCTCCCTCAGCTGGCTTCCGTGCAGGGGCTATGACACAGAGCTGAGCAGTTCCCGTCCCCCGCCCCAGCAGAGGGATGCCCCAAACCCCCGGCCCAGGGGCAGCTGAGGGAGATTCTTTGTGGACTGCCTGAGCCCTGCCCCCCTGGGCTGCCTTCCAGGGGACATGGGCCTGCCAGGGCCTCTCGCTCCACACAGGAGGGAGCCACATGAGGCTCGGCCCAGCTGCTGCAGGCCCAGGGAGGCAGAGCGCCGGGGGCCTGCTCGGGCGTCCTTGTCCTTCCTGAGTGTCCGCACCATGCAGCCGCCTCTGGGGTGGGGTGGGGTGGGAGCAGCAGCCAAGTAGCACAAGGGCATGGCTGGGGACTAGCCCTGCTCCTCCTGCTCCCTGCGGTCTCCAATACGGGGACCCTCCCGCTACAGGCCGGGGGGGGAGATGCTGCAGGCTGGGGGTCAGGACTCCTGCGGTCTGTTCTGAGCTGACCCAGGCACCCCTCACCCCCAGTGCCCCTCAATCCCGACCCACAGCCCTGGCCAGGTCGTGGGCCGCGGCTGCTCTCCGAGGCCCACCCAACGCACTTCACTTGTCACCTTTGGGACCTGGCTGGGTAGGCAAACCCATAACCCCGGGGCACTATGGGCCCTGCCCTGTATTCCTGCCCCCCCAAACTCCCCACACATCCCCTCCCTTCCCCCGCCCCCTCCTGCGCTCCCCCACGCATCCCCTCCCTTCCCCCGCCCCCTCCTGCGCTCCCCCACGCATCCCCTCCCTCCCCCCACCCCCTTCCTGCCCTCCCCCCGCATCCCCTCCCTTCCCCCACCCCCCGCCCCCTCCTGCACTCCCCCCTGCCCCCTCCTGCCCTCCCCCCGCATCCCCTCCCTCCTCCTGCGCTCCCCCTGCCCCCCTCCTGCGCTCCCCACGCATCCCCTCCCTTCCCCCACCCCCCGCCCCTTCCTGCGCTCCCCACACATCCCCTCCTTCCCCCCAGCCCCATCCTGGCTCAGAGTGTGAAGCTGGCTCTGGCCACCCCAGGGGAAGGGGGGGGCTTTGTTTGTGGAAGGTCCCCCCGCCCCCCCCCCCCCCCCCCTTCCTGCCCTTTCCCCCTGACCCGCCCGCTTCCGCCTGCTGTTTCCACAGGTCCCTTATCCAGCTGCCAGGAAGGGGGGGGGGGGCACCAGCTGGGCCTCCAGTGCACTGGGCCTGCTGCCCCCCAGCTGCCCCCACAACCTCTGCCCTGGTGACAGCTCAGGACCCCCAGCCCCTGATGCAGGGTTGGGAGCAGCCAGGGGTGCAGGGTGTCTGGGGGGAACCCGGGGGGGCTAGCAGGGGGCACGGGCAGAGCTGGGGGAGAGCCCGGGGGGGGGCTAGCAGGGGACACTTGCTCGGCCTGCTGGGGGAGCTGCGCCAGTTGACACGTCCCCCCAGGGCTGCAGCCGCTCCCCTGCTCTTTGCTTAGCAGGTGAAATGCTGAGTTCCCCACCCATACCCAGGAGGGGCAGCGCCCTCCCCCCCCCACTGACCGGACCCCATTCCCTGGGGCTGGGGAACAGCGCCGGAGGCACCTGGCCGAGCCCGCGCTGCCCTCTGACCCCGGGGCCCCGGCTGGGCAGTGAGGCCTCTGCATTTCCAGCTCCCCGGCGCCAGCACCAAGCTTTGGTCGCAGCAGCCGGGGATCCGAGCGGGGCCCAGGGCAGGAGACGCCCTGGCTGGGAGGAGTCAGGTCAGGATCCCTCCTGCCTGATCCTGCAGGAAGCCTGGTGCCCGTGGGCTTCCCCAGCGTGGCCACGGCACCGCGTGGGACACCACAGCCCAGCTCCCGGGCCGGCCGCTGCCAGGGGCCTCCCAGTGCCACCCTGGCCGGAGCCTGCTAAGCCAGCGGGGTGCAGCCAGCTCTGGGCTGGAGCGACCGTGACAGTTCCTGGCCCCTGGGCCGAGAGCGCGGGCAGCCCTGGCAGCGGGTGGGGTGGGCAGGACGCGCCGGGTACGGCGGATTCCTGGGGCAGGGTTAACTCTGCCCCACATGCCCGGGGAGACGCCAGCTGCCTGCGCCCGGGGGCTGGGACTGGGGCTGCTACATGCCTGGGCTCCACTCCCACCCCACAGTCCCCCCAACCCCACAGCCCTCATTCCTCCCCGCAGCCCCGATCCCCCTCCCCCCACGCTCCAGGCATGGCTGGTAAATGTGCTCTAGGGAAGCAGAATCTGCTGCTCAGGGCTGGGGGAGCAGGGGGCGCGGAGGGGGAACACGGGGAGGCTGAGCGGGGCAGGGAGGGGCCAGGCCGAGGGGCTGAGCGAGTGGCAGGCAGCTCCATTGCCTGCCCCCCATCCCTCCCCAGCGCCCAGGCCAGGCGATGCCTTGGGGGGCCTGGTGCCAGCCTACCCAGCTGTGGTTCTGTGGCTCACAGCACGGGTCATGGGGCAGCTCGGTGGCACTCAGGCCATGGGCACGGGCGGGGCCCCCTTGTCCCAGGACGCGGGGCCCCTGCGGGGCGCTGCTGGCGAAGGAAGACGAGCGACCCTCCCCGGTATGCAACTCAACCGGATTTTAATGAGCTCAGCGAGGGAGGGGGGACCGAGGGGGGGGGGCGCAGCCATGGGGGGGGGGCAAGGACGGCACTAACACCGGGCATCTACCATGTCAATCTCTTGCAAGCCCACAAGCCCCTCCCAGCCAGCCCACCCCAACACGGTGCCCCTGTCCCTGCCCCGCAGCAGGTGAGAGCCCGGCAGGGGTCGCGGGCCCTAGGGGCGGGGGCCGGGCTCAGTACTCCCAGAGCGTGGCGCGGGGCAGGGAGTCGGCGTCGGCGCGCAGGGTGCCGGCCGGGTCCCCGCGCAGGTATTTGCCGTTCTTCCCCCGGATGGCCACGCGCCCGCGCGCCCGGAACTCGAAGAAGAAATCCTCGGACATCTCCCCGTCGCTGCAGATGGCACCGCTGCTGGCGACGTACCAGAACTTGCCGCCGAGGCCTGGGGAGAGAGCGGAGGGGGCGGGTGAGGGCAGGGCCCTGCCAGGCTGTGCCCGCCCGGCCCGGCCCGGCCCGGCACTCACCCCGGATGTGGTAGGCCCCGTCGCTGAAGAGCAACTGGAAGACGTCGTAGGTGGCCCGGTTGGCATCCAGCAGGTTGGAGGCGCGGTGGCAGCAGACGAAGCCGTGGTCGCCCCGCAGCACCAGGATGGGCCGGTTAATCAGCTTGAGGACGAACTCCTCGTCTTCCCCTGGGGAGCGCGGCAGGGCTGTGGGCAGCGGCTCGTGGGGCAGCCCTGCCCAGCGGGGCCACAGCCACCCCCCTCTGCCAGGGCCTGGGCACCAGGCACCCCCTGCTCTCCCCAGTAGCCCTGCCCCTGGACAGCCAGGGGGTCGTCACCCTCCGTTGGGGGCGCAGCATCTGGAGCTCGCTGGCGCAGCTGCCAACCCCTCTCACCCACCGCCCCCAGCAACGCTGCCCTCGGCCTGGCCCGGGAGGCGCTGAGCCCCTGGCTCCGGGGACGCGGCAGGGCCTCCTGCTGCCCCCCGGCTGAGGCGGGACTTACCAACGGAGTCGCTAACCGCGGCCAGCTGCCCGTTCTTCTTGGCGCAGATGTACTTGCCGTTGCTGGCCTTGAGGGACACCCGCCGGCCGCGCCACTCGATGTCGAACATGCTGTTGGCGGCACTGGGGGGGGCGAGCGAGACAGCCCGAGTCAGAGACGGGCTCTGGAAGGGGCAGCTTGGGCAGGGGGCACCTACAGCGGCTGATCGCCTTGGTGCTCCGTGCCTGGCACGCCCAGCAGACTGGCCCAGGCAGGTACCCGCCAGGAGGTGCCAGCACCTGCCCCCAGCACAGTGCTCCAGCAGCCAGAGACCCCAGTGACTTTTACAGCCTGATCACAGCTCCCGTGATGCGCGCTCTGCCACCCCAGACCCGATTCTCCCGTTGTCCTGCTGGTGCCCCTGCCCCTGGGGCCCTCGCTCCTGGCACAGGAGCCTTGCTGGGGTGCCGGCCAGCTGAGCCCTGCAGTCGGGCCGAGCGTGCCCGGGGAGCGAGCGGGACGGCGCGCATACTCACACGCTGGTGGCAGTGACCTGGATGCCCCCGTGGGACACCAGGGTCCAGGAGCTGCCCGCGTTGGAATGGAAGACGCACTTCTTGGTCTCTCTGTCAATTTGCATCTGGAAGGTCTCGTGGGTCATCTCCTCGTCCTGGTTGGCCGAGACGTTGACACCTGCAGGGAACCAGGAGGCCGCAGGGCATGGGGCAAGGCTGGGGGTCAGGACTGAGGGGCACTGGCAGAGCTGGGGGGAGGCAGAGCCCAGGGCTGGGCTAGCAGGGGCTGCGGTCAGGAGTAATAGAGAACAAGGATGTGGCTTTTTGGCCCATCCCCTGCTCATATGGATCCACGGCCCCGTCTCCCCCAGGTCTCGCTGGCGTTGTGTCGCTGCTCAGGCCGGAGGGGCACTGCGGAGCCCCCCAGCATCCCTGCATGGCACCTGCCAGGAGCCGGCCCCTGCTGCCAGGGCGAGCACCCGGGCGAGCAGAGCATGGCTGACCGCTCAGGTCACGGAGCCCTAATTCCCTGTGTCACAGCCCCGGCCACGCCCCGCTCACCCCTTCTTTTCTCTGGGCGAGCAGCTGCCCCCCCCCCCCCCCCCCCCCCCCCCCCCCCCCCCCCCCCCCCCCCCCCCCCCTTTTTTTCCGTGGGGGGGCGCCGCCCCCCCCCCCCCCCCCCCCCCAGCAAATCCTCCCAAACAATCGGCGCTAATTGGGCTCATTAACCTGATTGCTGTTGTTTCCATCTGCTTAGCGATTCAGAAACACAAACCCCCTATTTATAACTCAGCCCTCGGCGTCACCCGCACATAAGCCGCTTGGGCCACACGCAGCAGAGCTGTCAGCTGGCTGCATGGGGCAGCCCCACCGCCCCTCGCTGCCCCAAAGCCGGGCGCTCCACGGGGTGCCCATCAGCCCCCCTGCCTGTGCCCGAGAGAGCCCCCGGCTCAGCCTGCAGCCAGCGGGTGTTTGCCGTTTGTAGGGGGCACAGGGCTGGGTGATAGAGGCCAGGCCAGGGCGAGGCAATGGCTGGCTGCTGCGCCCCGGGAGATTGCTGGGTCTCCCTGCAGCGCCGGCTTTTCGTCCCACGCACAACGGCACCGCCAGGCCGTGCAGCGCGGCTGGCAGGAGGGGCTCGGGGAGACCCATGTTCTCTCACACCCCACACACACACACACACACTGACACCCCCCCGTGTGTACACATGCACACAGACCCACACACACACCCCGTGTGTACACATGCACACACACACACCCAGACCCAGGCTCACACATATACACACACACATCCCATGTGTACAGATGCACACACACCCCCCCCCACACACCCAGACCCAGGCTCACACATATACCCACACACATCCCATGTGTACAGATGCACACACACACCCCCACACACCCACACCCAGGCTCACACATATACACACACACATCCCATGTGTACAGATGCACACACACACCCCCACACACCCAGACCCAGGCTCACACATATACACACACACATCCCGTGTGTACAGATGCACACAGACCCCCACACACACACCCAGACCCAGGCTCACACATATACACACACACATCCCATGTGTACAGATGCACACACACACCCCCCCACACACACACAGACCCAGCTCACACATATACACACACACATCCCGTGTGTACACATGCACACAGACCCCCACACACACACCCAGACCCAGGCTCACACATATACACACACACACCCCGTGCCTACCCATGCACCCACCCCCCCCCCCCCCCCCCCCCCCACCCCCCCCCCCACCCCCCCACCCACCCCCCCCCCCCCCCCCCCCCCCCCCCCCCCCCCCCTCCCCACACACCCCCCGTGTGTACACATGCACACAGACCCCCACACACACACCCAGACCCAGGCTCACACATATACACACACACCTCCCGTGTGTACACATGCACACACACACCCCCACACACACCCCCAGACCCAGGCTCACACATATACACACACACACCCCGTGTGTACACATGCACACACACACCCCCAGACCCAGGCTCACACACACACACACACACCATGCATACACATGCACACAGACGCCCCACGCGCACACACCCATGTGCACACACACGCAGGCCCTGACACCCCCCCTAGATCCATGCTCTCTCTCACACACACTCAGACTCGCGTGTACACACACCCACACCACCTGTGCACACACACCCAGACTCCTGCTCCCCCCCCCCCCCCCCCCCCGCCCCCCCCCCCCCCCCCCGCGGTGCGCAGGCCGGGTTGGGGGGCCGGGTTACTATGGCGATGGAGCAGCGAGCGAAGCGCCGCCTGCACGCGCCCCTCGGCGGAGGGAGCATCGCCCGCTGCCATCTGTTCCCCGTCGGGCCCATATGGCCCAGGCTGACTCGCCGGGCGGGGGGAGGCAGGCGCTGGGCAGCCCCCGCCCCCCTGGGTCTCCTTCGCTGGCGGGGAGGATGGGGCAGGAGGGGCGGCCCCCTGGCAGCGCTGTTGCCGTGGGGTGGGCAAGCACAGCGGCTGCAGGCCGACAGCCCTGAAGGGGGGCTACTTCTCCTAGGGCCGGGGCCCCTGTGGGGGCTGTGGGGGGATCAGGCCTTGGCTCGGAGACCAGGGGCCCCATGTTGCCCCCCCACGTCCCCCAAGCTCCCTTGAAATCCGCCAGGGATGGACCTGAGCCATGACTGCCACGGGGGAGCCAGCCCATGTCCCGGACACACCTGCTCTGACACCCCCCCCAAAACAGCGGGAAGCCCAGCACCATCCTTCCCCTCCACGGGCCACGCTGCCCCAAGGGGGGCCGACGCTCAGCTCCACAGCCCCCTGGGGCAGGTCTGGGGCACATTCTCCAGCTCCACAACACATGAGCTTCACCCCAACACGCACCTGGGCCCGGGCGACCCCGGCCCCGGCCCGGCCCCGGCCCCTCCTGGGCTGGACGCTGTCTGCCGTCGCCACTGCTCAAAGCTGTATGTGGCAATCTGCTCTCTGGCGGCTTTTCTCACTCGCACGCAGAGCCTGCTTTGTTATTGTAGGGTTGCACACTAGCCTGGGGCCTGGGCACCCTCGTTTGTTATTGTAGGGTTGCACACTAGCCTGGGGCCTGGGCACCCTCGTTTGTTATTGTAGGGTTGCACACTAGCACTGGGGCCTGGGCACGCTGGTTTGTTATTGTAGGGTTGCACACTAGCACTGGGGCCTGGGCACCCTCGTTTGTTATTGTAGGGTTGCTGCTGGAACAGTTTACAATTCGCTGGCTTTCTGACTGCCAGAAGCCATCTCCTCTGCTGAGCTGCATGGGCTGGGCCAACAGATACAGCCCAGAGCCACGGCCAGCCCTGCCGTGTCTCGCCTCACCTCCTTTCCAGCTCTCCTGCGAGAGCGGCTGGGGACCCGGCTGGGTTTGGCCAAGTGCTCGTCTGCAGGAGTTCAGGCAGGACGGAGGCGAAAGGCCCTGCGGTGGCCTCCAGCCGGCACTCACTTGGGTGAGCGTAACCCACGTTCACACGGGGCAGCCGGCAACCCAGGGCTGGGCACTGCTTGCTCCAGCTCCAGGGCAGCTCCTGGAGGGGAAGGGACCGGCTTGGGGGGCCCCTTTGCATTCTCTTACCCGGTAGCCTTTCGGCTTGCCAGGGCTGGGCTCTGGGAAGGCCCGGCAGGGGCTCAGCACACAGGGAGCTGCTCTGCAGAGAGAAAAGTCTCCCGCTTCGCTCAAGACGCTGCCCCTGAAATGCCTGTCGCTAGCCCCAGGCACTGGCCGGCACCAGTGAGGATTGCAGGCACGGGGCTGCAGTGCACGTCGTCTGTTCCCCCGGAAACCACAGTCTGCACCTGGCCAGGTGCATTGGGTCTGGCTCTAGCGCCTGATCGCAGACAGGGCTGGAGAAAGACTATGAGCTGAGGTGGGCTCCGGGACAGGCAGGATGCTGAGTAAGACGGGTCACTGCTCCTGGGGCCCCTCCGTGGGCCGTGCCAGGGACGGAGGGATTATTAGCTACCAGGATACCAGGCCAAAGGACCCGCTGGGCTGCTCCCGCGTGGGAGGAGCGAACACCACGTTCCCCGGGGCGGATGGTCTCCAGGTGCAGCAGGGAGCGAGCTGGTCACTTCCTGGTGGCCCAGGGATGTGGTTTATTGAAGAACCGACTGGGGCTGCTCATGACCAGGGAGATGGCAGGAGAGCCCCTCGTAGCCAATGCCGCTTTTCACCCGCCCCCATGGGCAGAACCCAACTAAGGAGCACAGCCAGAGAAAGGGTGAGTGTCAGCCCCGCCACACACACACACCCCAGCCAGGCCCACAGCAGGGCTACCTGGGAATCTGACCCCGGGGGGGCTGGGCTGCCAGTGTGAGTGGGGCGTGCCCCCACCCCAGACAGAGAGGGAGCCCGGGAAGGGGTGGGGAGTGCACTTGAAATGCCACCCTTGGACCCGCACGAGCCCAGAGGGCCCGGAGCCCCCAGCGGGTCCCTCCAAGCCGGTTTGGCTGAAGAGCCATTGCAACAGGCAGGGTGGCACCCAGGAAGCGGGATCCCCCTGTTCTAGGTGCTCAGGTGTATGGGGGCAGGGCACCCCCCCCATAGATCATAGACACAGACTAGAGGGGAGCTGCCCATGGGGAGGGAAGGGGGCGAAGGAGGGGCACTTACCTTGCCGGATGGAGACGTATCGGCCATTGGACGCCAGGAAAACCACTTGCGGGTGGCTCTCCTCCAGATCAAAGAGTTCGTCCTTGCCCGGCTTGGAGCTCCTCCCGGCCTTCAGGGTGCCCGTGGGCCCCATGGGCGCCAGGTACTTCCCGTCGCAGTCCTTGAAAGCCAGCTTCCCTGCCTTGAACTCCAGGGTGTAGCCGGTGCGCGGGCCGGGCTCCGGCACCAGGGCACCGTCGTTCTGCAGGTAGCGGTTGTCGCAGGCCCGCAGGCAGTACCGCTGGTTCTGGAAGGTGAGGGTGATGAGCGCGTCCACGCCCCAGGGGATGTTGCTGTCGATGGAGATCTCGTCCTCCAGGGCGCTCAGGTGCGCGTACCGCCTCCGGCTGATGCTCAGCAGGTTGGCCTGCGGGTGGATGGCCAGGTGGACGGTCCACAGCTCGGCCTCGGTGACGGCCTGGGCGAAGCAGGACAGCCTGTCTTCCGAGCCCCCGAAGAAGCGCTTGTAGGGCTGAGACTGCAGTGCCCAGCGCCCATCCGACTGGGTGACAATAGCGAAGCGCCCGTCTCTGCCCGGCTTCTCGGCTTCACACGACACCTTCCCGTCCTTGTCAGCGGCCAGGTACCTGCCCAGGTGGCTTCTCAGGAAGACCACGGAGCTGTCGGCCTCGTCCTGCTCCAGGGTCCATATCTGCTTCCTCTTCAGGCTGGGCGCCGAGGCGTTGACCTTGTAGCCAAAGCTCTCGGCCGTCAGGTAGCGGTTCTCGCAGTTGATCAAGCCAAATTGGATCTTCAAGACCTGGTGGATCCCGTTGGTTGGCATCTTCTGTCGGTTCCCGGGGTGCGAGTCGAGGTTCTCCCAGCCCTGCTGAGGACACCGGTGGGTGCTCGCACACTCGCTCGCACACTCGCTTGCACACTCGCTCCCACGCGCAGCGGGCCCCGGGTAGACCTGGATTAGAGCCACGTGCCTCAGGCCAAGCCGCACTGACGTGCCGCTGCTCCAGTTCCTGGTCCCTCTCCGCCGGGCGCAGCCTCTCTTGCCTTCATCTAACCTGCAGCCCGGAATGCCAACCTCGTCTGGCCGTCTGGCCCCTGCGCGGCCGCTCCGGCTGACCTCTCCCGCTCCGGCGTGCCGGGGGTGCAGGCCAGGAAACGCCCGGGCTTAGGCGCTGCAGCCGGGGTTAGTGAGGCCCAGCCAGGATTACAGAGCTTGCCTGGATTTCAATGGGCTCCGAGCCCTCGGTAGCCAATAGTGGGGCTTGCGCGGACACAAGCGAGGGGGTTGATGCGGGAGACAATGGGCCTTTGATGGAGCCTCTGCTCCGGTGTTCGGCTCCGCTGGGCCGGCCTGGGGCTGGGGCCGCGGCTGGTGTCTGCGTCCCTGACCCCCCTCGGCGGCCGGCGGGCTCTTCCCCTGGCGGCAGGTTCTGCCTCCTTCCTCTGTGCCGCCGAGTCTCAGGTGGAAAACTTGGGCCGCAACCCGATCCGCCCCTGCTGGGGCCGCGCTGCCTTCCCGTGGGCACCCGGCTAGGGTTACGGGCGTCTCTGATTCGGCAGGTCACCTCCAGCCGCACGCTGGCCCAGCCGCTAAGCTCCTTAACAATTAGCCCGGCCTTTTGATTAGTTTAAACCGTTTATCCCTCTTTGGGCCTCTGGCCTCCATCTGTCCTGCAACCCCGGCGGCTCCAAATCCTCCCCCAGCCCAGGTGGCCCCCAGGAAGGATCCCGGCGCTGCCCCGTGGCCGAGTCGTGAGCGCAGGGGAACAGCCCCACAAAGAGCTCCGCCTGGCTACGGGCAGCTAGTACCCCGGGGGCCAGTCACCCAGCGCGGGGGCCGTGGGAGCAGGGGGCGAGGGGGCACGCTGGGGAGGAGTTTGCAATGGGACATAGGGCTGCAAAAGGCCAGGGCCGGCATGGCTGCCATCCTGGGGCAGGGGGGAGGGCCCTGGGGTGTGAGACCAGCTGGGCTGTTGCCCCATCTGGCAGCCAGGCAGAGCCTGAGAGCCGGGGGAGGGCGGGTGGGGGGGGGGGGGCTGGAGAAGAGCAGCCAAAGGGGCCATGGCTGGGCGATAAGGAAAGAGCAGGGGGGCGAGAAGGGGTGTGGATGGGGTGGCAGGTGGCAGGGTCTGAATGGGGAGGAGGGTGGCCCATGGGGGTTTGGGATGAAGCCAAGCCAGGGGCCCTGCGCTCCGGCCCTGTGATGTCGCTCCCCCTGGGCTCTGTGGGTGCGAGTCCCGGCTGGCGCACACAGTGGGGTTTGGAGGGGCTGGGGCTGCTTGCCCCCCTGTGCAGGGCAAGCGCTGACCCCAGAGGCAGGGCCAGGGCGTCTCGGCAGGGAAGTGCTGGCAGCCCCGTGGGTTGGGGCGTTGGGAGCTGGGCTGGCTGCATGTGGGGCAGCTCGGCCTGACCCATGGCCACGCTGGCTGCTCGGGGATAAGCCCTTGTCCCACTGGATTCAGGGAGAGGCGCCAACTGGGACTGAGCCTGCCTGCAGCTGTGCCAGGGGGTCCCGTGGGCTCCTCCCCAATGGGGTACAGTCCCCGTGGGGGGGCACTGTTACTACTGCAGGGGTCCTGCAGCCCAGGGGTCCTTCGTATGTCTTGGGGTGTCCGGTGTGTCAGGTGACATGCGCTCGCCGGCTCCCCCCCGGCCCCTCACCTCACCCAGCTCCCCAAGGCGCCCACAGCGAGAGAAGGAGATTGAGAGAAATCAGACTCATCAGGAGCCAAACGTGCCAACCCGCCCCCCGGTTTCCTGTTACCCTCTCACGTTGCCCCCTGGGGGGCGGTGGGGGACAAAGCGCTGCCCAGGGCCCCGGTACACACTCCTGTCTCCCTCCGCGAAGGCCTGTCGTGCCAGCTCTGCCCCTCCAGAGTCCCTCTCTGCCCTGGCCGTGCGGGGGAGTAGAAGCAGAAGTGGGTGCCAGCCCCCTGCCCACATTTCATGCCAGCCTGCACCCCCCCTGCTCGCTGTTCCCAAGCCCCAGCCAGGGTGGTGAGAGTCTCTGGGCTAATGGGGCTGCTGTCGGTCAATCCTGCCCCGCAGCCCCTGCCCTCCCACGGGTGGGGTGGGCATCTCCTGCCAATTATGCCAGGCTGGGACGTGTCCAGCCGTCCAGTGGGGACTTCACTGAGACCCGGCAAACTCATCTCACTGGTGAGCTGAGCTGAGCTGAGCCCGCTGGGACGGGAATGGCTAATGTATGAACCCCTTGTGTGCCCGCAAGGCTCCCTTGGCCTGGGGGGGTGGCGGAGAAGGGGCAATGACAGGGAGTGGGGATAAATGCGGGGGGTGACAGACTGCGGGGGGCTGAGGCCCACGTGGCAGGAAACCTCCTCCCAGTCCGGAAGCTGACAATGCCTGTGACCCTGGTAACCTCCCATTCAGTCATTAATCCGGGGCAGGATCAGCCCAGCCCTGCTGTGCAGAGGGCCGTGGCCTTTGTCTCCGCTGACTCCAGCTCCCCAGCCAGGGCGGCCCGGTGCCCGTCCCGCGCTGGCCCCGGGCCTGGGGGATTGCACCTGACCTGCAAAGGGCTCTGAACACGCCGGGCTCCTGCCTTTGGGTCGCTTCTTTCTGATGGGCAAAGAGGCCTGAAAAATGTGTGTTGGGGGGGGGGGAGGTCCCCTAGAAATATCAGGGCCACCCGCGATGCCCGTCTCTGCTCCGGCTGGGGCCTGTCAGCCGGCTGGCTCGCAGGGCGCGTGCTGGGAGCGCTCGCGCTTTGCTGCGGGGCTACGTCTTTCACTCGCCAAACTGTGCAGGAGTGGCACAAAACGCTAAGAGCTGGGGCCAGCAGGACGCAGCCCCCCAGTGCTCAGCCGCTGGCCCAGGCCAGGTCCCCCCAGCTCCCCGGTTCTCCAGAGGGTCTCCCCCTCCAGCCGGGAGCTGGGCTAGGCAGAAAAGGAAGTGTTTTAATAACCAAAATCCTCTCCCAGTGGAAGCCATAATGCCGGGGCCCAAGCCGGAGGGCTGCGGATCCCCCATTGGGCCTGGCCTGGGTCCTTAGGCCGATTCCACCCCCTGAGCGCCAGCCAGGTCAGCTGGGATTGTCCTGCTGGCATAACACTGTGTGTCGTGGGTGGGGTGGGGAGGCAGAGCTTGGGGCCACGTTCAGGGCAAAGGTGTGGAGTTCAACTGTGCGTCCCAGGAGCACCCTAGAGGTTTGGCAGCACGACCTAGTGGTTAAAGCTCCTGGCTAAGTGTGTTGGGCTCCGGGTTCTAGTCCTGCCTCCGCTGCTGATTTGCTGGGTGATTTTAGGCAAGTCCCATCCCTGCTCTGTGCCTCAGTTTCCCCATCTATAAAATGGGGATAAGGGTTCGAAACCCACCCCAGGCTGCTGTCACGAGGCTTAAATCAAATCCACCACCGCACTCAGGGAAGGGGTGATGAGAAACCATCTCAAGTGTCCAAACTCTCCCTTCCAGGTGGGTTTGCAGCACAGGATGTGCTCCGTCTAGGATTCCCTGCTTCCCTCCTGGCTGGAACCCCCAGCGCTCGGCACAGAGTGTGAGATGCTCGGCTGCTCCCGGCATCGCTCCCACGTGAGAAAGACCATGCGCGAAGCCGCACCTCCACTTGCCAGCCCACAAAGAGTTTGGGGCTGGGTTTGGTGCAAGGGCTCAGACGCGCTGGATCTCCCAGCCTAAGGCACCAGACCGGGCAGCGTGAGTGGCCATGGGCGCTGGGGTGGGACTCAGCAAACCTGGTTCTATTGCCAGCTCTGTCACCGAGCTGCTGGGTGACCTTGGGCAAGTCGCTGCGCTGCCCTGTGCCTCAGTTTCCCCTCCCGCCCATCTCTGTTGCGATTTAAACTCTTTGGGGCAGGGTCCGTCTATTACTGTGAGTTTGTGCAGCTCCGAGCACAGTGGGCCCTGATCCTGGCCAGGACCTCCAGTGCTTGGTGTAATGCTGGGACCAAGCTGCAGGTGCTGAAGGGGAAGAGGGAAGCTGTGCCACACTTGGAGAGGGGTTATGCCGCGGACCCCCTTGGGCTGCCCTAACAACCGCTGCAGGCAGCAGGGAAGCCGAGGGACTCAGCCGCGCTCTGCTGGGTCGCTCGGGATCAGCAATGGCAGACTGGAGGGTCGATTCCTTTGTGCCGGGCCCCGGGAAGCAGCTCCCTTGGTCTGAGTAAATGGTTTCGCTCCCACAGGCCCAGGCTCTGATTGCTCGGTCAGCCGCTGGCTGACGGGCGACTCGGGTTGCAGCGGGACCAAGAGGCAGCCATTGTTCCTGAAAATAGGTCCAGGGGATTGGTTGCCTAATAATTTTTTCATGCTTGAGTTCTCGCTTTCTTTGGCGGTTCCGCTTACAGCCGCCCGCGGCCAGCTCCTCGCCTGCCTGAAGCCAGGTGCACGTTACCTGAGCTGCACGGCCACGGGTTAGTGTAACCGCCGCTTGTCACGCCCGCTGTAATGTATCCGCGGCAGGCAGGTTGTGTTTCCGGGCTGGGCTGGGGGCTGGCCAGCGCTGGATTGCTGGCAAGTTTGAAACTCAGCCGCGCCAGTGTTTCACAGGCCCGACTGCTGCCCTCCAGCCCTGCTCCTCGGACCCACCCGCCACCCCACCCCAGCACGAGGGGGAGGGAATGAGCAGGGACCTGGGTTTCTGTTGGGCTCGGAGAGGCTAAAAGATCCTGGGTCAAATTCAGCACCTGAAGCCAGTGGGGTTGCTGGGCTGGAGCGGAGGGCAGAATCCGACCGTTGGTAATCAGAGCCACAGAAGAAACCAAGCTAGCACCGTCCCTTGTAGCTGGGATCGCGGGGTGGGTGTGAGCACACACGCCTGGGCGGGCACTTCACCATGTCTGTCCACAGATGCCCGCTCCCTTCCCCCACCCACTGGGTACCTCTCAAGGATTGTTAGCGGGTGGAGATGTCTCTGCCACCTGCCCACTGGAAGGATGGCAAAAGGCACATTTCTGAGCCCCCGTCTGGCGAGGAATAGGAGCGGGATCAGTTTAAAAAATCCCTCTTCCACCTCTTAGTTGATCCCATTTATAGCCAACCTACAGTGGAGGGATCCAAACTGCCCCTGCAGTGTCTGATCCAGGGTTCACTTCCTGTCCTAAACTGTTGTGTTGTGTGGCTGTTAAATCGTTGCTGGGTTCTACCCCAGAAGTGGCTGCATTCCTGTGGCAGGTGAAGCGATTCCTGAGCTAACCGTCTATAAAGTCTCCTGCGTATGTGAATTATTGAAACCTCCCAGGCCAGAGAGCCTGAGCCAAACCACACCCCCAGCCCAACTCCAGAAGCAACAGGCTGAGAACTGAGCAACTCATCCCATGTCACTGGTTTGGAGCTAGGGATCCCGGCGTGCCCTGCTCTTCCCCTTAATCCTGTTGGGTTCCCCTTTGCCCTGGCCTGGTGCCCGCCTCAGAGCTGGGCGCAGGTCACTGGCGCTCAGGCTGCAGTTGCAAACCCCCGTGGCTGTCCTCAGCACGAGGTCCCCCCACGCTGGCCTGTATGTGCCACACACTGCAGCAGGGGTGAGGCTGCCAGGACAGCGGCTGCCGGGCACCAGGCTGCACTGTGTCAACCCAGGGACCCACCTGGTGGCTTCCACACGAAACTACAGTGCCCCGGCCCCAGGCTCTGTGCGAGCAGAGAGGAGCTGAGCGGGGTGCAGATGGGGGGTGCTGTCTGGGGAGCGGTGAGAAGACCGCTAGTCCCGTCGACCCCCAGCTTTAGGGAGCCATCTGTACCCGTGCAAAGGCAGCGTGAAACCAACCCAGAATCTTCCGTTCACTTTGTGCAAACGAGGCAAGGAGGCGCGGGGGGCTCCCACCCATGCACGGAGCAGGCCCAGCCGCGCTCGGCTAGCGAGATCTCCCCCAAGCGCAGTGGCGGGGGGGGGCGCGCACAGGCAGAATCAGGCTCTGGGGAAATCTTCCTGGCAGACCCCGCACTGGCTGGGCCAGTGGGGATGGGCTGGGGGGGGCTGGCCAGAAATGACGTAATGCACGAGGGGCTGGGTGGGCCCTTACTGGTGTGTGTGTTTCCGTGTTAACCGTGGTGGGTGGGTCCTGAAAATTACCAGCCCCTGGGGCCTGCGATTGATGGCCAGCAGCTCCTGGGGTGCCTGGGCTGCCAGAGGGTCTCTGCAAATGGGGGGGGGGGGAGGGCGGAAACGTGGCTTGGTCCTGGGGGTGCTGAGCTCCTGCAGCTCTGTGGGAGCTTGGCCCCGCTCAGGGTGAGGCCTGGAGCTTCTCTCCTTATCGGCTGTTTGGCTTCCGGATCCCAAATAAACATCAACTGCAGAGGGGCTGGAGAGGGTCAGAATTAAAGTATTAACAGCCCCCCCGGCCCGCTGCTCTCCGTTCCCTGGGAAGTGGGCGGCTAACGCGTACCAGAGCGGCTGGGCTGGGCTCGGGGCCGGTTCAGACGTCATTTCTGCCTGCGCTTTCCTCAGGCAAACCCAGCCAGTGGGGACCTGACCCTGTACTGGGGCTGGGGGTGAATCAGGAGTGACTCCGCCGTCCCTGAGCGCTGGCCTCAGTGATCGGGGGCTGCTAGCTCTGTCCCAGCGCTAAGGAGAGCAGCCGGGGCCATGGGCACAGCTGGGCCGGGACGGAGCTGGGCAGGGGCCAGCGGCAGAGGTGCACCTCCCTGCATTGGGTCTCTAGCCAGGGCGATCGATCCATTGGCACAAGACTGAGGTCCAGGGGTTTGCAGTGCCGGTAGCTGCATCACGAGGAATAAGGCGTTTGGAAGAGGCCGCGTCGTCGGAGGCGTTCCTGGAAGTAAGATTCCCGGCTGCACAGAGGACCTCGGAGGACCAAGCCTGCTGCTTCTGCCAGGAAGATGCCAGAAGCTGAAGGCAGCAGGCGGGTAGCGTGGTGGGACTCGAGCGGCCCAGACAGGAAATCAGTGCATTTCCCGCCATTCTACACGCCGATCCAGCCCTCCCTCTAGCCCCACGCCTGAGAGCACATCTGGGCACTGCCCTAGAGACGAGAGGGTGGAGATTTTAATGTGGCAGCCTTTAGCCTCCACAGCCCAGTTTGCAAAGCTGACGTGGGTCCCGTCCCAGGTGAAATGAGCCAGGCAACCTCACCTGGTCATGAAAACCCACTGCAGACATTGCAGCCACCCGCTGCCCGCAGTGTGAAGGATAAAGCCAGGCGGAACTGCGTCCCCCAGCCAGGCAGGCGTACGGGGGTACAGAGGGCTCCAGGCCCAGCCAGTGCAGACCAGGCCTTGCTGAACCCAGGGCATGGACTGCAAGGGTCAGTTCAGATGCTCCTTCCAACCACTTTAGTGCATCCGTCTGGCTTTCTTGTGAGCGCCCAACACCTCCCGGGCTGGGACTCGGAGAGTGGCAGAGATGCCACATGGGTGAGTATTGGGCTTTCATCTTGCCAAAATTGGGGGTAGGGGGTTCTTTCTAAACACAGTTGACAGCTGGCATCTGAGCTTGGGGTCCTGGCTCTGGGCTGGCAATGTTTGAGTTTGCTCTGGGCCAGGGGAAGGTTCAGGTCAGTTCTTCCATCCCAAGGACTTAACCTCATCTTGACCCAACAGAATTTACACCCAAAGCGATTATCTCGCAGGCTATTTCCACTCTTTGTTAGTGACACCCAAGTTGTCCCAGGACAGGAGCCAGGGAGAGCGGCAGCCTGGCTGGGACACAGGGAAATCACTTGGATGGCACTTTGTAAACACTCATCTTGCTGGAAAAAATCAGGGCCGTCCATCGGACCTCTCGGCAGACGACTCTTCTCGCTGTCACCTGAGAAAAACTTCCCTCTTGAGGGTGGGAACCGGCTGTGGCTCGTTCCAGGGGGCATCCCCGGGCCTTTGGAGAGTGCAGGCTGCGCCCCACTGCCCCCTGCCCATGTCTCTCCCTGGCTCCAGGGGGCTGAGAAGGGAGGGAGCAAGAGAGGAGTGGCTTGCCCGGCCCCGCCTGGGAAACATGGAGACACAAAGCCGCTGTTCGTGTAGACTGGGGCCTGGTCTTTAAATAGCAGCTGCTCTGCCCAGTGGAGCCAGGGCCCAGGGAGACTCACTGAGGAGAACTGCCAGTGGAACCGCCGAAGGGGGGCAGGGAGCGTGGCTGCGGGGCTGTCCCCAGCTCTTCCTTTAATGGCAGCACTTTTCCCTGTCTGGGTCAGACCTTTCAGAGGGAAGTGACTTGCTGCTGTTCTGCATTTGCTGTTCGACGGAAGCAAAACCCCTGGGGCACTGGGGATCCCCTGCCCCAATCCGCTCCAGCCTTCCTTTCCAACATGCCGCCCAGCATCGGGCTGGACTTGCCCCTGGGCAGCATCGCTCTGGCGGGCGACGGGTGCAGGCTCATGACAATTCGATGTACGATGCTGCTACAGCCAGGGGAGGCTGGGCCAGACACCCCCCCCCCCCCACCAGACCCCCTCCTCCCTGCTCAGCTGCAGCGCGGGGGAGAGCAGGGCCCTGCTGAGTCGAGGCTCAGCACAAAGTAACTTGTTCAGCCGAGTGAGTGGGGAATCCAGTGGGGCAGAACGGTCCCTCTTGCCCAGAGTCCTGCCGCTGGCTGCTGCAGAGGGAGGTGGGAAAACCCCATCGTGCAGCTGGGCTGAACATTCTGCCATGGCCTAATGGGATGCCACGTAAGGTCCCCTTGCTTAGGTGCCACACTGGGGGTTTGTGCCTGTGGTGGTGTAGCCATGGATGTGGGGTCGGGGAGTTTCCTCCTGACGCCCTGAGGCTGCAGATGACTCAACGCTGAAACGCTATTTGCTCAGTGTCTTTAAGGTTCCTTCTCTCCGGGCAGCCTGGCCCCTCCTCCGCAGCGAGATATCCCTGCTCAGAGTTGGGGGACGTGATCCTCTGCAGAGGGGGGCTCCTGACGGAGCTGGCATGCTAGACTCCACTTTGCGCGTCACAAGGGGGAGCCTTGCAGGGCCTTGCAAGGGCTATGCAGTGCCTGCCGGGAGCCTGCCCGTCAGAGCCATGGGCTGGGCAGCAAACCCTCCAGCTGCGCCCCTGGGGAGGGACTGGAGATCAGCACCAAGGCAGCCCAGCCCAGCACACGGGCAGCATGGGGCTCTGGCTCACTCCCAGCAAGTCCAGGGCTGCAGACAGGGCCCTGGGGAAGAGCAACCCAGCTCGGTTTCCCGTGTGTCCTGGGTGAGAGCAGGGGTCAGCACTCCCCTCCCCAGAGCTGGGCGGCAGAGCCGGAAGCAGGCAAGCCTGGGAGAGCAGACTGCCTCTGCGCAGGGTGGGCACTGGGCAGGAAGCGCGCCAGGTGGCACGGGAGGCTGGCTGGGCAGGATCAGGCGACTT
This sequence comes from Platysternon megacephalum, assembly GCA_003942145.1. Lineage (NCBI taxonomy): Eukaryota > Metazoa > Chordata > Testudines > Platysternidae > Platysternon > Platysternon megacephalum. Next base: position 2,993,977 of record QXTE01000107.1, read on the forward strand.
GGTGACACAGACACCAGGGGCTGCTCGGCTCCGATGCTCCCACCATCACATGGCCACTGCCAGCAAAGAGAGTCCCCCAAACTGCCTGGGGCTGGCACCTGTCCGTGGGGGGAGAGGGGGATGTCTTGTGAGGAACAAGAGATGCTCCCTTCCTCCAAAGTGCCAGCTGATCTGTCCCCAGGGGGGCCAGGCATCTGCTCAGGGTTCTGCTCCCTGCTCTGCACTGCCACTGAGGAACGCCCCCCCCCCCTCCCCTCCCAGCGCTACAGAAAGTGGCGCTCACGGACAAGGATCGCCTGCCCACAGGCTGCGCCCCAGGAAAGCTCACGGTGCCGCACGGTCTGGGGGAAAACAGGAAAGGACCAAATGGAAGAGACTCCCCCTCCCCCACACCCCAAATCTCTGACTACCTTCACCCCCAGATCTCCCCCCGCACCCTCAAACCTTGACACCTGCCAAATCGGCCCTGTCCCTGTCCTGCCTCCCCCTTGCTCCCCACATCTCCTTCACCCCTAGATTTCCCCTGACTCCTGCCCACCCCCCAGCCCCAGTCTCCCCCAGCTCCTGGTAGGGCAGAGGACATGGCCAGTGGGTGTGTCATGGTGACCCACGGGGCCCCTGAGGCTGTGGAGGGCAGAGATGTTGGGGGCAGCTGGGTGCCCTATTGCTCTCCCTGGGGAGGTGGCACCGGGGCTGTCCCCTATGGCACGCCTGCTTTAAGAATGCACCTATCTGCCCCCGATCTCTCCCCATCACCAGGCGGGGAGCGAAAGTCCAGCCCCGGAGCCAGCCGGGTGTGTTTGCAAGGTGTGGGTGGTTCCCAGCTCACACAGGCCTGGCTCCCAGCCAGCAGCTTGAAATCACCAAATATAGACATGCCACAGGCTCTGTCCTGCCTCCTGGTGCCACCTGGGCAAGCTCCACCTGCTACCCACACCCACGAGGTTTCGATGCAGGCGGCTCCCTCTGCACGTCACGCTGCCGGCGAGTGACACATTCCGGGGGGAGCCTGGCTGGGGCGGGGACCTCACCAGCCGGGCACGGCACGGCACGGCAGAGCGAAACAGTGCAGGTTCCCTTTTACCGGCAGGGTGTGGGTGGGGCTGTTCCCATACCCCACACCGGGGGGGAGTCAGGCCCTGCCCCTCATACCTTACACCGGGGGGTTGGGGCTCTGCCCCCTATACCCCACACCATGGGGGGGGGGGGCTGCCCCTCATACCCCACACCATGGTAGGTTGGAGGGTCAGGGCTCCACCCTTCCTGCCATACCCTGGGGGAGTAGGGACAGGGCGACCCAGTTCCAAATTCAGCCCTGGCAGGTTCCCCCAGGCAGCAGCCAGGCCAGTGCCCCTGGGCCTGTGGCTCGGCCTCACTCAAGCCCCTGCTCCTCCCCTGCCCCCCATGCAGACCCCAGCGCTCTGCACCCCACCACAGGCCCCTGGCTCGGTGCGGCGCCAGGGCTGCAGCGACCAGCGCGGAGCAGCTGGCAGGCAGCATTCGGGTCATGGGCACTGTGCAGGTGCCCGGATTATGTCCCGTGCTGACCGAGGGGCTGCCTGGCCCTGGAGCTCCGGCTCAGCAGGGGCAGCACCCGCCTGGCCACTGTTTGGGACCTGGGGGTTCACAAATCCCCGCTGGCTCCAAACCTCAAGTGAGCTGTTCACCCTCCTTTCTTTCCGTGGGGCCGCTCACAAGCACTTTCCTGGGCACAGTGACGGTACTGGGGGGTTCTCTGTTATTGAATGCTGGGCTGCTGGCATTGGTTCATTCTTTTGGGGGCAGGGGAACCAATGACGCTTTCATTTTCAAAATAAAAACCTCTTTAAAATAGCAAGAAAATCTCCAAAGTTGGTGCAATGTCAGGCCTGCTGGCCCAGAAAGCAGATCCCCTTTACCCTCAGGCAGCTTGAGCCTTCAAGTGGCCAGAAAGGGACAAATACGCAGAAAAAACACATGCCACCTGACAAACCCCAAGCCGCAGCCTCACTGTTCCCTTCAGGCTGAACCAGGCTGTTTGCATGACCACCTAGAAGACGTCACACATTTTGTTTGTATTGTTGCTAAATTCCTGGCCACTTGTTTCTTTTTTCAATAACTATGGCAGGGAAAAGATCAGTCCCTGAAGGGAGAAAACAATGCAGTAGGAGAAACCTTGACAGGGTCCTTTTAACACCGCTTGAGATTGCTGGGTTTGACGCCCGGCAGAAATGCCACACACAGCCTTGAGCCAGAGAGCGGGTTGTTGTGATATCCCCGCGGCAGCTTCGATGCCCATTTGCCCCCGACTGCTCCAGCGGAAGGATGGGTACCACAGCCCGCCGAAGTGGGGCGGGTGGGAAGAAAGGAAGGTAGCCATATCCGAGGAGGACTGGATTTAAAGGATGGGAAGGTGGTATCCAAGTTGATCTGGGTAAAGGGGCAGCAGGTCAGACTGGTTATCTGAGCATTTCTCTGTATGTCTAAAAGAGGAGATGAGTTTTCTGCCCAGCAGTGGGTCATTCTGCTCACCTGGGGGCCAGTTCTGCCCCGCCCAGGATCTGATATGGAGTTACTCAGATGCACTAACACTGACTACTTGGGGATTGGCGGGGCTGGCAATCTGCGTTCTAGTTTGGACAAGAGGAAGAGAAACAGGTTACTTGTCTGTGGGAGGGGACGAGTCACCAGGGCTGGTTAGCTGGCTGTGTGTGGAGAAAGTGGGGATGGGAAGGGCCCAGCACTTTACCTGGCTGGTGCTAAAGGCTATCCAGGCCCTTGTCTGCAAACAGGGTTTTGCAGGCCATTCAGCCAGGACAGGAGAACAATTAGCAGCAGCAGCTGCCCCTCTCCCTTGCTCTATCCCAACAGGCATAGCTGGTTTCCATCAGCACCTCTAGAGTATGGCTGTAAAAGCCTTTTAGTGCCATGGCGATGAATAATGGCTGTTTCCTCTAACTAGGTGATTATCCCATTTTCCCCCCAAGGCCCAGGGGTCTGAGTGATGGAAGATTATGTGTTTTTCCTAGATGCATTGGAGGTGTCCTGGGCTGTAACAGGAAAGGAAAACAGCCTCTTCTATTGTCAGAGGGAACCCAACAGGACAGCCAGCCAAACACGAGCTGGTTATTCATCACGCAATATCTAATATTAAAGAACACAACCCCTCTCCCCCCCCCATTTTAAAGATCTCATCCAAACTTCCAGCCCCACCCCAGATCCCTACATACCTCCTGCCAGGAACTTCTCCGAGCTCCTCCCCCTCTGAGATGATACTGTCGGCTCCTGTGTAGGTCATTACTCCACCTAATCCAGCCGTGTATTATTTCATTTGTATACACTGGCCTGCTATAATGAATCTTACATTTCCTGCTTAAACGCTAATGACAGGTATTTGTTGAGGTAGCACTAACCTGTGTGTGCTCGGGGCTCGGGAGACAAGGGAGACAAGGAGACATGGTCCTTTCTCCACACGGGGGTTGAGTCTCTGCACTAATAAAGGTGAGATTACAAATGCAGGGGACTGCCCCTCCAGAGCAGCCGTTTCAGTCACTCTGACCAGAGGATTGCAGTCCGCACACTGCCATGCCCGGAATCAATTCAGCGTTTTCATTCAACAGCCCTGAAGGCAGAGCGGTGACCGCGGTAACTAGCCATCAGGGCTCCAGCTCTGCTACTGACCTTTGACCTTTGACAAAATGCTTCACCTTTCTCGGCCTTCATTTACCCAACTGTAAAGTGGGGATAAAGATACCGACTCACCCGGCCAATAGGCTAACAGGTGAACAGCCCTGCAAAGAGTCACATCCCACGTTTCATTCTATCTCCAGCCCCTGTACGCACGTCCCGCTGTCTATCTATTTGCATCCTATGGAGAGATTTCAATCGACAATTAGTAATCATCTCCCCAGCCTGACTGACCTAGATTCCTTGGAACCAAAGAAGCAGATCCCAGCAGGTCAGGCTAAACTCTTCCCATCCGTGTAGATATGCCGAGTACCGCGGCTTACTCTGGGAAGAGGCGTTAGAAGCTGAGCTCTGGCTGCACGGACACATCCAAGACACTTTGTACCCTGATGTGCTTGGGCACAACGATGCTCTTCCTTGGGCCTGCTGGGTCACCCTTCACTCCAGAGGTGGCTGCATTTCACTGCTGCTTTTTGCATATTCAGTACAACCTTGCTTATCAAATCACATTTACGCAAAACTCCCTGTTCCACGACCCCTGGTTTTTAATTACATTGACCATGTCCTCCATTATCCATATTTATTCAGTGTTCCCATAATCCCCTAGCTGAGGGCCTGCTGCACTCGAAAGTAGGGCTGGGCACTGAAGCCTGAATAAACCTGAGTAACTTGGTATTTGCTTTATCTTGCAACTGTGATACACAAGAGGTATTTCGTCCCCAGCAATGGCTCCCTGAGGCACTCAAAGAGCCCATGAAAACAACCAAATACAAACAGGAATTAGTTAATGTTTGTAAATCCCTTTGAAGATGGCAATCAATATTAAACACGGCTACCCTCATCTAGAGACACCCCTCCCTCCTGTAAAGTGCTTTGGAATCCATCAGAAGGGAAGGCACTAGAGGACTCTAATTGCAGTGGATTAAGCCATCAAGTTGCAGGGCTGTGGCGAGAATGCGGCCATGCCGCTCCCAAGCAGTGCGGGGGTGGCTCTGGGCACAGGGGCAGGGGCACTGTCAGAGTGAGATGGGGCTCGGGGGGGTTAGAGGATGGCGTTGTTGCTGGGACATGAGGGCAGCACCATTAGGATGAAGATGTGTGGTGGGGTCGTACCGCGATTGGCACGACTGCAATGTGTTGTGGGTGGGACATGCCAGGGCTGGAAAGGGGTGGGAGTGTCATTGGGACACAGTGTCACCACCGGGGCACCCAGTGCCTGGCGCGGGGCAGTGATACGTTTGGGGCACCCAGTGCCTGCTATGGATGGTGGTGTCATGGCCTGGGGGTGTCATTCGGGCGCACGTTGCATGGCCTGGGGGTGTCATTGGGGTGCACGGGGCAGGATCTGGGGGTGCCATTGGGGCACACGGTGCAGGGCCCAGGGGGTGCTATTGGGGCACACGGTGCAGGATCTGGGGGTGCTATTGGGGCACACAGGGCAGGGTCTAGGGGTGCTATTGGGTCACACGGTCCGGGGGTGCCATTGGGGCGCACGGTGCAGGGCCTGGGGGTGCTATTGGGGAGCATGGTCTGGGGGTGCTATTGGGGTGCACGGTGCAGGGCCTGGGGGTGCCATTGGGTCACACAGTCTGGGGGTGCCATTGGGGTGCACGGTGCAGGATCTGGGGGTGCCATTGGGGCGCACGGTGCAGGGCCCGGGGGGGCTATTGGGGCGCACGGTCTGGGGGTGCCATTGGGGCACACGGGGCAGGATCTGGGGGTGCCATTGGGTCACAGGTTCTGGGGGTGCCATTGGGGTGCACGGTGCAGGATCTGGGGGTGCCATTGGGGCACACGGTGCAGGGCCCGATGGTGCTATTGGGGCACGTGGTGCAGGGCCCGGGGGGGCTATTGGGGCGCATGGCACGGGGGTGCCATTGGGGCACACGGTGCAGGGCCCGGGGGGGCTATTGGGGCGCACAGTCTGGGGGTGCTATTGGGGCACACAGGGCAGGGCCGGGGGGGCTATTGGGTCACATGGTCCGGGGGTGCCATTGGGGCGCACGGTGCAGGGCCAGGGGGGGCCATTGGGGCGCACGGTGAAGGATCTGGGGGGGCCATTGGGGCGCACGGTGCAGGGCCCCGGGGGGCTATTGGGGCGCACGGTCTGGGGGTGCCATTGGGGCACACGGTCTGGGGGTGCCATTGGGGCGCACGGTGCAGGGCCCGGGGGGGGGTATTGGGGCGCACGGTGCAGGGCCCGGGGGGGCCATTGGGGCGCACGGTGCAGGGCCCGGGGGGGCTATTGGGGCGCATGGTCTGGGGGTGCCATTGGGGCGCACGGTGCAGGGCCTGGGGGTGCTATTGGGGCGCACGGTCCGGGGGTGCCATTGGGGCGCACGGTGCAGGGCCCGGGGGGGCTGGCAGTGGGCTGAGCTGTGACTGAGACGCCCGGCTCCGGGCAGGGCGCACCCCGCCGCGGCTGCCGGGGGAACTGGACCCCCGGGCCCCGCTGCACCCCCGGGCTCCCCTCCCCCGACTCCTTTTCGATGCAGGTTCCGGGGCGCGCTGAGCAAGGGAGGCGGGGCCAGGCCTGCCAGCCGCCCCACGTGGCCTGGGCCGCGCCAGCCAATGGAAGCGCGTGTTTCTGAAAGATCTCCATATATGGCTATGTTCTCGGCCGGCGAGGCGGGGCCGGCGCCCCCGGGTATAAAAGGGCGGGGCTGAGCGCTGGACGGTCTCACTCAGCCAGCGGCAGCGGACCGAGCAGCCTCGCATCTCCCAGCCCCGAGAGGAGCCGCCTCCACACAGGTACGGCCCGCTCCCCTGGGCCAGCGGGGCCTTGGGCCGGCCCGCCCGCGGGGCACCCAGCCGGCCTCCCTCGCCGCCTGCGGCCGCCCAGCCAGACTCCCTCCGGCTCGAGCCCCGGAGCCGCCTATTGCGGCCGCCTCGCCGGAGGGGGGGGCGAGCACGGGGGTCATCTCCCGGCGGGCCCGTGGGCAGCGCTTGCGCTTATCCCCCCTCTTCCCCCCCGGGGTCCGGTTCGCGGTGGTATCGCCGGGCCAGCCGTTTGAATGGCGCGAGGCCGTGGGCGGGCCCTGGCCTGGCAGGGCCTGTGATTGGTCCTGTTGGCGGTGACGTCACGAAGCGGGAGGTTTGAATGGGGGGGCTGGGGCGGGGCTGGTTCTGCCCGTAGCGCAGGAGAGGCTCCGTGGGGCGGGGCTGCCCGCGGGGCGGGGCTGGGCAGCCTCCTGGTTGCTCTGGCAACGGGCCCCGGGGGGCTGCGGGGTGTTTGCTGCCCTGGGCCCCCGCCAGGGCCCTGCTGCTGGGGCTCTCGGGGTAGCCCTGGCTGCTAGGGCCTGGCTTTGGCTTGACATGGCCTGGGTGGGGCTCCTGGCCATGCTGTGCGGGCTGCAGCGTTGAGCAGGGCAGACTGTAAACCAGCCCAGCCCTGGCCGGCTGGAGCCGAGCCCGGGGGGCAGGGGCAGGGGGTTGTGCTGCAGGAGCAGTGGCTCTGAAGTGTGGCTGACCAGAGGCTGGTCCTGTCTCAAGCAGGTTCTCCGAGATGGAAGAAGAAATTGCAGCGCTTGTCATCGACAATGGCTCTGGTATGTGCAAAGCTGGCTTTGCAGGAGACGATGCGCCCCGGGCTGTGTTCCCCTCCATTGTTGGGCGCCCAAGACACCAGGTGAGTAGCCAAGCAGCGGGCTGTGTTCTGTTTAAATGGGAGCGCGCTGGGATCTCTGGCAGTGTTCTGCTAAAGATGGGTCTCTGAAACTTACCGCTTGTCTTTTTGTGTTAAAGGGTGTCATGGTTGGCATGGGGCAAAAGGACAGCTATGTAGGTGATGAGGCCCAGAGCAAGAGAGGTATCCTGACTCTGAAGTACCCTATTGAACACGGCATTGTCACCAACTGGGACGACATGGAGAAGATCTGGCATCACACTTTCTACAATGAGCTTCGTGTGGCACCGGAGGAACACCCTGTTCTGCTGACAGAAGCTCCCCTGAATCCCAAGGCCAACCGAGAGAAGATGACACAGGTACACTTCCTGCGGTACAACCGTGATCTACCTTCATCTGTTTTTCACAAACCATCTCTTTTGAGTTGTGACATCTTTTCAAAACCAAGTGTCCTTTCAATATTTTCAGGGTTCTGTACTCCTGGCATTTCCTTCCTGAAGTCTCAGGTTTCTTTTATTTGTCTATTTCTGCCTGCATTCTTTGCTTTTCCTTTCTCAACACATCAATTTTTGCATGCCAGCATGTTTTCTAATATTGATTTTGAGGGATTTTAATTTCTTGTAGTGAAATACAACTTCTTTCCTAGATCATGTTTGAGACCTTCAACACCCCAGCCATGTATGTTGCTATCCAGGCAGTATTGTCCCTGTATGCCTCTGGTCGTACCACTGGTATTGTTATGGACTCTGGTGATGGTGTTACCCATACTGTGCCCATCTATGAAGGTTACGCTCTGCCCCACGCCATCCTGCGTCTGGACTTAGCTGGCCGAGACCTGACAGACTACCTCATGAAGATTCTGACAGAAAGAGGCTACAGCTTCACCACAACAGCTGAAAGGGAAATTGTACGTGACATAAAGGAAAAGCTGTGCTACGTTGCACTGGATTTCGAACAGGAGATGGCCACTGCTGCTTCATCTTCCTCCCTGGAGAAAAGCTATGAACTGCCTGATGGTCAGGTGATCACCATTGGCAATGAGAGGTTTAGGTGTCCAGAGGCCCTCTTCCAGCCATCCTTCCTGGGTAAGTATCTGCCAAACCATATTGAGGACCAATCCCACCTTGTCTGAACACTGCTGATTAATGAGAATCCTTTCCAGTAAGCCTTTGATAGCAACCTAAAGCTGGGGTTGGGATGGTGCTCTGTAGTTAGGTAACTACCTGCGTACTAAGTCTGACCATCCTGTCTCTAGGTATGGAATCCTGTGGCATTCATGAGACCACTTTCAACTCTATCATGAAGTGCGATGTAGATATTCGAAAGGACCTGTATGCCAACACAGTATTGTCTGGGGGTACCACAATGTACCCTGGAATTGCTGACAGAATGCAAAAGGAAATCACTGCTCTGGCACCCAGTACAATGAAAATTAAGGTAAATAAAACTCTGAAAGAGCCAATGAGTTATAGATGGTGACTATTCTATCTAGAAAGGTAATGTTGGCAACTGACTGACTTCTCCTCTTGTTTACTTTTTAGATTATTGCTCCACCTGAACGTAAATACTCTGTTTGGATTGGTGGCTCCATCTTGGCTTCTCTCTCTACCTTCCAGCAGATGTGGATCAGCAAGCAGGAATATGACGAGTCTGGCCCATCCATTGTCCACCGTAAATGCTTCTAAATGGACTGCTAGCAGATGCACAGCATTTGCTGCATGAATCTTCACTAGTATATGTTTGCCTGGGCAAATTTATACACTTCATGCTAGCCTCATAAAACTGGAATTAAGCCTTCTTCCAAAAGAAACTTGCCCTTGGAAAGTCTGTATCTGAGACAAAGATCAGTGTTGGATTGAGCTGTCACTGATTTGACCCTGTATTCAAGTTAACTGTTCCCTTGGTGTACATTTTAGCATAATACCCTGTACATATCTGATCTAAACCTTGGTACAGGTGCCATCACTCCTGTGACCTAAATGCTAGGTTAACTTGTATTTGTGGAAGAGAATTGGCCTGTGACACTGTAGTTCAGGTAGCTGGCAGTATTGACTAGTGACACCTTGTTTAAACTCTGCAGGGCTTGAGACTGATTTGTACAGGGTATCGGCAGTCAGACGTCCAATACACAAAGCGCTAAGTATTCCAGATTTTGGTATAGAGGCTGGTAGGAGTTCATCAGAGAACTTACTTCTGTTGCTGCCATTCTAGTAAGGCTGGAAAAGATTACATCCAAGCCTTATGAACCAGTTTTCATTTTCTTACCCCTCCTGTATTCCAGCAGAACATCTTTGGGGCTAAAGTTACTCAACTTGAGTTGCTGAAACTTTGCATTTACAACTGTAAATTTTACACCAAGTTTAATTTATGTAAGATTTTTGTATGTTGCCTTAATGTTCTCACATGACAGTAGAAAACCAAAACTTGTAAGTCATCCTGAAGTTGAGAAATTGTAATGCCCAACACATCATTGTGTAAGGAAAAATAAAGCGCTGCAGTAAACTACTCCATGGGTGTGTCTCTTCAGAAGGATCTTGGAGTCCCATGTACTAGGTTAGTTCTAAATAGCGTGCGAGGTTTGTTAACATGTAGAGTGACATTCTCAAGCTGCTTGTACAGTCTTCCCTGAATGCTCAATTTGTCAAGCTAAAACAGGCTTCCTTGGCCTACTCTGGCGCTAAAGCCAAACCTCTCCTACCTTAATTGCCAGCCTGCCTTGGTCTAGATGGACAGGCTTCAGAATCATTTCAAGTTCTTGGTCTCTCCCTTTCCTAGTGCAGGTAGGAGAAACATCCCCTGGCTTCTGGGGCCTAGTGCCCCTCAATGACACCAATAGCCTAATTGATCAACATTGATCAGGCCCTACTGGCTTATGCAGGGGGAAAAGGCTACTGAATGTCCATTATGGTTTCTGACTATGCAAAATTCAAGCTGGCTTAACAAAGAGCAAAGCAGGGTGAATAGGCCTCTAGGATACACAAGCCCTCCAGTGCTGTAACTAACATCAGTTGGTGGTTCTTGAAGCTAGGAGTGGAGGCCAGCAAGCCTGCCTGAGCTCACTAACTCCCCCTCTCAGCTAATGGAGGGGCAAGAAAGCATCTAGGACAGCCCTTCCTCCCTACGAACCCGTTCCTAAACTTAGTGGGAAAGGGGGTGATCAGTGCACACCATTATTCATGGGGATCCTGCTGGGATGGGCACTTGGCTGGAGGGCTGGCAGTGCTGACTCAACTCTTCCCTGTAATGACTCAGCTGCTGCCATATTGGTGCCCAGAGCAATAACTAGATGCCTGATTATTCCCCTTCCCCTTCCCCATCAGGAAAACTCATCAGCTGCTGGTCTTGGGGAGCATCACTCAGAGCTTTCACCTTCTGTCTTAAATGTGCAGTTTGGTGTCTCATTCAAGTAGTATAAGCATGTTAATGTGCTTCCCTACCTGGAATTTCTGAACCTTCCTTTTACTGCCTGTGTCATGGTTGCAAGAGCTAGGGGCCTTGATGCCCCATGCACAGGTCTGAACCCTACAAATGCTAGTAACTTCTGGCCTGTGTTCGGGTGGGATCCTGCAAACAACCCATTTCAGTTTGTATGTGGCTCAAACGTTAATTGCTCTTCGGCAGGGTCCTTGGAAGTTGATGAATTCAATCTTTGGGCCTAGTTTTGCCCGTCATAAATAAGGATGAAAGTTCTGCTGGATGGAACCCTATAGGGTTTGAAATATGCAGCTCACTTTTAGGGCTTAGCATTAGTGAGTTTCCTGTTGGCAGGCAGTTGCCTTGTTGCAAAAGAGATGAGTTTTCAGCCATATGCAGAGGCGCCATGTAGAAAACTGGATGGTTTCCATACCATGGAGCAGTCGACAGAGGGCTGTACATTTCAATGTGCTGCACAAACAGTAACTCATCCAAAATCCCTGCATGGTAAGTATTGTTCTCATCTTAAACGGGGGAGAAGAAGAGATGCTAATTAATTGAAATACTGAAGGTCATGCAGTGAGTCAGTGGCAGAGCTGCAATTAGGTTCTTGCATGTGCTTCTCTAATTACTGCTGTACCACTGTTCAAAACCTTGCGGTTAAATGTTAAAACAGCGGTGCTGCTGTGTTAAAGCACCATGGCAACTGGGCTTACAGGCTAGCATAATTTCCCTCCTCTCACACAAGCTGCTGTGGCAAATCAGGGTTGCAGTTGGGTTTTGTACGATACCGCTCGGATGAACTGACTGCTTTTCAGCCACTTAGTCTCTCTAGAAATAAGGTGATCAGCCACCCCTGGGGCATGTATGATGTGGGGTAACGAGTATGCTGGGGCGATAAGCGCAGGATATTGGGGAGGTGACGGGGGTAGCGGACTGGGCTATTACCTTACAGGCGTTTTTGGAGTCCTAGGCTAAGGAGAAGAGCGAAATCACATGATTTGAAAAGCAGAACTCAACAAGGCTGCTTGGCCCAGATCCACAGAGGTATTTAGGCTCCTCCTTTCCATTGGTCATCTGGGCCCTTGTCCCTCACTGCTAGCCGGAACCTGGGGGCTGTTTGGGAGCTTCTCCAGGGCCTGTAATTTCCTTGGACTTTTTATTCTCCCTTTCCAAGGCCTCCTGCCTGGGTCTTTTCTGCACTTGCCTTTCCCACCATGACAGAGATTCTTACGGGCCCTTAGCAACAGTGAGCGGGGTTAATGCTTTGTGAAGCCCCAGCTGTAAGGACGTGCCCCGGAGTTCATGGCGTCCATGAGGCAAGGGGCTCCCCGCTGACCTGGAGAGGGAATGCCCAGTCTTGGGGCTGAGGAACCCCGCCTGAGTCGGTTGGTCTTGACTCCTGACGGCAGCTGGGTACAAATACCAATGTTAATTAAAAACTTCACTTCCAGCCCCGTCTCCCTGATGGGGGGCTGAGAGCTTCCAACCAAGGAAGCTTTCAGATCTCCGGGCTGAACAAAACGCTACGGGAGGGGCAGCTTCCTACCTTAAACAAGCATGTCTTCATCAATCGCTATTTTAGAAATGGCCAGATGGGATCAGACTTGGGGTGCCTCTAGACCAGGGTTTTGTCTCTGACAGGGGCTGGCACCAGATGCTTCAGAGGAAGAAATCCGGCATGAGGCGACCTGCCCCCAGGGAAAGTTTCTTCCTGACTCCCACTAGCTAGAGATCAGCTGGGCCCTGGCGAATGAGGGTTTATATACCTGCCAGAGCTCTTTGGCCTGGTCTTCACTAAAAAGTTACGTCACTCGGGTGTGAAAAATCCACACCCCTGTGTGACGTAGTTAAGCCGATTAATCCCCGGTGCAGACCACGCTAGGTGGACGGAAGAATTCGGTCAGCCTAGCTACCGCCTCTCGGGGAGGTGGAGTACCTATGCCCCTGGGAGAACCCCTCCTGTCAACGAAGGGAGTGTCTACATGGAAGCAGTCCCGCACTTTTTAATCCTGTTACACACCTGGTCTCCGTTCTAACTTGTGGCAGTGAGTTCTCGCATACCTGTTAAGAGAAACCAGTTGTTTCTGGTGGGTAAAAGTAACTAAGAAGGTGTTTTTCCAACATGTGCTGTGTGCTGAGTCCCACTGGAGGGCTTGGGGCAAGTCTGGTGCATTAGGCATTTCCACTGGCACAGCAGACTAGATTTTCACTGTGGGGGTGGATTTGAAAAACACCAGGTGGCAATTTTTGCCAAGCTGTTCGGTGCCATAATAGAGTCATAACCTGTCTCACATTGGCTTTTTGCTGTGTGATTTGCCAGGGAGATGGGAGGGGGGGGGAGAGAGAGAGTCAAGGTGTTTTGTTCATCCATAAATATCCTTAAAAATGAACAAGAGGGATGGTTAACTCCCAACCAGAGTGGAAGGCTGGGTTTGGATTCTGTGGGGCAGGAAGATTTCCTCTGCCATGGAAAAACAATTCAGTCTTCAGAGATGCTGTTTGGGATGCCTAACAGATGTCAAGCTCAATCAGTGGAATCTGTCTGTTGGAGAAATTTTAGTTGGCAGCCGCTTGCTTCTATGTATTCACAAAGGCCTTAGCTCTAAATCCCCTTTCAAGTGTTCGCATATTACAGGATATGATGTAGTGTTCTTAACCTCCTAGGTAGAGTGTTTGCACATTAATCACTCCAGGAAAAAAAAAGAACGAAAAAAAGTCTGCAGGGGAATATGCAGTGGGAGCGGAAGGATGTGGCTGCTTAGTCAGAGCAGCCGGTACTCTGCATCCCAGAGCAGTGAGCTGTGAGCTCATCCTGCACCTTCGAATCAGAGCTGCAGGCGTTCCGGCCAAGGGCGGCTTTCTCACATCGCTTTCCGCACCCCGTCGGTCTCTCGCTGGACATATATGGCAATGCCACGGGGGTGAGGCACTCGGGGCCTCCCAAGGCACCTGGGGTTTGCGTGGCAAGGGAGCGGGGAGGGAAGGGATACGCTGAGCCAGCCCTTGGAACGATGGGGGGGGGGGGGGGGGGGNACTGCTCCATCGGTTGACTTGCATGGCTTCGTAAAGCGACACCGATTTACGCCAGCTGAGGATCTGGCCCTATGCTGGGATTTCTTAGTGATCCCAATCCTGAATTAATGCAAGTGTGTGACGGCCCTCTGGCTCCTGCAGATAAAGGGGGGCTGTGCTGTTTGCTTCTCTCTGCATTAGGTGGGCGTTCCCCTGTCTAAGGGCCAGGCCCAGGCACTATGCCCTAGGGCAGGGGTTCTCAAACTGGGAGTTGGGACCCATCAGGGGGTTGCAAGGTTATTCCATGGGGGGTTGCGAGCTGCCAGCCTCCACCCCAAATCCCGCTTTGCCTCCAGCATTTATAATAGTGTTAAATATATAAAAAAGTGTTTTTAATTTATAAGGGGGGGTCGCTGTGTGAAAGGGGTCACTAGTACAAACGTTTGAGACCTACTGCCCTAGAGACCCTTTCTCTCCATCTTAAACAGGACGGTCCAAGGATTAGGGCATGAGCCTGGGACTCAAAAGACCTGGGTTCTGTTCCCGGCACAGCCACTGACTGGGGGCACTTGCTTGCCCTCCTGGCTTTGCCCAGTTCGCTTGTAAGCTCTTGAGGGCAGGGACTGTCTCACGCTACTTGCATGTTCCTGTTCTCAGTTGGCTCCTTTAGGCACTGCAGTGAGAGACACAAATAATGTTATGTGCTAGCCTGAGCCATGTCAATGTACATCCATTAATTGTGTTACCATAGCACCTAGGAGCGCCCGCCATGGGCCAGGCCCCTATCACGCTAGGCCCTGTACAAAGCCAGAACAAAGAGCTGACACTAGAAAGCAGAATGTGCAGCGAGCAGCTAAAATCCTTGCCAGGAATGGGGGCTAGCCTGGGTCTGAGGGGGCAGCTGTCCTCGGGGGAAGAGGTTAAGCTCAGTCAGGAGACCTGGCCCCATGCCAGCTGGGTCGGCTGGGCAGAGTGGAAGGACCTGACTTTGGAGAAGCTTGTGTTCCTCCATTCCAAGGCCAGACGGGACCGCTGTGATCGTCTCGTCTGACTTCCTGGGTAACGCAGGCCAAACTCAGAGACCTCCCCACACAATCCCTCGGGCAGAGTTTATAGCAAAACACCCAGTCTTGATTTAAAAATTGCCCGTGATGGCGAATCCACCAGGCCCCTTGGGGAATTGTTCCAGTGGTTAGTTACCCTCAGTGTTAAAAATGTCGACCTTATTCCCAGGCTGCCTGGGTCTAGCTTCAGCGTCCAGCCGCTGGATGGTGGGAGACCTTCCTCTGCTAGACTGAAGAGCCCGTTAGTCAAGTTCCCCAGGTCGGTACTTCCGGACTGGGATCCCGTCCCCCCCGAACCGTCCCTTTGTTACGCTAAATCGACTGAGCTCCTGGAATCCGTCACTACAAGGCAGGTTTTCTAACCCGCTGATCATTCTCGTGGCTCTTCTCTGACCCGTCTCCGATTTATCCACATCCCTCCTGAATTGTGGCACCAGAACTGGACACAGGATCCCAGCAGCGGTCGGATCAGTGCCCAGAACAGCGGTGACATCACCTCTCTGCTCCTCCTCCAGATTCCCGCTTGTGCATCCCACGATCCCATCGGCGCTTTTGGCCAGTGTCACACCGGGAGCTCACGTTCGGCTGATTTCCCCCCCCCAATAAAAAATCTTTTATAGAGTCACTGCTCTCTAAAACAGCCCCCCAGCCTGGCAGCATGGCCTGCCTTCTCTGTTCCCAGATGTGTAGTTCCATGTAGCTGTATTAAAACACCCATTGTTTGCTTGTGCCCAGGTTACCAAGCGATACCAGCTGGCTCTGGCTCAGTGACCTGGCCTCTGCATTATTTCCCACTCCCCAATTTTTGTGTCATCGGTAAACTTTATCAGCGATGAGTTTCTGTTTTCTCCCAGGTCATTGGTAAAAATGTTAAATAGCAAAGAGCCAAGAACCGATCCCTGCGGGGCCCCACTGGTAACATGCCCGCTCCATGGCGATTCCCCGGTTACCAGGACATGTTCAGACTTATCGGTTGCAGGGGCGGCTCTAATTTTTTTGCAGCCCCAGGAACGGCAGGCAGGCTGCCTTCAGCGGCGTGCCTGCGGGAGGTCCCCGGTCCCGCGGCTTCGGTGGCACGACAACCAAATACACAACAGCATGCCTGTGGGAGGTCCGCCGGTCCTGCGGCTTCGGCGTACCCACCGCTGAATTGCCGCCGAATCCACGGGACCGGTGTACCTCCCGCAGGCATGCCGCCGAAGGCTGCCTGACTGCCACCCTCGCAGGGACCGCTGGCCGCCCCCCGCGGCTGGCCACCCCAGGCACGCGCTTGGAGCACTGGTGCCTGGAGCCGCCGCTGATCAGTTGTCCAGTTTTTAATCCATTTTGTGTGTTTCGGGTTAATTTTATATCAGGAGAACGCGGCCCGTGTGCCGAGAGGGACTCCCAGGGCTGCGGGAGGAATAGGCCAGGCCTGAGGCCATGGCACGGCATTTGTTGAAGGCTCGACAGCTGCCGCAGTGGATGAGGATGCTGAAGGGGCCGGTGAGAGCAGAGGGCCCCTCCGTAAGGCACTGGGTGGGGGCCGGCGCTCTCTCCCAGCGGCTGCCAAGGACTGATCCCCCACGAGGGGTTTCACAGAACGTGAGGTGAGCGCCCAGCTCAGCAGCACTTCCACTGAAAAGGAGCCCGGGACAAGGAGAATCCTGCCGGGACGTGTAGTGGCAGCCATTAACTGCAGGGACCTATTACATCAACCTGGTGTGATAAATGAAGTGTGTGTGGGGGAGCTTCCTTTTATGGACACGAGCCAGCCCTCGTGGTAGCTGTTCTCTACGTGCTTTACCTGTAAAGGGTTAAAAAGCCCCCCAGGTAAAGGGGGGGGGAAAAGTGGGCACCTGACCAAAAGAGCCAATGGGAAGGTAGAACTTTTTAAAATGGGGAAAGAAACTTTTCCTGACTTCCTGAGGAAACTACAATCCATTGGTGATCTTCCTGAAAACACCATCCTAGCCACTATGGATGTAGAAGCCCTTTACACTAACATTCCACACAAAGATGGACTACAAGCCACCAGGAACAGTATCCCCGATAATGTCACGGCAAACCTGGTGGCTGAACTTTGTAACTTTGTCCTCACCCATAACTATTTCACATTTGGGGACAATATATACCTTCAAATCAGCGGCACTGCTATGGGTACCCGCATGGCCCCACAGTATGCCAACATTTTTATGGCTGACTTAGAACAACGCTTCCTCAGCTCTCGTCCCCTAACACCCCTACTCTACTTGTGCTACATTGATGACATCTTCATCATCTGGACCCATGGTAAAGAAGCCCTTGAGGAATTCCATCATGATTTCAACAATTTCCACCCCACCATCAACCTCAGCCTGGACCAGTCCACACAAGAGATCCACTTCCTGGACACCACAGTACTAATAAACGATGGCCACATAAACACCACCCTATACCGGAAACCTACTGACCGCTATACTTACCTACATGCCTCCAGCTTTCATCCAGACCACACCACTCGATCCATTGTCTACAGCCAAGCTCTAAGATACAATCGCATTTGCTCCAACCCCTCAGACAGAGACAAACACCTGCAAGATCTCTATCAAGCGTTCTTACAACTACAATATCCACCCGCTGAAGTGAAGAAACAGATTGACAGAGCCAGAAGAGTACCCAGAAGTCACCTACTACAGGACAGGCCTAACAAAGAAAGTAACAGAACGCCACTAGCCATCACCTACAGCCCCCAACTAAAACCTCTCCAGCGCATCATCAAGGATCTACAACCTATCCTGAAGGACGATCCATCACTCTCACAGATCCTGGGAGACAGGCCAGTCCTTGCTTACAGACAGCCCCCAAACCTGAAGCAAATACTCACCAGCAACCACACACCAAACAACAAAAACACTAACCCAGGAACCTATCCTTGCAACAAAGCCCGTTGCCAACTCTGTCCACATATCTATTCAGGGGATACCATCATAGGACCTAATCACATCAGCCACACTATCAGAGGCTCGTTCACCTGCACATCTACCAATGTGATATATGCCATCATGTGCCAGCAATGCCCCTCTGCCACGTACATTGGCCAAACTGGACAGTCTCTACGTAAAAGAATAAATGGACACAAATCAGACGTCAAGAATTATAACATTCAAAAACCAGTTGGAGAACACTTCAACCTCCCTGGCCACTCGATTACAGACCTAAAAGTCGCAATATTAAAACAAAAAAACTTCAAAAACAGACTCCAACGAGAAACTGCTGAATTGGAATTAATTTGCAAATTGGATACCATCAAATCNCCCTTTGTCTGTTGCTCTTGGGAAAGAGGGGAACACAGGGCAGCAGGAATGCTGTGTAAAGCTTAGGCCAGGTATGATCATCAATCATCAGATCATGCCTAGAACTACTGATCTGAACTGCTAAGGTGTAAGTAGATCAGAAGGTTTAGCTAGACACGCTCAGGTTTCTTTCTGTTTGTTTTCTAAGCCTTGTGGATCTTCTCTGTGCTAACCCCCGATGCCTTTGTTTGCTCGTCACCTTTATGCTGAACCCCAAGAAAGCTGTTTTGGGGGCTTAATTTTTGTAATTGTTTCTTTTAAGACCTAGCAAAAAGCCTGAGTTCCACATATATTTTTTTCCCTTTTTGTTTTTAATAAAATTTACCTTTTTTAAGAACAGGATTGGATGTTTGGTGTCCTAAGAAGTTTGTGCATGTTGTTTGATTAGCTGATACCCGCAGCTAACTTCCTTTGTTTTCTTTCTCAGCTCTTCCCTGGGGGGGGGAAAGGGTGAAAGGACTCGAGGGTCCCCACAGGGAGGAATTCCCTAGTGCTCCTTCCTGGCTTCAAAAGGGGTTTTTTGCATATGGGTGGTGGCAGCATTTACCAAGCCAAGCTCAGAGAGAAGCTATAACCTTGGGAGTTTAATACAAGCCCGGAGTGGCCAGTATTCATTTTTAAAATCCTTGCGGGCCCCCGACTTCTGCACTCGGAGTGACAAAGCGGGGATTCAGCCTTGACACCCCGTAAGGGTCAAACACTAATTTGTGGGCTCCCTGCCCTGCTGGGGCCTCGGCGCGAATGGAGCGACTCGTCTTCCCCGGTCCTGAGAGAAACGAAATGCATCAATATTGCAGCTACTGCTGCTGCGTGGGCACGTTGGGGGTGGGGGGAAGGATTAGGGGCGAGGATGGGGAGTGGGGAAAGGTTAAGGGAGTGAGTGGAGGGGTGGGGTAGGGCAGTGGAGGAAGAGGGAAGATGGAGGCAGGGGTGGGGAGGGGAAGGGAGAGAAGGCAGGATTGGGGGAGGGGGAATGGGAAGGGGTGGGGTGAGAAATGGGACGAGGGAGAGAGGGGAGGGGTGGAGATGAGGTGACTGGTGTTAAAAGTTCTCCTGCAGGCTAATTCGGTGCTTAGGGAAATGAGGTGAGTGAAGACAAACGAATCCAACAAGTGTGAGAATGGCAGCTGACTAGTGACCTCCTCATTCACTTGTGTCCACGTTACTCCTTGGGTGAGTTTCAGCCCGTGAGAATCGTCCCATTGACGACGACAGGGCTGCCTGCGCGAATCAGTTCTACACCGGGGGACTTCTACACTGGGTGTAAATGGGCCGTGAGCGTGAGGACTGGCTCGGCGTGTTGCAGATCCCAGGGATGCTGATGTAGACCAGAGGTCATGAGGGCCAGGCCTGGAGGTGTTACTCAGTCGTTAGTGTTACGAGTAGCTGGGAGCCCATAATTCACAAAGTCAAAATGGCAAAGGCCTTAAACAGTTCTGACTCCTTTTTTTTTTCCCGGGTTTTCATCAAAAAACGAAAAATTGTGGCTCTGAAGCCAAATCACAGGGTGGGGAGCGGGGTTTGTTGACAAACATGGACGTTTTTTCACTGACATTTCTGTTTAGATGTAACCCCTGGGCTCTCGGCAGTCTGGCCTCTGCTGTCGCTGCCGGGGGTGGAGCACTTGACCCATCTGGGCAAAGTGACTTGGCCGGGGTCACCAAGTGAGTCTGTGGCGAAGCTGGGAGTTGAGCTTAGCTCTCCTGAGACGCAGCACCAGCCATAAGCACTAGGCCGCGCTCCCTCCCCGGAGTCACTGGGAGTTCTGCTTGAGCAAAGACTGGGCCAAAATAGCATCAGCACCTTGGATTTGACCCTCCTAAGTCCTTGACGCTGCTGCCCACGTACTGCATGGCTCTCCCTCCTGCGGGCGGTCCCAGGGGCTCTGGGCCAAGCCCTGCTGTTGTCACGGCAGTGGACACCTGCTGCGACAGGGCCGTTCTCCGGCTCCCGCCGAGCTCCGGTGCCCGAGGATGTTCAGGAGCCAACGGTGACTCTGCAGAGATGTGGAATTCTTCTCCTCCTCTCTTCATATTAACCATTCGCCTGACAGGAAGATTTAAAGAAAAGAAAAGGAAGAAAAAAAGCAGTGACCCCCACCCTGCCGAAGAGTCCCCTGGGCGTTCTCAGCGGGGCTTTGCGAGCCTGCGCTGTCCTTTCACCAGACGGGACTCGGGTCAGAGCTGGGCTCATTCTGGTAGCGAATCCCCGGAGCAGAGTTGGCTTCATGAAAATTCTCCCAGCACCTTTTCCTCGCCGCAGCCTGGCAGCAGCGTGCCACTGGATGCGCCGGGGCGCGTGTGCGGGCGGGAGAGGGGGTCGGTGGCGACGGCTGCCTGGCCGAGGGGCCGAGCTGTGTGAGATAAGCCGGTGGGTAATGTGATTAGAGCGGCTGCAGAGAAACCGACATTGTGTTCTGGCCTCCCGTTGCTCTCTTGATTCCGGGCTCTTTCTGTTCCCGACTCTCCGGGCCTGACAGGGTCCCCATGGCGCCGGCATTCCCTGCCTGGCCTCTCTTTTGTCTCGGGATAAAGGGACCGTCCTCTCGGAGAATTCAGCAGCCAGATGTCCCATGTGGAGCCCCAGAGGGGTCTGTCTAATAAATTCTGCTCTCCCCTTTTATAGGGAAATATCGATTCTCTTCTGCTAATGAGGCTGCTTCAGCCCAGCAAATGCCCGCGGTGCCAGGTCCTTGTGGGTGGGGGAGGTGGGCATGGGGGTGCTGGGCCAATGTCTGGTTAACATGCTCACCATTTGCAGCCTTAGTAAAGGGAGATGGTCCATGGGAGCCAGGTGGCGTCTCATTGCACCAGCCGGGCATGTGGTGGGCTCCAGCTGGGATGCTGGCTCCGGTCACAGGGACGGCACAGATGTGCCAGGAGAGGGGCGCGGTGCCCCCCCGTGTATAAGAATCAGTTCCTCTGCCACCTGCTTCTTCCACTGCCCTTGGGAGTGATTCTTCTGCCATAGCCTGGCCTCCAGCCCTTCCCAGGCCCTGCCCTGCTCCGGGTAAGAGGCATAGGGCCCTGCGTAGCAAAGGCCAATCGCCTGCAGCTTCCCGCCCCCGTCCTGTGCTCCGTTCCCCGGTCAGGGGGCTGAGGCCTGCTGTGTGGGTTTGCAGCACGGCAGCCTGGCGAATGGGCCGGCCCTGGCCTCTGCCTGTAGGGATCCCAGAGTGCCCACCGGGGAGAGTCGCTGCGGCTTTTGGGGGAGGCCCCACACACGCGGCTCCAGGGAGCAGTTTTAGTCTGTTTGGGTTTTTTTCTCTCTTTTCAAAGATTTTGAAGGGGTAACTTAGAACCTGCAGTCCTGACCCGCAGCCCCCCTAGATCCCAGCCCTGGGCTCACCCCACTCGGCCGCTGCCCCTCACTCCTGACCCGCAGCCCCCTGCTATCCCAGCTGGGGCTCACCCCTCTCTGCGCTGCCCCTCAATCCCGACCCACAGCTCCCCAGGACCCTCGGACAGTGCTGAGTTGTGCTTTGGTTTTGTTCAGATGCCAGCTAGGCTGGTCTCTCGAGCGGGCAGGAGAGCAGGGTTGGTGGCGACCCTACAGGCTTCCTGAGGGGAAGGGCAGGTGCCCCGCGGGGGGTCCCATTTACACTCTTTGAGACCAGGGACCATTTCCCACTCGGTTCCCTGGGGGCTGCTGGTCCCATCTTGGTCAATGTCTGTCTGTCTGGCCAGTCATTTATTTGCTAGGAACAGAAAAATCTCCCTGATGGGCTGTCAAAGTTCAACACAGCAACTCAAATGCCGCCCTCGCCTGGATCAGCTCCTGAGAGCTCCAGCCAGGGAGGGGCAGGAAGAATTTCCGACATCAGACTCCCATTAGCCAGGTAAGGCTGCCGTATTGCTGGTTTGTTCTTTATCTGTACCAGTGCAGTGCCAAAGAACCCCAGCATGGCCCAGGACCCTGCGACGCTAGGCACTGTACAAACAGCACAGAGACAGTCCCTGCCCCAAAGAGAGGATCCAAGTATCAGACAAGAGACACCAGCTGGAGACAGACAGTCTGATGGGGGAGCACAAGTTCGCACAGAAAGTTAGTGTCACTTTCTGGTTCTGGTCGATTTCACAGCTCATCGCCTGGGACCATCCTGCCAGAGATCCCACCAGTGCTTCCTGCCTTGAGCCCAGTAGCCGGTGGGTGAACCAGAGCCCAGTTCTCAGACAGAGGTGGCCACTTTCCATGGGAGGCCTCACGTACCGGAGACTCCCCGGTGTCCCTTGGTAAGTTCTTCCCAGAGTCACCATTAAGGGCACATCTTCTGGCCAGTTTGCATTTCCTCGCTTCAGCTGCCACCAGCTGGGTTTTGCTGCACCCTGGCTTGCATGTTATATTAAAGACCCCTCCTGCATCAGCACTGAGTAGCAACGATTGATTCCTCCACCCCCCCCCCCCCCCAGCATTTTGGGTGAAAGTTTAAACTTTTTTTAAAAATTGGTTTAAACAGAAATTAACAAAATCATTCATGAAACCATTTCCATTCTTGCTGGGGGGAGGGGTTGTTTATTTTTAAGCCCCATTTCTAGTGCAATCAAATCGAACTTGGGGTCTAACACTAGCAAAAAATAGCTCCCTGTTTTGTTGAAGTAACTCGGAGCAGAACACAGCCCTAGTGAGGAAGCCCCTAGTGTTTTTTGTTCCGTTTTTTAACAAACCATGGGGAGCTTTCCTGCTCTCGTCCCCCAGAGCTCCTCCAGTCAAGTGTATTTCAATAGGAGTAAAGGAGCTGTTAGATTTCTCCCCAAATGTCCCTGATCTATCCATCTGTCTGCCCCATCCCATCCCCATCTGCCCGCCTGTCTGTGGAGGCTGCCGAGACAGAAGCAGTCTCTCTGTCCCTGGCTGATGTGTCTAGCCTCACTTCTCCAGCTGCGTGTGTCAGTTTTCCCCAGGCGGGTGTAACCGTAGTGGCTGGGTTCGCTCCTGTACATATCCTTGGAGGCTGGGCCAATAAAAGCTATTACCACACACACACACACACACACACACACACACACACACACACACACACACACACACTCACACACACACACACACACACACACGCACACACACACACACACACACACACACACACACACACACACACACACACACGTCTTGCTAATATCCTGGGGCCAACACAGCTCCACCAGGCCTGCAAACAGCCTGGTGGGTTTGTGTGTTTGGCTCCCTGCGCCGTTTGCAGCCAAGTGTAGAAGATGGGCTGGAGGCAGGTGGCGGGGCAGCGTTTCCTGCCAGAGAGGGCCCGGGAGTGTTTTGATCCCCATGCCACTAGCAATTTGAACCCAACGCTGATGAGTTTCCGCTCCAAATCCAGTCTGTCATCCCCAGGGTGCGCACAAGAGGGCAGTGCAGCACTGCTGCAGCCGGCCAGGCGTTTGGGGGGTGCCATGCGGGAGCTGGATCTCTGGGTTCTCCTCGGACTATAGCCAGTGAAGCGATGGGGGTGGGGGGGTGCACAGACCTGTGCCTAGGGTTTCAACTTCTCCCAGCTGGCAGGCCTCGCCAGGCCGGTCGTTATTGTTACGGTAGCGCCTGCGGGCCCCAGCGGGCCGGGTGCTGCCCAGAGTGGGAGATGTTCCCTGGCCGGAAGAGCTCGCTGCCAGCTGCTGCGCTCATGCAGTTGGCAAAGACGGGGCTGCCTCCCTGCTGAGCCATGCGGAGCCTGGTGCCCGGCAGTCGCTGGCGCTGGCCCAAGCCAGGGTCTCTGCTCTGCCAGCATGGCAGAAACGGCCCCCTCTCTCCTGGCCCTGATGGACGTCCTGGCTGGCAGCCTCAGTGGGGGGGTGAAAATCCCTTCTCTGCCCTAGGGCTGGTCCCTCCAGGGCAGGCTGGAGTGGGGGTTGGGGGCAGGAGGCCGTGAACATAACTGAGCAGGGAAAGTCAGCCAGCATCTCCGGCGCCTAGTGCTGGGCCAGCATTAACCCATTGGGCCCCAGAGCCCTCTGTGTTTTAGATCAGTCTCCTTGGGGGAAACTGAGTCATGCAACAATCTAGGCCCACATGTCCAGCGAGTTTGGGTGCCCAGGCTGTGGGCTGGTTTTCAGGGGGTGCTGAGCCCCCAAAGAGCGCTGAATACCGCCCGCCTCTCTCAGTAATCAGCCCTGCACACTGGGGGTTGAGCACCCCGACGCTCCTGGCTCCCAGGCCCATGCTCCATCCTCAGCCTACGCTGCCTGTCTGCTGTTGGGCAGGGCTGAGGGAGCTCGGTGGGTGCGGAGGTGGGAGCCCAGGGCTGGGCTGCCTGGGGTGCTGCTGTTGGGGTGCTGGGTTCCAGTCAGTGTGCAGGGGCCTCACTCGGTTGCTGGGAAGGTCCTGTCAGGGTTTTTGGGTCCTGTCAGGGCACTGGGGATTTGGGGGCCCCACTCGGTTGCTGGGAAGGTCCTGTCAGGGTTTTTGGGTCCTGTCAGGGCACTGGGGATTTGGGGGGCCCACCAGGGTGCTGGGAAGAGCCTGTCAGGGTTTTAGGGTGCTGTGATGGTGCTGGGAACACCCCTTTAGGATCCAGTCAGGGTTAGGGGGACTCGTCGGGGTGCTAGGACCTTGCTTGGAGCCTTTTCATGGAAGAAGGAAAAATCTGTAGCTCAGACGTGTCTCTGTGGGGTGTCCCCCGAGCCCCCGGCGGGACTCAGCCGGTGACCAGAACTCCCTGCCCCCCCCTGCAGAGTGGGTGCCTGGGGTGGCACAGCGGGTGCTCAGGGCTGTCCCAGGGCCCCATTGGGGCCCCATGCCCTGGCAATTGCAGCAGGCATAGGGCACAGCAGCGCTCTCTGCCCGTTGCTGTGACACGGGGGGAGGGGAGTTACGTGGGTAAGGGCAGGGAGTGGGGTGAAGAGATGACCCCTCCCCCACCTCCTGCAATCCCCCCTTGGCCGTGAGCCTGCATGAGCCTGGCTGCTTCACCATCCATGCAGGGTTTGGACTCTCAGCCCACGGGGGTGCGTGGGGATCCCAGCAAGGAGGTTCAGGGAAGTGGGGGAGTCGGCCAGGCCCTCGCTGTTCCTAGGACAGACGCCGTCATTCCTGCTTCCTCCCTGTCCCCCAGAGACCCCTCTTCCTCGGGTTCTCCTGCTCCAGGCAGCGCTCGGGGCGGCGTCAGGCCAGCACCAGCTTTGGCATGCGCCGTTGGGCTAGAGAACCGGGCGGCGCTGGAGTCCCCACACCTCCAAGCTCTGATAATGGCTCTGCCCACTGAGTGCCAGCTTCCCAGCCCTTCCATCCAGCCGGGCTTGTGCGTGGCACCGGCTCCCTTCACATTCTGCCCAGTGGCCAGTCTCGGCCCTAGCAGGTGACTAGATACATCTGTGCACTCACCTGGCTGCAGTCTGGCCCAGGGGCCTCGGGCCGGGCCTGTTTCACTTTTTACAGCTCTAGCCAGGTAAAATTTATAGCTGCTTCTTGGCAAAGTCCTGAGCTGCACCAACCCCAATGTGGTTTGCATTATGAATATTGCCTGTTGTTTGATACCGCAGCACGAGTGTTGTTGATAATGGGCCGGGCACTCGCTATCCTGCAGGCAGGACAGGCTACTGCAGCTAGGCAGGAATGCCAAACGCTGGCACAGACACTTACAAGGAAATAGCCGATGTCCAGGAGCAAATTTCATTTGTCAAAGAAATCACCTGTGCCAACAATGCAGAGCCCCAGTCCGG
Organism: Platysternon megacephalum; assembly: GCA_003942145.1. NCBI lineage: Eukaryota > Metazoa > Chordata > Testudines > Platysternidae > Platysternon > Platysternon megacephalum. The sequence continues at coordinate 3,019,739 of QXTE01000107.1, forward strand.
GTCGAGCTCACCCTCCCTCAGCCTGTTCTCCCAAGAAAGAAGCAGCAAAATGCATTTGCATTATGAACAACAACCCTACATGGTAAAAAAAAACAGCCACCCATGACTGGCTTGAAAATAATTTTATTTATTTTTGTAATGAAGTTTGGGTCCTGGTTTGTTTCCTTCCGGTTCTGGAGCCTGTTGGTTGCACCCAAATCACGATTTCACAAGGGCTAGAAACTTTCTGATTTTTTTTCAATGAAAGCCAAGGCTCTCAGTGACTCACAGGACTCCAGTAGCTGGGGCTTTATGAAGACCATCATCAAATTACAAGCACTGGCTGCACTGCGTTTGTGTCCAAATTGCTCCTGCTTTGTGCTCATCTCAAACAGGTTTCAAACCAGAGGGAGAGGGCCTCACATTGGTGCAACCATGCGCCCCACTTCCAGTGGGCCTGTTCACGACTAGGCTACGCCTTGGATCAGCACTTACTCCAGTGCAAAGCAAGGGTCTGATTTCCCCCCTGCTGGGCAGGCGTGGAAATGTGTGTCTGCGGCAGAAGGGCCCAGATACCTCGGTGATGGGCACAGGACGGCTGGCTGGAGAGACAGACATTTCAATGCAGGAGGCCTCTGTGCAACTTCCGGACCATTTATTCATGGAACCAGAATCAGCAGAAGTTATGGTGAGCTCAGCAAACTGCCCAAGGGGCTGCCAGCTGTGAAGGGGGGAACGGAGCCCCCCCAGCTCATCCCAGCTGGCGCTGTGGTGGGGATCATCCTGCCCTCCCCCCTCCCGCATTTCAGAGCCGGCGTTTCTCCGGGCTGCCACCATCCTGCGTCAGTTACGGGGAGAGGCTGACGCTGGTGTGTCTGGGGGTGATAGCCTTGCCCATGGGGCTCCGCGCTCCCCATCGGGTTCCACAGACTGAGGGAGGCTGGGGGCTGGTCACAGGCTGGCCATGGAAGATGTTTGCCCAGATCTGAGGGGACCTGCTTGCTCGCTGGCTGCTGCTGAGCAGGGGTCAGCCTCTCTAGCCCGCCTGCAAGGATCTGCGTCCCAAGGCCCAGCTCTCCCCTGGCACGAGAGGGCACAGGGCAGCCACCTGCCCATCTGCCACCTCTCCCTTTGCTCCTCAGGAGCCGCTGGAGGAGCCCAGGACAAACCACAGAAGCTGGGATCCAGGCAGAATCCGAGAGGTGTTGGCGCCGGGCCCTGGTGGTTCTGGGGCAGCCAATGCCATTGCTGGCACTGTGAGGGGGGGGGCGTGCCCTCCACGCAGGCCAGGGCACGAGGGATGCCTCCACTCTTGCAGGGTAGATGCCAAGCTCGGGGCTTGGTGAGGGGGCGAGCGGCAGCTGCTCTTTGCCTGCACTCTGGGCCCCCTCCAGCTCCCCGGGGGAGCCTGGCCGGCAGGGCTCAGGCCCTGGGCCTGACACTGGCTGCGGGAGAGACCCCTGGCTCGTGCCCCTCAGGCCTGCTGCACGGAGAACAGGGGACGGTGCATGGCAGTGGCAGTCTCCACGAGGGGAGTGGGGCGCCTGCAGGGGGGTGTTTACTGCGTCACGGCACACGCGGTAATGGCCTTTCCGGGTGGGGCGCTGCGCCATGCAGCCCATCCAGAAGGGCCCCACACCAAAGGGCAGCCCTGGGGTACGCGTTGGGGCAGGGGAAAGGGGGGGAAGCGATGCCCGCTGTTGGGTCTGTCAAGGCCCCCCTGTGCCTGCCCTGGCCCAGCTCTGCACGCCGTGCCTCGCGCCCGGCTGGCTGGGCCGTAGCGATCCCGCCGCAGCCTTTGCTTGTCTCTCAGTTGGCATTCGTCACGGCTTCGCTCTAGCCAAGTTGGCTGCGGTTGATTGTTCACTTGTTAACTTGCTTAGTCGGTGACTTTTTAGACCGTGGTGTTGGAAGGAATTCCCGGCCTGTGCCATGCGGGGGCGGGGGTCCCCGAGGCTGCTGAGTGATGGGTGGCGGGCTTAACCCTTCGTCGGCCAGCAGACAAACCCAAGGGCTGGTGCTGCAGCAAATGCAGAGCTCGGGGGCCGTCTGCTCCCTGCCTGGGGGACGGAGCATCTCTCCCCAGCCCAAGGAGCGGCTGCTGTGTGCGGGGTTCGTATCCCTTCCCCCCAGAGATGTCATGTGCTGTGGGGCAGGTGCACCCAGCCCTTCTCCTGGGCCCAGCCGGCCTGCCCGCCCCTGTGGGGCTCCAGGACTCTGTCTCAGCCACCCCACACCCAGCTGCCCCCTGCCCTTGGCCATGGCCTGCTGGGGTGCCACCTAGTGGCAGAAAGTGGGATAGACTCATGAGGCTCAGCCTGGGGGTTCAGGAGAGAGGCCCTGGCGGGTGGACGAGGGGCTTCCCGTGCAGCCTCCCTGACTTATGGACCAGGGGTTGTGCACCCATGATGCTGGGCGGGTGCCATCTAGGCTCAGGCTTCCTGCGCAGAACCCAAGTGGCCCGATGCATGCCCAGTGCAGCGCCCAAAGATGAAGCTGCCGGCTGTGCCGATGCCCAGATCCATCCCCCTCACCGTCCGCCTAGCTTCCCCGGCCGGCACAGAGCCAGGCAAGTGGTGCTGCTACGTGGGGCAGCCAGAGCTCTGCTGTCGGGGCAGTGGGGAGAGCCATGAACAGCCCCAGTGACATGCTGCCAGCAGCCCAGCGGGGCCTAAGGGACGTCAGGCTCACCTGCTCCACTGTGTGGTACTGTCCCGAGTGCGGAGGAGCTGGCTCTGCTCCAGCAGAGGGTTTTAATTCCCCTGGCCCCCGTCTGTGTGCACCCAGAGCAGGGATTCGGGCCGAGAGCCATGCCCGCCCGCTGCGAATGTGTACGCTGGGAAGGGCTTGCATGGCAGGGCAGTGGGGAGGGTGGGGTTCATTGTGGCTCTGCCGCAGTGCGCTGCCGTCACACTAGTGAGGTGTGTGACCCTCACAAAGCTCCTGTAACGGTTCCCCCCACCCATCTGCCTGATCCGGGAGCTTCCTGGGCTGCATATTTGCCCTGGTGGGGAGGAAGTGAAGGGCATTATGGGGGGTCCTACTGAGTACTGCCCATTGCATCCCCCTGCAGAACGTGCACCCCTGCCAGCAGGGGGGATTGGCATCTGCTGAGAGTCCTCCCCCTAGCTAGGCAGCCCAGGGCATTGTGCCCAGCTGGCAGGTCTCCCCCTTTCCCAGCCTGTTGCCCTTGTGAGCGACGCTGGCTCTGTCCGGCTCGGAGCTCCTTGGCTTGCGCTGGCTCCCTGGGGGGCTCCGTCTGGGCGAAGGACGTGCTGCCGCCCATCGGCCCCGGTGCTGGCAGAGCCCTGGGTCACGGCTTGCCCTGGTCTGTGGCACTGAGGGGCGGGTGAAGGGCCCCTGGCAGGCACCTAGGGGGTCTCTGCACCACCTGCCTGGGGGTCCTGGCCCGTCTCCACCCGCCCCCATTGCTCGCCCTGGAGCACCCTGCTGATTCCCCAGCTCTGGGAGCAGCGGCGGGACCCCTGGCAATGCCCTGCCCTGCGGGGGGCTGGTGCCCTCACCCCTGGCACTGCCAGCGCCCCCTGGAGGACAGCGGCTCCCCCTGGACCAGCCTGCGGGGAGGGAAGGGTTAACTGCACCAGGGTGGCGAGAACAAAAGGGAGCCCCACTGGCCAATGGGCGCGCAGAGCTGCGTTTTGACACTCTCTGGTTGGCTGCCGCGGGGCCAATGGCAGGCGGGCGCTGGCCGCCCGTCCTGCCCCACGTGGGGGAAGGAGCCGCGAGTCGGGTCTCCATTGGCTGGCTGGGCGCCCGTCCATCGCTCAGCCCTGCGCACGTCACCTCGCGTCAATGAGCCGCGTGCGCGCGCGGCCGGCATGGGGGATGGAGGGGCCCCGTGGGCGGGGCCTCGCGCTCCTCCCTCCCGGAGGCGGGGGCCGTGGCGCGGCGCGAGGCCCGAGTCCCCGGGGATGGGCGCCGGGCGGGACAGGGGCCGGGAGGTCGGTCCCCTGCTGGGCTCTGGGCGGGCTCCCCCTAGCGCTGCGGCGCGGGATTCCCCGCTCCCCCCAATGCACAGGTGGGGAAACTGAGGCAGAGAAGGGCCGCGGTTTGCCCCAGGCCAGGGAGCTCCACCTTTCCTCCTCCCAGGGCCGCAGCTGGAGGGAGCCCCCAATGCATGTGCCCGGGCTGGGGGGGCTGCAGCCTTGCTTGTGGGGTTCTGGGGGATACGCCCTGGTGCTCTGCCCAGGCCCGAGCCAGCCGCTCCTGGGGTGAGGGGGTGCAGGCCCCGGCTTGCCCCGCCCCCAGCCCCTCAGCGCAACATGGCAAAGCTGGCACTGCCAGGCCCTGGGGATGGCGTGCTGATTGCGGGTCTGTCCCTCTGGGGTCCCAGGGGCCTCTCCCTGAAGGAACTAGGCTTTTCCTGGACCCCTGCCAGTGCTCTGCCCCAGCTGCCCACAAGGTGGGCTTTCCTCTCGCCCTTGGTTGGCTCCAAGGCCTGGTCCTCAAGCTGTACCCCCACCGCTGGGGGGCCGTGCTTTCCCTGGCCCGCCAGGGCCCCCTCCCTAGCTCAACCCATGGTGCCCCCGCCCTGGCAGCTGCACTAATAGCAGCTGTGGGGTAACCTGCTGAGCAGGGGCCCCGAGCTCAGGGGAAGGGGAATCTGTGGGTTCCTGGTTCAGGAGTCCCCCTCCCTCCCCCCCCCCCCCGGCAGGGCTCAGCCTGGTGAATTCCTCGCCCCTCTGAGGCCTGGTGAGCTCTTCATCTCAGCGCAGACACGAGGCTCTGGGAGGCTCTTTAATCTAAAATCCCCTGTAGCTTCTCGCTGCCTTCACTTTTGATCCTATAAGCGAAACCAGCCTGGATCTGCTCTCCAGGCCCCACCAAGCTGCTGGCAGCTCCCCCCTCCCCTCCACTCCCCCCTGGTTGGGGGGGGGGGGCTTTGTAGGGGTCACTTCCCACTCCTGCTGGCCCCTGACCCAGCTTCTCAGATGGCTCCGTGATCAGCCGCTGAAGGCCGCGCTTCTCCCTGGTCTGCAAGCCGCCTTCCTCAGCACAGGCTGGAGCAAACCCCCCGCCTTGTGCCATTGGGTCACTATGGCTTTGACTCGAGGAAGGCGACACTGGGGGGCTGCGGGTTGGGATTGAGGGGCACTGGCAGAGCTGCGGGGAGGGGGGAGCCCAGGGCTGGGCTAGCAGAGGGCTGGGGGTTGGGATTGAGAGGCACTGGCAGAGCTGGGGGGGTGGAGCCCGGGGCTGGGGGTCGGGATTGAGGGTCATTGGCAGAGCTGGGGGGGGGGGGGGGGGGCCGGGGGCGGGGCNTGGCAGGGGGCTGTGGGTCGGGGTTGAGGGGCACTGGCAGAGCTGTGGGGAGGGGGAAGCCCAGGGCTGGGCTGGCAGGGGGCTGGGGGTTGAGGGGCACTGTCAGGCTTGTTGGAGTTAAACGCGCACAGCGATACTGGACTAACCCCTTGCTCGGAGCCCCAGCGCGTTCTCTGCTGGTTGGGGCTGGGTCCCAGCTGCCTGGATTCACCCAGCTCTGTGTCCCGCTGAAGGAGCGGGGCGGGAGGGGGGGCGAAGGGCTAAGGCTGGAGTTTGCTGCGGTTCCCCTCCCTCCTCGAGTGGGTTCCTGGGAGCGCCTGTGAGGGGGGAAGGGGTCTGGGTGCCCTTGGGGGTGGGAGGAGTGAGGCTGGCATCCAGTGCTGTCCCCAGAGCCACGCCTGCCCAGGCACCCTGGGGGGAAGGGGGCTGGCATCCCGGCACTGCCCAGGACCAGCCCTTGGCATAGCATAGCATGTTTAAGGGCCACGGTGGGGAGCCCTGCCATCCCCGTGGCACCGGGCTATTTTGTTGGCAGGTTCCGGGGCCGGTTCGGCATCCCTGCTCTGTGCCAGGGTGGCTCAGCTGAGCTCCATGGCGGGACGTGCCATGCCGAGGGCTCCTCTCCTGCAGGGCTCGGCTGGCCGAACGGGTGGGGAGTCCTCAGGCCAGGCAGTGCAGGGGGGCAGTGGCCGTGTGTGTGGGGATGATCTGACACCCCTCAGAGTAGGCCCCCCATGGAGGCGGACAGGGAGATGTTCAGGGCTGACTTGTTCCTTTGCAGGTCCCAGCCACCCACCCCGGGGAGCAAGACCCCAGGCCTTTCTCCAGCCCTCCCCAGAGGCCGGTCTCTGCCTGAGCCCCTCTGTGGGTAGCCGGAGATGGATCAGGGTCTCCCGGGGAAAGGGGTTTTGGGCCTCAGGCCTCATCCCAGCTCCAAGCTGTTGGCTGGGGCTTTGTTCGCAGCCCCCCCTGTCCCTGTGTGGGCACCCGGGCACTGGGCACCAGAGCTTGCCCAGCATGGAGCCCCATTAACGGGTGAGGGAATGGCAAAGGCTCCCTCTGCCCAGCCTGGCACAGCGGGCGCAGCCTAGTTCCCCCAGCAGCCCTGGCCTGCCAACAGCTGCCGTGCCGCCAGCCAGCCCTGCTGTGACTGGTTCAGTGTTACGGGGCACACGTGAGAAATCCACTGGGGCTGAGGCAGGCTGGGGAGCTGCAGTGGGACCTGGCCAAGCCAGTCTCCCTGGGGGTCCTGTGTGGAGAGCTCCCAGTGATGCAGCCCCTTGATCTTACCTGCCGTCGGGAGCCTTCCCCAGCCAGCGCCAAGCAGTCTGTGTGCAGACACCAGAGCCAGCGGCTGGCCTGTGCCCCCTTTGGGTGAGCCACTCAGTGAAAGGGGGAAGCTAGGCCGGGACCCAGAGACATCTGCCCTCCGCTGATACAGGCAGGCTTGTCTGTGTCTGTCTCCAGCTGTAGCCTGTCACCCTACTGGGGGGCAGAGAGGGAGACCCCCAGGTCCCGATCCACTTCACTGGGCCGTGCAGAGAACAGGAGCTGTACCATAGTATGGGGTCAGCCCAGTGGGGTGGGGAGCAACAGCTCTCATGGGGCCCTGTGAGAAAGTGGGAATTTTCTGTAATATTTTTAATCCCGTGTGCCTCAGTTTCCCCTGTGCTGTATTGTTACCCAGTGGGCTGTTTGCTCTGATGTGGCCTCAGACCTGAGATCAATGGAGCATCTGTGAAGACCGCGGCAAAGCCAGTCATCAGGATGTGGACACCTACCAGCTGATGCCCCGAGGGAGCTGGATTTCCCTGCGTCTGCTTGAGGGAGCTGAGCGAGGATCCCCCGCTCGAGCGCAAAGGACGGAGGGGACGAGAGCTGGCTGCTGGAAGGAGTCGGGGTCTCACCTGGGGTCTGGCCAGGCAGAGTTGGAGCCAGAACACGGGTTCACTGCAGCTTGGTCGGGCTCTGGGCTGAGCAGGCATGTCAATGGGGAGTGAGTGCAGGCCGGAGCGATGCCCCTCAATCCTGACCCGCAGCCCCCTGCTAGCCCCGCCCTTGGATAGGTGGCTTGGCTAGTCCCTGCCGAGCTGCTGCTCCAGCTCCCGCCATCCTGCACTGCTGCTCCTTGGCGGCCCCGGTGTGGGAGGAGCAGCCCCTCAAACTGCTGGCTGGGTCTTTCCTGTAGAGTAGCTCTGCTGCTGCCTCCAGCCGACCCACCGGCCTGCAGGGACTGTCCAGCCAGTCACCCTTTGCCCTGACTCGCCTGGCCACGGCCGGCGGCCCTTCCCCTTCGGCTCCTGCCCTGGGGTGGCCCTTCAGGGCCCTCTGCTCGCTGGCTTGGCTCGTGGGGCCTCTGGCAGGGCCTCCTGGGCAACGGGCTCGGGTTTGGTGCCAGGGCGTGGTCACAGGGAGCTGCTACCCCGGCTGCTTGGGATCACAGCCCAGTGCTGCCCTGCCTCAGGACCCTGCTCCCAGGGGTGTCCCCTACCCTGAGTTGGCTGCATGGGGCCTGCTCCCAGGTGAACGGGAAGCCTGGCCTGGTGTCCAGCCGGAAGTGCCTGCGGGGCTCCCTCTGAGCTGGCAGCAGGGGTGGGAGCCTGGGGCTACACGTGGGTCTGAAGGGATCGTGCCCCCTTCCCGGGAGCTTCCCCAGCCTGGCCTAGAGAAATGGCGGCAGTGCCCAGGCCAGGAGGGGCCCATGGGCGTGCAGGGCTCTGCAGCGCATTGCTCACCTTGGTTCTAGATGGGGCATCACCTCTCGTGGGGCAGCTGAGGGTGGAAGCCAGGAATCCCGTCTCCCTGCCCCAAGCCCTGTGGCTGCAGGTGCTGCGGGGCTCCAGTGCCCCCCTTGGGGAAAGATGGTGGCCAGGCCCTGCCCCGTGGAGCGAACCTTGGTGCTGCCTCCTGGTGCAGCCGGGCGCTTTGGGGAGCTCGGTGCCGTCCCCGCTGAACTTGGCTGGGGTTTAACCCCTGTCCCTGGGCTGCCCCTGGAGCCAGCTGGGCTGCAGCAAGGCCCTTTCCTGCAGTGACGGGGCTGCCCCCCACTCTGGCCTCAGAGCTCCTGGGGGCAGAGAGATGTGGGCGGCTTGACCAGCCTGTGCTCACCATGGGCTGGGGGTGGGTCGGCTCATGCCCACCGGGTGAGGTGGCAGCTACATGGGGGGGTGGGCGGCTGCCCGTGTGGCGCTTGGAAGCTGGGGGGGAGGGGTCTGGGAAAGCGCCTCCTGCAGTGTCTCTCCCCTCCCCACTCACCCGTCTCTGCTTCACCCTCGAAAGTGCCCATTTATGCTGGCAAGGCTGGTCGGGCACTCGGCTGTGCCCTGCGGTGCCCATTAGCTCCCCTGGGAGAATCTCTGTCCATCAGCCAAGATGCCTCCCAGGGGATCCCCAGACCACCAGCCCTGGCATCCCTCTGTGCCCCCCCCTCCCGTGGCTGTGGGGCACCAGCCAGGGGTGCCTGCTGCTCTCTGGCCTGGCCCCCGCCCGTGCAGCGCCGTAGGAGGTGAGGCTGGTGCTGGGTGGATGAATAATTAACGGGCCCTTGTCCCCAATTGGTTTGTGGTATTAAAAACGAATTGCGCTCGGCCCCGCTTGTCATCTCTACCTGCGCCAGCGTCACGTGTATTGATCAAAGTCACCCGGTGCCACCATTTATCTTGCTGGGGCGGGTCCCATCGTGCCTCATTTGTCTTGGTCACAGGCCAGGCGCTTCGGTTTTAACCCTGTGTGTTCTGGGCGCTGCCCCCTGACACAGCACGGGCCCTGCTCTGGGGGCCTTCCCGGGGGGTGGGGAGGGTGTACAGTGGAGACAGGAGTGGGGCAGAAAGGTGGAGATGGGGGGGGTTTCACCGGGCCATGGCCTCGGCGGGTGGGGAAAGGAATTTGCTCCTGTGGTACCTGGGATGGGGGAAGTAGGGCTGGAGCCCTCCAGCCCCGACCCCAGGGGGCTGTGGGCCCCGGCTGGGATGGGGGTGCATGGGAGAGGTGACGCGGTCCCTGAAGCTTGCCGGCCCCTGTGCCTGCTCCAGGCTGGTGAGAGTCCGGGGCTGGTCTCTGCCCAGGGGGGTGGCTGCATGGCCCCTTGTGCCCGCCTGTGATGGGGGCAGCTCGCCCCGTGGGCCCTGTCCCATTGTAACAGAATCCCACCATCAGCGCTCACCCCCAGCCTGGGACGGGGTACAGCCGGACCGGCTCCTGTTTAATTTCGTCTCTCTGCGGCTGGGCAGAATTAAGCCGAACCGGCTGTCATGGCGAAGGGGCTGGCGTGGGCTGGGGGGCCCGGACAGCAGTGCTGGGCTGAAAGCCGAATCCCCGGCCTGTGCGCTGACCTCCCCTGGGGCGGGATCACTTTCCGCACAGCGTGGAGAGACACGAAGCACCGTGGAGCAGCTGGGCCGGTGGGTGTGGGGGAAGGGGAGGAGGGGAGAAGGCATTTGGGGCGCTCTGGCTGGCTGCGAGAGGAGACAGGACATTGGACCCCCTGTCCCCAGCAACATGCCCCCACTTCTGGGGGGGGGGGGGGAGCTTGGTCTCCGGTACCTCTCTGCTGAGCTGAGAACATGGCGGCGGGATCCAACCGGGGCTGAAAGGCCGGCGTTCCCATGGCGAAGAGCCCCCCAGCCAGTCACCGCAGGGCTGCTGGCCTCAGCCCCCCAGCTCCTGCTGCTGTCTCGCTCCAGACGGGGGCTTTCACGCCCCTGCCCGGCGACGCTCGTGGGGAGCCGCAGTTACCCCCAGCCCCGTGGGGTTAGATCTGCCCTGCCTGGGTCCCAGGGCTGTGTTCCGGCCCGGCAGCCCCAAAGCCCCGGGCAGCGGGGCTCGCTCTCCATAGGGCCGGTCCCTGCAGAGGCCTGGCAAAGGGCTTGCATGGGGAAGCAGCCGGGCAGCATCCCTGGCACGGGAGGGGGCTGGGCGAGGAGCTGGGTGGTATTCAATGGTCATGCTGGGGCCTGGGGGACAGCCAGGGCTCGCTGGGGGGTTGAGTGTGGGGCTGGCAGTTAGGGCTCCTGGGGGCTGTAACTGGTCTGCCACTGAAGTGTGACCATGGGAAGTCAGGTCCCAGCTAGATGCCTCAGTTTCCCTGTCTGGAGAATGGGGGTTGGAACTGAGAGCACCCCAACATTTCACCAGTGCCCCCCTTTGCCTGTCATCAGTGCACCCATTAATCTCACTGTGCCAGCCAGCGTCGCGGTTTATCCCACCCCCGTGTCTGGGAGCAGATGTGTTTGCCATGGCTGCTGCAGGAGGACTAGGGCCAGCAAGACCCTGCTCGCCCTGGGCATCCGGACCACCCTGTGCCAGCAGTCGCTCCAGCTCCCTTCCTGAGCATGGTGCTGGAGCCGGGCCCGGCGGGCACGGGGCGGGCGGTAATTGCATTGGCTGCTAATTACACCTCTCTGTCTCTGCGCTTGGGAGGAGGGCAATAAAATTGTGAATTAAGATATAAAACGAAGTCATTAGCCAGCAGCTGCGGGGGGCCGGGGTGGGATTTACAGCCCCCCGTGCTGCGAGTGGCTCGGCTGGGAGGGGGCCTGGCCCACAGTCAGGCCATGGGGTGACCCTGACCCCACACTGCTGGAGAAGGGGGTGGGCTGCACCAGGCCAGCCAGGGTCTGAACCCAGAGAGCGCTCAGCCTTCCTGGCTCTGCCAAGGATCTCAAAGCACGTCCAAGCGTGAGTCCCAGACTCTCCCCTGGGGAGGCCACTGAGACCCCTCAGGCAGAAGGGGAAACTGAGGCACAGAGCCACCCACCCCTCCACAAGGGACTTGTCTGTAGCCGCAGAGGGCGTCAGTGGCAGAACTGGGGACTAGAACCTAAGTGTTCTGAGTAGTGCTAAGGCAAAGAGGGTCACATGGGTCCTGGCATCCAGCTTTCCCCATAGCCACACTTGGCCCTTGGGTGTCACTGTAACTGATGTGTAGCCCGGCCCATGTTACTGACGCCCCTTGGCATGGCCCACCCAGTGCACGACCCCCCCCCCCAATCCTCCCCTCTGATCCTCACCCCAACACCCCTCAAAGGCAGGGCACCCCCCAATCCTCCCTCTGATCCTCACCCCAACACCCCTCAAAGGCAGGGCACCTCCAATCCTCCCTCTGATGCCCCCCCATGCAGGGCACTCCTGATCCGTTCCCCTGGCACCCCCAGTACATAGGTTAGAGCCCGGTGCCTGTCGCCCCGTGGGGCTGGTTCCACGCCCCGTCCCACGAGGGATTGAACACCCAGTGCCCAGCAAGGTTTCATATATTTATTCATAAGCCAAGTTATCGATAGAAAAGTTCCATACTAAAAGGCCTTTACATCGTCTGCTGTTCAGAAAACCGGGGTGTTTGCCCCCTTTTTTTTGTTGTAGTTTTTTAGTGTTTACATTGAAAAAAAACCCTCCCCTCGGCGCAGAACGGCCCTTTACACATTTACAGCATAGCCACGGGGAGGGGGGCACGGCCGCTGGGGGGGGGGGGGGGGGGGGCCGGGGGGGGG
>QXTE01000107.1:3031638-3045418 GCA_003942145.1 Platysternon megacephalum
GGGGGGGGGGGGGGGAGGGGTCCGGGGGGGCGTCTCGCGCGCTCATCAGGAATCTGGGTTACTCTGAGACCACCGGGGGGAGGGGAGGCTCCTTTCTCTTCACTCTGGAGCTTTAGGGGGGGCTGGGACGGGCCAGCGTCCCCCTGCCCCATTGAGGGCGCGGGTCCTGACTGGAGTGGGCAGAAACCACAGACAGCAAAGTATTGGGAGTGTGGGGGCTGCGGGGGCACCTCCGAACACATTCCATCAGCCCCTGCTGTGGCCCTGGGGCAGCACGGGGGCTTGGGGACGTCTGGTCCTTGGTTGGGGGTGCCCGCTCAGTGGGGCCATGCTACCCTGAGCTGGCATAGGCCACACGGAGCCCAGCGGGTAGGGCAGGGCTGTCATGGGGGGAGTGGGAGGCTGTGGGAGAGCTGGGGTGTTTGCACATGGGCCGGCCAGGGCCGGGGCCTGCTCCCGCACGTCTCTGCCAGGCTCCCAGCGCAGCCCCCGGGGGGAGTGAGCAGGGGGGGGGCGCTTTGGTTTGTCTGCAGGAAGCCACCCACTGCCCCTCTGGCTCACTCGGCATGCCAGGGCGCGATACCCCACCTGCCCGGGCACCTGCTCACTGGGTTCTTCTGCTTTCAGAAAAGCCCCAATCCCCCCGCGGGGGCAGCCCGGCTGGAGCCCCACTGCCAGAGCTGCAGGCCCGAGGGCACTCAAAGAGCAGAGATATCTCGGCCCCAGCTGGGCCCCTGGGTCGTCTCCTGAGAGGGTCTGGGTTAGTTTGGTTTAATGGATTAATGGGATTGAGAAAAGAGGGTTGGGGCTGCCTGGCCCCAGCTGGGAAGGGGTGCGGTGCTGTCGGGCACCCCTGCACTTTGTCCTTTCAGCGCCTGTGCACCCCTCCGCGTACCCACCCCTCTGCGTGCCTACTCCTCCTCGTGCCCACGTCCACATGCAAATGCCCCCCCTCTCCCACCGTCTGCACACATCCACCCACGTCCTTTAACCGGGGTCCTGGCGCGGCTGGGAGCCACAGGGAGACGCCCAGCCCGGCCCTGTCTCCTGCTTGTGCGGGGCGTGGGTGCATGCAGGAGCGGCAGGTCTGTGCGTGGCGGGTGTGTTGGGTTCCCGAGGGAAGCTGGCTCTGGCTGTGTGCTCCCTGCCCTAGTTTATAATAATATATATACTCTCTCTCTGTTCCCCCGTCACAGGGCACGTGTCCCCCGACAGAGCGCCGGGGTCACTAGCATCAGAATAATAATAATAATACACCGAAGGCCCGAGGGAGCACGCCCCGGGGGTCTGTATTACACAGCCGGCCAGGTGGGCACGGTCCCGTCAGCGGGGTGAGCACACCAGGGGCCCTCCCTGCTCCCTCCCTATGTACAGAAAACCCCAGCTGTCCTCGGCCTCAGCCAGGCTGAGGGCAAACAGTGCATTGCAACCCCCCCCCCACCCCCCCATTTTCTGTCGGTTTCTCTGTCTCCATAAAACTTCCCAGAAGAAATACAATATTTACACGAGAAATAAATAGAATAATACACCTGATTTCTGCTTTACCTGCTGGCAAACAGTCCGAGGTACTAGGGACAGTATGGCTTGAATTCAAATCTCTCCGCTCCTGCCAACGGGAAGGAGAGCTCTGTGTGCGGGTCTCCGGCAAGCCAGGCTGGCTCTGCCCTGCGGCCGGGATCCGGGCCGCTGCTCCGCGGGAGCCGCCAGGGTTGTGCCGCTGGGCGGGGTTTGCATAATTACCGGGCCTGGCTCCAACGGGCAGAGGTGGTGCTGCTGGGGGAGCTTCCCCGATGCCAGCGCAGCCCCTTCATCGGCCAGCCCACCCAGAAAGGGAGGCAAAAGGCCCCAGGGTGCCCGGCCATTCCTGGCCCCGGTTCCCGGCTCCTTTCTCCTGCAGGTTTGCCGGTGGATGGCCGGGGGGTGGTTGGTTCGCCCCCAGCGGGGTCAGCACAGGATGGGGACGCCGTCGGCAGTCACCAGCCGGCCCGTGGTGGGGTCGTAGGTCCCCGCTAGGTAATAGAGGTCCTGGCGGTCCTGGTACTTCTTGCTCCTGGTCAGTTGCTCGTAGTGCTCCCGCCCCACCACCTGGCACTTGTGCGAGATGGTCTGCACGTCGTTCTCGTCCTCGTGGCACGACTGGTACAGCGCGTTCTGTGGGCAGAGGGCAACGTCAGGGTCCCCTGCAGGCCCCAGGGGCGTCAGCCACTGGCTGCCGGCCTGGCACAACGCACACACTGGGCCCTGCCCGGCATGCTGGGAGCTCGGTGGCCATCCTGTTCTGAGAGCAGCCCTTGCGTTCTCCCGGGGGCGCTTGGGAAAGGGGCCATCTCGTGCCTGGCTGCCCAGTGCCCCGTCCTGTGCCCGTCCGCCCAGCAACCCCCATTTTGTGTCCATCTGCCCAGTGCCCCATCCCACGCCCAGCAGCCCAGTGCCCCGTCCTGTGCCCGTCCGCCCAGCAACCCCCATTTTGTGTCCATCTGCCCAGTGCCCCGTCCCACACCCAGCAGCCCAGTGCCCCGTCCTGTGCCCGTCCGCCCAGCAACCCCCATTTTGTGTCCATCTGCCCAGTGCCCCATCCCACGCCCAGCAGCCCAGTGCCCCGTCCTGTGCCCGTCCGCCCAGCAACCCCCATCTCACGCCTGTCACCCCCATCCCAGGTCTGTCCACCCAGCGCCCCATCCCATGCTCATCCGCCCAGCCATCCCTGTCCCGCACCCGTCTGCCCCCATCCACGGTCCGTGCCCAGCCGCCCACCCCCTCACCTTGCCGTCGCTCTGCCGCTTGCCCAGCTTGGTCTCCTCGGGGTGGTAGAACCACTTCACCTTCACCACCATGTTGCTGCCCCACGACTCCCACATGCTCTCGATGCGCCCGATGTAGGGCAGGTTGGGCCGGCCGGCCGAGAGGAACACGGCACAGTCGCCAATGCGCAGCGTCTCCTTGCCCCGCACAATGGCCTTGTAGAACAGCTTCCGGGCCTTGCCCTTCATGCCCCTTCTCTGCGGGGGGTGGAGACGCAGTCAGGCCCCAGCTCGCGCCCCTCCCGCCCCACAGTGGCACTGGGATGAGGTGCCAACAGCAGCACGGCTGCCCTGGTGGGATGGGGGGGGGGGGGGCTGGTAGCGATGCAGCAGCTCCAGGCCCCCTCAGCGAGTCCATGGGCTCCCAGAAGGACAGGGCAGGCCCAGGGCTAGCGGCAGGGACGGGGTGCCCCTGGCGGGGGTGGGGAGGTTCTGCCTCGATCGGCGTTAAGGGGGGGACCAAGAACTGCAAACCATGGAGGGAATGGGCTGGGGGAGACGCCTTGGCATGCCAAGCCGGTGCCCCCTTGGGCAGTGACTGTGCCTCCATGGCAGGGGTCTGCTTGTGGAGGTGCCGGCCTGTTCCAGCAGCTCCCCGACCCAAGACATCCCTGTTAGGGGCGCGCCCTGCCCCTCATCCCATCTGCTGGCAGAGCCCAAGAGCCTCCCCTCGGCACCGAGCTAACAAGCCAGGGACGATCACATGGGAGGCCTCTACCTGCCCTGCCCTTGAGGGGGCGGGGCCAGATGCTTCCAGGGGCGGGGCCAGATGCTTCCAGGGGCGGGGAGGGGCCAGATGTACCCGGGGGCGGGGCTGGACGTACCTGCGTGGGGTTCCCCGACCACTTCCAGAGCTGCCGCGCTGGCAGGAAAGCGGAGATCTTTGGCCGATTTTCCACCGACGGCAGCCGCTGCCTCCGGGAGAACTCTTTGGCTTTGGAGAAGCTCAGGGCCTCCTTGCGCTTCAGCTTGGCCTTGGCGCTGGCGGCAGCGGCCTTGGCGATGAAGCACCTCTGCGGGGCGCTGCTCTTGGAGCGCAGGGCCTGGGACTGTGCCAGCAGGGTGGGCACGGGGTGGGTGAGACAGGTCTGCAGCAGCAGGGTGGAGTCCTCGTCGTCGGAGCTGTAGGAGGAGTCCTCGTTGTCGGAGGAGCACAGGCTGGAGGTGGAGATGGAGCCGGAGGAGGAGGAGGTGGAGGAGCCGGAGGAGGAGGAGGAGACTGAGAGGCGCGTCATGAAGCGCGAGGGCACGTTGGCGCCCAGCCCGCCGGCCTCCTCGTCCTCGTCCGAGTAGGAGCTGTGGCAGTCGCTGTCACAGTTCAGGGCGTAGTCAGCCTGGCCCGAGTACTTGCGCAGTGCCAGCCCCATGGGCAGCTGGTGTATGGGGCCCCGCCCCTTTTTGTCCTTGCCCACCAGAGCTGGGTGGGCGTAGCCATGGCTGGGCAGGGGCCTCTCCAGCTTGGGCCCAAAGCCCTTGTCGCTCATCAGCAGGGCCTTGCAGTTCTTGTTCTTGGGGGACGTCACCCCCTCGTGGTCCAGCTTGACCAGGTACTCGCTGCCCGACTTCCTCCTGCCCCCCTTGCCCACCTCCGCCTCCAGCCTCTCCACCTTCTTGGCCCGCAGGAGCTTCTGGGCGCCGGGCAGCACCAGGCCGGCGCCGGCGCCGAAGGAGGCGTAGGAGCTGGCGATCCTGCTGAAGGAGTCGGCACCGAAGCCGTTGCCGAAGATGGGGGCGGCCACGCTGTGCACGGGGAAGAGCGCCTCTTTGGCCCGCAGTTTCTTGCTGCTGCCGTTGAGCTGGAAGAGGTTCTGCAGCACGGCCGGGTTCTTGCTGGCCACCTTCCGCTTGGTCTGGGCCACCGCCGACCAGCTCAGCAGGGGGCTGCCACGCCGGCCCAGGAAGTGATCAGCCGGCGGCAGCACCTTGGCACCGAGGGCCAGCGCATCGGCTTTACCTGTTGGGGAGGGAAACAGCCGGGTCAGGGCGATGGCTGTGGCTGGGAACAGCCAGAGCCTCCCAGCTGTGCCCCCCCAGCACCGAGTCCCGCACTCACGGGTCCCCAGGCGTGGCTGTGCCAATTCAGCTCTCGAGTCGGGGACGAATGCGCTGGCTGGAGGGGAGCATGATGCCAGCCCCCTGCTACCCAGCCACCCTCCCTCCCGACCCGCAGCTCCCTGCTAGGCCAGTCCCAGGCCCCTCCAGGGAAGAGCAGAGCTCTGCTGGCGCAAGCGAGGGACCCTTGGCCTATTGGGAGGCTAATTCCCAGCCCCTGGCTCTACCTACCGGCTTTCTCTTTGCTAGTGGCCTTCTTGCTGGCGTTCTTGGCTGGCTCGGCGCTGTCACGCCCCTCCACACACAGGCTGGGGGCCGCCTCGCTGGGTGGGGGGGCATCGCTGGAGGACCGCTTCGTCCGCCGGCATGTGCTGGATACCAGCAGGGCGGGGGAGGGCTCTGTGCCTGTAACCACAGCGAGCGTCAGGGCTGGGGAGGAGACTCGCGCCCGTAGCCAGATGGGCCGGCCCAGGCCCCAGGGGCAAGGAGACCTGGCTGAGTCCCTGCCCGGCCCCCCAGCAGTACTCTGGCCCCTGACCCTGCACACCCAACCTGTGCCTCTCTGCGGGGCTCCCCACGGCCCCCCGCCCCCCACCGGGGCCCAGCCGGGCGGCTCACACTGGATCTGGTAGTCCGGTGGCAGCAGGCGGATGTTCGACACCGAGATGTGGCCTGTGTCCCCGTCGTCAAACTCCACCATCACCGAGTCCAGGTCCTCCTCCTCCTCCTCCTCGTCGCTGGAGGGACCTGGGGGGACATGCTGTCAGTGCGCGCAGAGGGGAGGGGGAGCCCCAGCGCTGGGCGAGTGAGGGGGCCACCCCACTGCCAGCGCAGGGCGTCCCTGAGGACAAGGCCCTGAGCGGCTGAGGCTGCGCCAGAGCCAGCGGGCCGGGGGAGGGACGTGCTGATGGCAGGGGCATCTCTGGGCCAGTCACAGTCGCATGCGGCAGAATGACAGTCCTCCTCCAGCTCCCCCCGCCCTGCACTCACTCTGCGCGCCCCTCCGTACAGCCCCAGTCTGCCCAGGCCTGTCAGCTCCTCTCGCTGCCCCTGCCCGGCACCTGAGCACCAGCCTCAGTTCTGCAGCCCAGCGGTGCTCGCGCTGCCCCATGGCCCGAAGCACCCGAACGGCTCCTACCCCGGCCTGCGCCCTGCAGGTTCCTCACCTCGCACCACGTTCCCCGGGTAGAGGCAGCGGGATTTCTGGCTCCAGTACGCGCACACCCTGGCGCCTGGCGGGAGGTGGTGGCTGGACTGGGGTCTGACGTCCAGCACCTGGAAGGAGACAAGAGCAGGGGTCACCAGAGGCTCCTTGGCAGGGCTGGGCCTCTGCCCAGGGGACAACCCTCCCCCCCCCCCCCCCAAAGGGCGGGGGGTGTCTGTCACACCCACGTGGCGGGAGCTCTGCCTGGGGAGTGCACACAGGGCGGGGAACCAGTGGGGTTCTGGTGTGCTCCAGCCGCTGCCCGGGGTGCTGTGATGCTGGCCTGGCCCCCGTCCCCACGCTGGCCCCAGCACATTGTCCGCGCTTGCCAGCCCCTCCCTTCCTCCCGCGCTTTGAAGGCTGCCCTGCCCGCCCTGCCCAGATGGCCGGGACCTTCCGATTGTCTGAGGCAGGTTGTTTCCCTCCCCGGGGCTCCGGGCCAAGCTCTGTGTTTACCCAGGGTGAGCAGAGCACTCACGGCTTCCTGCAGGAGCTGCTCCAGGGAGTAGATCCGCTGGCGGTTTCCTCTCTCCCCCTCGATCACAACGCTGTAGCTGCAGGGGGGAGTCAGCGAACAAAGGGGTCAGGCCAGTGCGGCGGGAGGAAGGGGCTCGCCCCTGCTTTCGGAGCTCACCCAGGAGGGGGAAGGTGGGACGTCCGGCCCGAGAGGCCCAGAGCCCAACGAGTGGCTCTGCTGGATGGCAGTCAGTGGCCACAGGGCCCGCCTGGTAACCCCAGGGCCCGCAGCCCAGCGCTGCCGTGAGAGGGGACGGGCAAGGGTGCAGGGGGATGGGCAGAGGCAGGACACACTTCGCATCCCAAGAGCGTCCCCAGAGAACCATCGCTTTCATTGGCCTCTCCGGGGGAGAACGGCTGGGAAAATCCAAAGGGGCCTAGAGGGCGACCCACCCTGGCGGGCCGGGGGCATCACGGTAGCCCCTCCCGTGCAGGGGTTGTCTGTCCATCTGTCCGTCTCCTTCCTTGTGGGTCCCCCCGCCCCCCCGTCTCTCCCCCACGCCAGCGTGGCCCTTACATGTCCGGAGGCTGCAGGGTCTTGACGCTGCCGGCGTACAGCAGACTGTCTTCTTTGGGGATGAGCACACGCAGGCCGTCCCGCAGGTCCTCCTTGCGGATGGTACAGGAGTGCGCTAGGGGAGAAGACGGGGCATGAGTCTCCCAGCGGCCAGCGCCTGCCCCCCCTGCCCACACCGTGCCTGCAAGGCAAGCCGCACCACGGGTCACTCACACGCCTCACAGCCCCTCCCGTGGCTTAGGGATCCGGGGCACGCTCATTGGCTTCTGGGGGCTGCACACGGGACGCTGGCTCTCGTTACAGAGCGCTGAAACGAGCCGTGGGGTGCGCTGTGCCCCCTGGGATCCGGCCCCGCCACTCTGTGGCCCCACCTCGCTCCAGGGATCCCAGAGCGCTGCAAGACGTGACTGGATTGAGCCCCACTCTGGAGAGCCCCACGGGGAAACTGAGGCACAGAACGGAGCAGTCACAAACAAAGCCAGGCGAGGACCCAGGAGTCCTGACTCGGGTGCCTTAGCACTGACTCCTCTGCCCTGGACCCCCATGAGCTGTGTCCATTTGTCCCATCCCCCAGTGGCCTGGCAGCCCTGGGCTGTGCCCGGGGGGCGGAGCTCACCGTGGGCTGCGCCCTGCTCAGCCCCCAGCCGAGGGCTCTCCTCCTCTTCTGAGAAGCTGCTGTTGTCGTCAAACTCGAAGTCGTCCTCCACGGTGAAGCTCTCCAGCAGCTTGCTGACCGCCCGCCCCTTGCACTGTGGGGACAGGGTGCGGGGGGCAGTGAGCAGCCACCCTCTTGTGGTCCGGGGGCCGCCAGGGAGCCCCTCACCCAGCCCCCAGCCGCTGGCCAGGCCTTGAACCTGGGTCTCTCCTGACAGCACCAGCGGGGAGGTCAGCTCTGCCTGCAGCCCGGCCAGCCTGGGGGAGCGAACGTCTCGGGGGCCCGGGGGAAGCCTGGGAGGGTCTGGAGGGAGGGATGGCCCCAAGGGGCTTCCCCCTGCCCCGCCAGGCCCGATTCCTGCTACTCCTCCCAACCCCCAGTCCCTCCGAAGCTCCAAAGACAGCCCTGGCTGGGACTCCAGCCCCCCGTGCCCCGAGGCCAGCTCGGTCTCTCCAGACGGCCCTCTGCCCACAGGCCCCTGACCAGCCCCTTCTCTCGGGACAGCCCTCTGCCCACAGGCCCCTGACCAGCCCCTTCTCTCCAGACGGCCCTCTGCCCACAGGCCCCTGACCAGCCCCTTCTCTCCAGACGGCCCTCTGCCCACAGGCCCCTGACCAGCCCCTTCTCTCCGGACGGCCCTCTGCCCACAGGCCCCTGACCAGCCCCTTCTCTCCGGACGGCCCTCTGCCCACAGGCCCCTGACCAGCCCCTTCTCTCCGGACGGCCCTCTGCCCACAGGCCCCTGACCAGCCCCTTCTCTCCGGACGGGTGGCTGGTGATTAGTCAGGGGGCCGCAGCACGGAGCTGGCAGCCGGCCTCAGCATCTCTTCCCAATCGTGGCAGGTTGGGCAGGATGTGGTTCAGGGCTGGGCTCCTATGCCACAGACTAGGGGCCATGGGGGCTGCTGCCATGGGTGGAGGGGGGACAGATGGCAGAGGTGGGGGAGGGGTTGCTGAAGTGGGGGTGGGGGCAGGGCTGGCGGAGGTGGGGGAGGGGGTTGCAGCGGGGGCGGGGGCAGGGCTGGCGGAGGTGGGGGAGGGGTTGCAGCAGCGGGGGTGGGAGCAGGGTTGCGAGGCTACCTTACCTGTTTGGTGGCCACCTTGCTCTTCACCTTGCCCAGCTTCTTGCCTTTGCTGAGGATGGTCTTGGCATTCCTGGGCGAGAGGGCCAGGGCCAGCGCCCCGTTCTTCCGCTGTCGGGGGGGGGGGGGGAATATGACAGGGGTTAGCGCACGGCTGGCTCTTGCCCGCGCCTGGCCCTGGCCCAAGCACACCCACAGCCCTCTGCCCTGCACCACGCAACACGCCCCCCACCTGTGCGCCCCCAGCCTCTCCACACTCAGCACCCCCAGCACTCACCCACAAGAGCCCCCTGGTCCCCCCCACAGGAGCCCCTGCCCCCCAGCACTCACCCGCAAGAGCCCCCTGGCCCCCCCCACAGGAGCCCCTGCCCCCCAGCACTCACCCACAAGAGCCCTCTGGCCCCCCCCACAGGAGCCCCTGCCCCCCAGCACTCACCCGCAAGAGCCCCCTGGCCCCCCCCCCAGGCCCCCCCCCCCCCGAAGCCCCGCCCCCCCAGCACCCACCCCCCAGAGCCCCCTGGTCCCCCCCACCGGAGCCCCTGCCCCCCCGCACTCACCCGCAAGAGCCCCCTGGCCCCCCCCACAGGAGCCCCTGCCCCCCAGCACTCACCCGCAGGGCCGACTGCAGCACCTTGCTCTTGCGGGTGGCTTTCTTCAGCCGCTGGCTGGAAATCTTGGCCCCATCCTCCCTGGGGGCGAACTGTCTGGCGTCGGTGCCGGGGAAGGGGCTGTTGCCGGCTGCCAGGCTGCCCGCGCCGGATTGCACCAGCTGCCGCAGGCTCTCCTTGGGCTTCCCCTTCAGCTTCTTCTTGGCGGTCGCCTCGCAGGCCCCCGTCTTCCTCCTGGCAGGCACTTTCTCCAGCTTCCCTGCGCCAGGCTTCCCCGGGCGCCGCTTGATCTTGACTTCGCCCTCTGGGCTGGAGATTCGACAAGGCCCTGCAGGGAGAGAGGGGAGGGACGGGCTGCTTAGGCCAGGGGTCCTGGCGACTGCCAGCCTGTGCCCGCCATGGAGCAGGCATGTGGGCCAGCGTCCTGGGGCACCGGCAGGGGGTGCTCTCCAGGGCCGGCTCCAGGCACCAGCTGACCAAGCAGGTGCTTGGGGCGGCCGCTCGGGAGAGGGGCGGCACGTCCAGCGATTCGGCGGCAATTCGGCGGAGGGTCCCTCACTCCCGCTCGGAGCGAAGGACCTCCCGCCGAATTGCCGCCGCNCTGCACCAGGGCCAGCCGGCCACATGTGTCCATCAGGGCAGCTGCTGAGCAAAGCATCTGGCTTCGCTCGCTGCCTCGTGAGGTGGGTGGACGGTGCCAGCGTGAGCCCCTCCAGCGTGCTGCCCCTGCTCCGGGCAAAGGCAGCTCTGCCTCCATGGCCTGCCCCCCCGCTCAGGAGGGTCTGTGCCAGGAGCCCCCTGCCCTGTGCTCGGCACCTGCCAATCCCCGGTACCCACCGGCCTGCCTTTCCCGTTACCTAGCAACCCCTGCCTTTCCTTTTTCTTCTTCGCCTTCTGATTGGCCTCCATCTTCACCACCGAGGATGGGGAGGGCCCGACCATGGCGGGGGCCACCGAGGGGGGCAGGGTCTCGTCGGGCGACAGGGCGGCACCGTCCTCGCTCTCGTAGTCTGCGTCTGCAGGGGGAGGCCAGGCCGGGAGGGGTGAGGAAGAGACGGGGGAGGTGGGGCTGCAATGGCGGGCGTGAGGCTGAGCGCCGGCCGGAGAGCACATGGGCGCAGGGGGGCCCGTACCTACCCAGCCCCCTCTCCCCACACTGCCCTGCCCGGCCCTGGGATCAGGGAAGGACCCGCTGGGCAGCCACAGGGGACTCAGCACGTCCCACATGTCACAGCCCAGAGTGGTCTCTGGAAGCCATCCTGGGGCTCGCCTGGGGATCCCCCCAGATGGGTAGGGTGCAGGGCTGGGATTCTCCTTCTCTGGCCCCAGCCCGGTGGCCAGTCGGCAGGCAGGACCCCTCCCGCCAGGAGCAGAGCCATGCTGGGCAGGGCTGGGCACCCAGGAGAGGTTTGCCAGACACCACCAGGGCCGGCACAAAGAGCCTTGGATTTCCTCGTCTTATCTGCCCTTCCCACTTCTCTGCCCTTCACCTGGGGCAAGGGGAGGGCGCTCCCCGGGGATGGCACCTCCTGCTCCTTCGCAGCAAGCGCTTCCTGCTCCGGCTTCCTCCTTCCTGCATCCTGCCCAGGCGGGCCCCTCTCTTTGTTCTGCCGGACCAAAGGGCTTTTGGGGAGAGGAAGCCGAGGCTTTTTCCCAGTCTTGTGTGTCAGGGCCTGGCTGCCCGATAACCCTGCCCGGCAGCTGTGGGGTCGCCCCCGGGGCCTCAGGAACCAGCCCCGGGCCAGGCAGACAGAGCTATTTTTAAATTCCTCGTCCCAGAGAGCTTTCTCCATCTGTCGGCCTCCCTTCCTCTCCCCCAGTAGCTGCAGATAGCGCTCACCTCTGTGCACGGCCCCCAGCCCCGGGGAGCCCCTTGCCCCTCTCTCAGAGCCGGCACCCCAGGGAGCTCGGCAGAGCAGCAGCAGCCAGGAACATCTCGCTGCCAAGGCAGCCCTGCCCTGCCAGCTGCCCTGTGCCCCGGGACAGATGCCCCTTCCCTCACCCGTGGAGCGGAGTCGTGCCCAGGGCCTGCCCGCAGCAGCGAGGGCCTCCCTGCAGCAGTGTGAAGGGGGGGCAGCCCTAGGGCCGGGTGCCAGGGGGACCCGACTGTGCCGTGGCCCCGCACCCTTGGCCCGTGCCCTCTCCCACTCCCGTACCTGCGCCGGCTGCCCCCGGGCTGGGCGTGGCTTTGAAGTGAGCAGCCTCCCGGCTGGCCGGGTCC
Source organism: Platysternon megacephalum (assembly GCA_003942145.1). NCBI lineage: Eukaryota > Metazoa > Chordata > Testudines > Platysternidae > Platysternon > Platysternon megacephalum. The sequence continues at coordinate 3,043,295 of QXTE01000107.1, forward strand.
TGCTGCGGGTACTTGGTGGAGGCCGTGGCTTTGGTGCTCTTGGCCCTGGAGAGTTTCTTCTGGATCCTGCTGCCGGGGCTGGGCTCTTTCCTGCGGAAGGGGCCGATGCCCGCCGGGAGCCCCTTGCTCTTCACTTTCTGCTTCAGCTGGGAGACCTTGTGAGCCGCCTTGGCGACGAGTTTGCTCTGGGAGCTGCTTTTCTTGCACCGCACCTTGTCCTGCGTGGGCCGGAGACAGCACAGCCCTGAGCGGCCACCAGCCACCCCTGCGGCCCCACCCAGCGCACTCTGCCCTGCCGCCCGGCCCCGCAGCAATGGCTTCTCCCGTCCCCCATTGCCAGAAGAGGAGCTGGCCTTCCCAGCAGTGCTGCTGAGTCCACGACGACCCCCATCCCCGCTCCTCCCAGCTGGGGCTGTCGGGGATTGGGGCCCCATGTGTGGAGCAGCCAAGACCCCCCAGAGACCCCTGGGCACCGTGCCCAGTGCCCTCACCCAGCGTCCAGCTGGAGGCTCCTCTCTGGGGCAGCTGGCGCAGCCGCTCCAGGCTCTGCGCTGGGCTTCGCACCAGGTCGTCCCCTCGCCTCCCCCAGGCAACCCGGCGGGGCCATTCCCGGCGCGAGCCGGCCGGCAGCGGGCACTCACCTGGGCGCCCTTGAGGCTGCTGTAGGAGACCTCGGCAATCCTGCTCCGCTTCCTCTTGGGCTCGCCGTCGCTCCGCAGCTCCGCGCACAGGAGGGACAGGCTGGTCTTCACGGCCCTGTGAACAGGGAGAGCGGCCTTGAGTGCACCGGGCATGGAGAGCCACCGAGACGCGGGCCTTGTCCCGGGGTGCCGGGAATCCAGTGCTGCCACCAGCCTGCCCGCCCCGCCGTCAGCCCCACCCCACCACCAACCCCACCCCAGGAACCCTGCCCCGCCGTCAGCCCCACCCCACCACCAACCCCACCCCAGGAACCCTGCCCCGCCGTCAGCCCCACCCCACCACCAGCCCCACCCCAGGAACCCTGCCCCGCCGTCAGCCCCGCCCCGCCACCAACCCCACCCCAGGAACCCTGCCCCGCCGTCAGCCCCGCCCCGCCACCAGCCCCACCCCAGGAACCCAGGCCCGCCTCTAGCCCCCCCCCCGGAACCCCCCCCCCCCCTCGACCCCCCCCCCCCGCCCCCGCCCCCCCCCCCCCCGCCCCCCCCCAGGCACCCTGCCCCGCCGTCAGCCCCCCCCCCCCCCCCCCCCCCCCCTCCCCCCCCCCCGACCCCCCCCCCCCCGCCACCCCCCCCCCGGGACCCCCCCCCCCCCCCGACCCCCCCCCCCCCCCCCACCCCCCCCCCAGGAACCCTGCCCCGCCGTCAACCCCCCCCCCCCCCCACCCCCCCCCCGGGACCCCCCCCCCCCCCCCCCCCCCCCCACCCCCCCCCCAGGAACCCTGCCCCGCCGTCAGCCCCACCCCGCCACCAGCCCCACCCCAGGAACCCTGCCGCGCCGTCAGCCCCACCCCAGGAACCCTGTCCCGCCATCAGCCCCACCCCGCCGTCAACCCCACCCCAGGAACCCTGTCCCGCCATCAGCCCCACCCCGTCACCAGCCCCACCCCAGGAACCCAGGTGCAGTTCTGACGGCGGGGCAGGAATCTTGCCCCCACCCGGCCCCTTTGCCCAGAGCCATGTTCTCTGGAGCCAAGGCCCGTGACAAACAGGTGGGGATGTGCCAGGTCCAGGCTGGCGCAGAGAACCAGAGCGGCTCTGAACTCCCACCCCGGCCTGGCGCTGGGTTCTTGTCCCAGCGATGTGACTGGAGGCAAGTCGCCAGGTCGCCCTGTGCCTCAGTTTCCCACTGTATAAAATGGGGCCATTGAGACTTCTCTGCACCCCTAGAGGGGAACTGGGAGGCAAAATCCATTGTGGTGCTTTGAGATCCTTGGGGGTAGAGGCTGCACAGACAATGCGAAGTGTTACAGCCCTTCAGCCTCCCTGGCACCGGCCCTGCGCCCCCATCCGTCCCTGGCAGGTGTATTATTGGGGGGGGGGGGGGCTGTGTTGGGATCTCCCCACCCAACAATGAACACAATGCAGGCCACAGCTGGGGCAGGCCAGATCCACCCCCCGCCCCACATCTGCTCCCTTGTGGGGG